>CM021732.1:99289653-99307264 GCA_011075105.1 Heteronetta atricapilla
TCCTCTCCTCTCCTCTCCTACAGATTAATATTCAGAGGCATTGACAAAACATCTCAAAAAGCCAAGATCTTAGCATCAGACCTTTCAATAAGGAAAAAAATCATGTGCTTAACTTGGACACCTGAATTTGAAAATTTATATTCTCCCATGGTATTTGAGAGAGAATTTTTCTATTCTACAGAAATTTTGAAGGTTTTTTTATTATTATTATCATTATTATTATTTCTGTTTTGTTTGTTTGTTTGCTTGTTTATTTGTTTTAGGTTTTTCCATTTTCAGATAACAAAAGGAATGTAAATTTACAGCTATGTCACTGATGGCTACTGTAGTTTGGTCACACTGCCAGATGGGAACCTTCTTATTATAATATAAGTAAATAAACATTAGATGGCATAATCATATTGTGGATGTCTCTTAATTAGTGTATATTTAAAAATTTAGCAGGTTCACTGGACTTTTAGTGTTTTCATTCTACAAAGCATACGTGATAAGGAGTGCTATCAGCTTTGTTTCTTCCAGAACTATCCATGGCTCTCTGCTTAGCCATTAGAAGAAAAATCTTGATTCTGAGTTGAATAGCATGAAAAACAATTATTTCTTGGAAAATGCGCATTGAAGCATTTCTGGTTCCTCATTAACCTTTTTTTTTTTTTTTTCCATAAAATTCTCATAGAAAAGTCTCAGAGAAATTCCCACATATATTTTTATATAACATTATGATATCTCATCCAGTGAAATGGATAAATGAAGACAATCTTTCAAGAATGGAGCCTAAAGTTACTCTGTATTAACATGATTAAATCTCAGTCACTAATGCTCAGAGGATAACTTGTATCACTCAAGCTGCAGACATCAAATGAATATGTAAATATCATGTCTGAAAGATGCACATTTTCCTGAGATGGCGTGGGTGTCTTCCTTCCCCAAACATGTAACACATTAATATTCTAAGTGTTCGTAAAATAGGGGACTTATAAAAAAGATGGAGAGTGACTCTTTGCTCAATCAGATAATAACAAGACAAGGGGGAATGGTTTTATACTAAAAGGGGACATTTAGATTTGAGATTAGGAAGACATTCTTCACTCAAAGGATGGTGAGGCACTGGAACAGGTTGTCCAGAGAAGTTGTGAATGCCCCGTCCCTGGAAGTGTTCAAGGCCCAGTTGGATGGGGCTTTGAGCAACCCAACTTAGTAGAAGATGTCTCTGCCCATGGCAGGAGTGTTGGAGTTACATGACATTTAAGGTCCCTTCCAACCTGAGCCATTCTATGATTCCATGATTCTATGAGTCTCTATGATTCTATGATTGATTCTATGATTCTATGATATTATTCTGTGGTTTCATATCATATGACATTTACATTATATATATATATATATATTCAGAAGAGAATGAAGTGGAAGGGGTTGAGAGAAGAAAATGCTCACAGTGCCATGTTTATTATGAAGACAAAGCAAAAGGTATCACCTTGTATTTCATGCTTTGTGGTGGGCTTGCTGTCTATCAGTGACTGTTCCATGGTTTCACACCAGCTCCTGAGAAAGCTCTGTTTTTATCCCTGCTATAAGAAGTTCCATTCTGCTTGAGGTATTGTGTTAAAGGACAGGACCTAATCCCCCTTGAGTTCCAGCTTGTCTTCAGATATCAGAGGGGCAGGGGCTGGTTGGGCTTAAATCCTGAGTGATGCCCAATTCAGCATTGAAGACCAACTGCATTCAATATACCGAAGTACCACAATCACAGTTGCACACAGTGCAATGCACCTTCAGTCTAGAAGATTAATGTAAAATGTAGTTTATGGTAACAACAGGAGCAGAGGTTCTTTTGGATTGCTGGTGACAAACACTGGCTGCAAAGCAAGTGCAGATACCAAGAATATGACAAACACAACCAACTACATATAAGTTAACTTATGAAACAACTCTACAAAAAATACCATGTTTCCTAGGGAAGCACTCAGTATAATTCAGTTTGAATCTCATCCAATAAGTGTCCCTATGGGGGGAAAGAAACGGTCAGCCTGATCGATCGACTGACCCCAGAGGTCATTGATGTCCTCACGACTTCTCTGTGATGATATCTTTTCTAACATTTTTCTTCTCTTGTGACATTTTTATACAATTTTCTTACTTTTAGGTGGAGCTTGAGTGACTCTAGTCATACGTATCTTCCTTATGATTGGTATAAAATTTTCTCAATTTTGCTTTAAAGGTATAAATTAAAGAAATTCAGACCGCATACTCAGTGACAGGTGGTGGCACCTTAGAGGCAAGTAGACTTTGGGTTGGAGGTGTGTTTTAGCATTATAATGGGATTATAAGGAGCAAAGTTCACCCTGAGAACATGATTTTGTTATCTGTTCAGATCAGGGAGGGCCATGCAATCTATCAGTTCCATAGTACCATCAAGTTCACCATCCCTGTGGTGGTATCAGAGAGCTTGGTGTCTTCACTCCACTCCACTCTCTGAGCTATTTCCCTTAGAGGCAGCACACCAACACTTGTGGTACAAATATCTAAGGCTGCAAGGTATGTTGCCAAGGGGATTATCATGGAACAAATTCCTTGCATATCTGCCACATCTCACCCAGAAAGTTTCCTCAGTGCTAAACCTTATCTTTATCTTCTTTAATCTCAATTAGTCCCCTCCAGCAATTATTCTACACTGAGATTTGTGACTGGCATTTGCATTACCATGACCAAAATATGCTCTGTTAGGTAAGTGGGATTTGAAACTGTTGTGCTCCTTGAACTTTGTAAGGCTTTGAGGTTTATTTGGATATCTACTTGTTGGACTGTACCTAGAATATATCACATGACTATCTATATATGCATAGTTTGCTACTGAACTTAGAGAAAGTAGGATTGGATCTTTAAATGTTCTTCACGAGTCATTTTGTCTCACGGTGTTACTGCAGTATCAATCTTACTTTGGTGTATGCATACCTTTAAAATAGTCAGGGATTTAAGTTACTTTAATGAAAGTATTTCTTTAAAAGATATTACCATCAAAGTCAAGGATAGTTTTCTGTTTTGTATTCACTCTTAATTTCTTTTACAGTATTCCAGTGAAATATCTATTATACTACGTATATAAAGTGTTTTCAAGTTCAAAATCTATTCTTTGCATCATACTGAATAGTCATTCTAAGAAAAGGTGGCTGAGGCTGGGAGATGTTAAATAAATGATGAAAAATGCTTAAGCAAAACAGTTGAAAACAAGTTTTGTTTGAGAAATTATTGTGAACAGCAAAAACTATTCTTCCTGGAATAGGGCTCTGAGGAATATCAACAGCCAGGTTTCACTCAGATTGGTGAATAAGTCATTTATTTCTTTAGAGAGACTATAATTCCTCCTACCATTGTTTGTTCTTTCTACATCCTTTGTACATAGTAATCTAATATCTCACACAGTTCCCTGATGTAGTCAAATCTCAGTAGAATGATTCTTTGTTCTTTCTTTCCTTCAGAAACATTTTTTCTATGAGACATATTTCCTTTACCTCATTACTCTATTCTGTTTAGAGACATTTGTCTCTTGCCAATTCTTTGATATTTTCTTTGTTACAGTGCAATTGCAGAATATCTTTATACTTCTGCCCTCCATGCCCATTTTTTTTTTCTCATTGTACCCCAAACACTTTCATATCATTTGTTTTTAGAGGATCTAAATACAACACTATTCAGAAGCATGCAAAGACCAAGTGTAGATCAAGAATATGTTCAGTACTGCTTATTACTTCACCTATCAGTATCTTTTCACTTGTGGAAGAAGTGCAATTCATATCCTCCCTTTTAATCATGGGTCAATGACCTCTTATTTTCATTAATTGCCTAGGAGTATACTTAGACTCTCAAACCAGCACACTCAACACTCACCAATAGAGTTGTAATTACAGAAAACATGATTCAAGAATTTTCATAGTTCATTCACAGAGCTTGCTGTTGCTGAGTCTACTCTGGCAGTAGCTTTGCACCACTGTGTCCAAATGTAATGTAATGGCAATGGAATATTTCTATGTATAAACAGACATGTTAAAGAAGCAGTACTACTCTCTTCCTCTTGTCGGCTATTTCATTCTACTTTCTGGGTGGAAGTCTACTCAATAAAAAATATTATATAACATTGCTTTGTATAAAGGGAAACCTAAATCTATAGTTAATGTCATAATAAAATGCACTATTTTTCTGCATTTGGACCTAAAGCCAAATGGAATCTGACTACCCTGTATAATCATTTCCTGAATACAAAATGGCACTTTCATATGCATTGTGCATCTCTGTGTAGTCTCTTCAAACAGACAAAGAACAAACATGGAATTTATAAAGCAAGAATGATTAAAGAATGATTAAAGACTAAGAGAAAGAAATTAGAAGAGTCAGAGACTTTTTTTTTTTTTTTTTTTTTCTTTTCATGGACTCATCCTCTCCATCTTCCAAACAATCTGGAGATAAGTGTATCATATTCAGAGATACTTTTGGTCCATTTTGCATCAGGCCACAGCTGGCCTGATGTACAGACTGTTTGAAGTATGTTCATGTTTAGCTACAAATACTCAAAGAGGGATGGTGAAATAAATGGAAACTGAATTAAATTGTTCTCAAGAGCATTTCATCGATGAGACTGTTTAAACAGTGTTCTGGTGACAGATTTCATGCAAGAGAAAGCTGTGAGGTTTGTTTCTACCCTGGCAATGCAAACTGTAGGGCACTCTAAGGATGCAAAGGCAGAACTCATCTGAGAAACTTGCAATAACTACAGCAAGACAGTTAAATTTCATCAGCACTGAAGTCCTCCATGGCATTGTGACATTGACTTCCTTTGACTGTTTCATGTTCAGCTTCTTTTCTACTTGCTGGTGATTACAAATGGTTTTGAACATTTATTCTCAGGTGTAAGACTATAATGGAAATGCTTAAACTCAGGCTATAAAACCACATGAGAAAATGTTTCTGGTAATTTATCTTCATTATTGCATTTGTTACTTTTTAATCTCTCTGTGTTTCTGATACCTTGAAAGAAATTTAACCTTGTAGCAATGCATTAAGTTTCCAGTGTTAAATTAGGGCACAAGGAAAATACACATTAATATTTTTTTATTTAAAATGTTAAAATTACAATTTAATAGTAATCCGTATTGATAACAATACATGGTTCAAAATTTAAACTTCTTCAGATTTTTCAGTCTCTCCTTACGTAGCTCAATGCTGAAACAGCAGGCATACAGTAAATTGGGAAATGAATACAGAAAAGCAATAATATAGGCACAAAACTCTTTCCCTGCTTCCAGCAGATTGACTCATCATTTTTTCTTAACATATTCAGATTGAACATTTCCTGTTATATATTTAATTGTACTGATCAAAGGTGTTCAGAAACAAAATACAGTGTATTTCAATAACTATTGTTCTCTTTAATCTATTTCTCACTCATCTATTTCAGCATGAGTGGTTTGATGAAATTAATACTTTGAATTAAACAAGAACATCTTTTCTTTTTTTTTTTTTTTTCAGGGCTTTGTAAACATTGTCAAGTGTCAGAAGTTGAACAGTTGGGATGGACATCAGGTTGAAATTAGTAGGCACCAGTTCTCTCCTTGCAGCAGGTAGCTTCTCTGGCTTCTCACCACCCATACTGACAACCACCATTACCAGTGAAGGGAAACAGAGCAGTGTGTGTTGAAAGCTTTGTACAGCAGTCATTCATAAGATAATAAAGCACTTACACATTTATTTAAATGTGTGAGAGGCTAGCATAAAGCCAGCTAGCCTATTCCCATGTCTAAAGACTTGGTTGGTTTGTTTGCTAAAGCCTGGCTTCTAAACCTTTTGAAGTCAAAAGAAGTCTGTATTACAGGCTTTTAATAGTCTTTACAATTAGTTAGAAAAATCTGTTATTCACAGACATCACATAAAGTACCTCCAATGTCTAATGATGTTTGGAATAAAGCCGTAAGGTCAAAAAATGCTTTATTACTTTCCAAAGTGATAGTCAGTATCCAAAACAAATACTATTATTAAGGTGGCCATTAGGTGCCCGGCATCTGGATGCTGCAGATACTGGGCTCCTTCTGGACATTTCCTTTGATACATCATCCTTGAAATCCACTGCAATTTATGGCAGACATATCCACCTCACATTGGTCCACCTTACTCTAGGTTTTCTGGCATGTGAAACATTGTCATTCAATTTCTGTTGCATACCGAGATGATCAGTTCCTGTCAGCCTTTGTCATAGCACTATGCAGCATTCTGTATTTCTAGCTCTGTGTTACTCCACTACTTCGAACTATTTTCAGGACAACACTGGAGGACACAAGCTAAACCTAGATCACTGATTTACTACAGCCATATCTCTACTTTTCACAGAATTTTGGAACAAATATTTCAAACATCCATATTAAAAGCAGACTTCCAAACAGAGTCAAGAACACAGATCAGTATTTCCGAATACTCAGCTCCATATGTTATTCTAATCTTAATTATCATCATAATTACATCCTCAAGTGCAGGAGGCAGAATGAATGAAGGAAGAAAAAATATATATTCATTATTCCTTAAAGCATGAAAAGAAGCACATGTGATATGTTTGTTCTCTTATTTGACTCAGAAAAGCAATTTAATGTTGAACAATCATGATTAATTCTGGACACTTTCTAATTTTTTTATACTGATTTTATAACTTGCACATATAATATCAGCGTAAAGAATCAACCATACAATATATCTACACAGGAAAATTCAGAACAACAATTTAAAAATACATTAAGCATTTGTCCACTACTAAAAAAAACTTCTACTACCTCTGTGTTGTTTTGTAGGGACAAAGATACTTTACAAGTACAAAACATGCAGTTAAAGTGATGTTTCTACTTTCTACTATTAATGTCAAATTTCAATTCTGTAATTTATATTTCTAAGTAAAATTAATTTATGACCAGACTGTTTGCCTGTCCTTAATGTAATTAAAACAGAAATCTGACAATATTGTAAAGACTACAAATCTTAATACATTTGGGTGTTGACACTGAAAAAGGACTTGATGGAAAAAAAAAAAAAAAAAAAAAAAAAAAAAAGGAATCATATTTCTGTAAATATTTGTAGGCTCTGGATTAAAAAGAAAAATCAATGATGACTGTGTTTTTGTTCCCTCCAAATCATACCATACAATCTATTAAAATAAGAAAAGTTTTAGTGCGCAAATTCTAAAGCTGCAACAAATCGATGCTTATTAGATTTACAGTTTAACTGCAGTTTTTATAGTTTTCATCTGAGCATTTTCTCCCACATTATAGTTCTGGACAGATCTATACAATAGGAATTGCTTTAATCTCATTACTGACAGGTTGACTACCACCATGCAATGCAATTTAGCTCTCACAAAGCCCAATATTTCTTCTCTCTCATTTATAGAAAAACTCACTTGGTTTCAAGTGAATGACATTGTACAGTAATTCACCACCAGCAGGTCTAAAATTGTGAATTTTCTAATCAATTTCTATCTATTGGCATGATCATTTGCATCCTGTTACATCCTTCATGCTCCAGTGAAAAATAAAGTTACAAAATGTATGCTAACAGTTAGCACCTACATGCATCTTTGCTGAGCCTTTCAGAAACTGTGAAGAATATCACCCTACACAGTAAAAAAGCCCACAACTTAATGTGATTGGAGAAGCATTTCTTATTCTAGTACAATATATATTTCTCTTGTGGCATTATCAAGCAAAAGGGCAAATGATACATGCACTTTATTGACATGAAGCATCACTTGAACCTGAGTGTCACAAAACACTGAAAGACTGAAATTAGCTGCAATTTATAACTACTCACATCTTTCTGAAATGATCTAGTGCTTCTGTCTGAGTTACAAAACAAAATCTTAGCAAGACATCAAAATTCTGCTATGCCTGTCCTTACAGGTGAGACTAAAAAAATTATTCCCTTAGAGTTTTATTTCCCCAGAAAGACTGCATTAAAAATAAATAAATAAAAAGGGTAAGTAAATAAATAAATAAAATCTTGCCTGTATTCTGAATAATCTGACTATAGAGCTGTGAAATGGTGAAGTACTTCTTAAAATGACTATTAAATTGTCTCTCAGAATGCTGTAAGCAACATGGGACTTTAGTTTATTATAAAGATCCATCACATCATACCCTAATGAAAAAGAAAAAATAATGAAATTCAAAACATCCCAGTTATTGAAGGTAGATCAGACCTGAAAATATATTTGTTTAGAAATTAAGTTACATAATATTCACTAACTTATGCACAAGCAGTTAATATATTGATTGCTTAATTAAGATTAGCACAATTTCTTGGCAGTAAACAAGGTTTAATCCACCCTTTCTCAGCTATTTCTAAGCTATCCTGTGCCAAAATAGAACTCTTGAACTTAGTGGCAAAATGCTTTTAACATGTGTTTAATTACTACTAGCCATCATAATTATCTTATTTCTTCCTGTTTAATATAAGATTTTTAAAATGCAAGCCACATAAACCTACATCATCGGGATGCTAATAACTCCCAACACTTGCTGACAGAGCAAGTTTCACCATTCTGTCAGTTTCTCAGCTGCAGCTTGATCCTTGGTAAATCCACAATGTACAGGCCCCAGATGTTACATGAGCTCTCTCATATCCTTTGTCACTACACACCACTTCTCTCCTAGGAGCTCAGAGTGTGCTGGAAACCATACCAAGCTGTGCTGCCATATGAATGAGACCTGACCTTCGCCTTCACCTACTGATGATTTCAGTGACGTGCAAGTAAATTACACTATAGCAATGCACAAGTTTTAAAATAAGAGGATAAAAAAAAAAAAAAAAAAATGAAGTATAAGTTGCTGCTTATATGCTATACAGCTCCCCTATACGGGGGAGGAAACATAATTAAATTGGTCAGAGTTACTTTATTGTTAAAAGAGCAGGTTAAGGATCTACTATACTATCACTGTTATAAAACAGAAAGACATTTCAGGTATTTGCTTCTACATACTTTTCAGACTGTGCATAGAATAATTGTTCCAGCAAAATCTAGGCTTACCAATGATTCTGCAGCTTGTGGTCTTAGGATTTAAATTGCATGATTGTTTCCTGCTTGGAATTTTTTCTTCCACTTCTATTAATTCACTGGTGATTTTCCCAGTCCACATGAAGTATGAGAAGACTGGGATGATAATAAAGATAAAATTGATTATAAGGTTGAGCAAATAAGGAGAAACAGTGTTTGAAAGAAAAGTGATGATTTGAGATATGTTCTTGTCTTCTTTTACTGTTTATCTCCTTCCTGATCTTAAGCTCCTTAACAGAACATTGGGCTGAATCAACTCTGACTTCTTCTGACTTCTTTATGTGCTCAGTTCTGATCAGTTTTGCTACCAGGAAAAAAAAAAAAAAAAAGAAAAAAGGAAGGGCATACAATACTATGGTAAATGTTGTATATAATATACTATTCGTTCTTTAGAAACTCTATTACATTTAATCCTTAGAGACTCTAGTATATTCATAGAAACATAGAATCATAGAATCATTAAGGTTGGAAAAGAACAGACCCCTGAGCATCCTCTTCTCCAGACCCAGTTCCCTCAGCCACTCCTCATAGGACTTGTGTTCCAGGCTCTTCACTGGCTTTGTAGACCTTCTCTGGACCTGTTCCAGGGCTTCAGTGTCCTTTTTGTAGTGATGGCCCCAAAACTGAACACACTATTTGAGGTATGGCCTCACCAGAGCAGAGTACAAAGAGGACGATCATCTCCCTGGTCCTGCTCGCTAATTCATTCCTGATACAAGCCAGGATGCTATTGGCCTTCTTGGCCAGTTGGGTACACTGCTGGCTCAGGTGAGTGTCTACCAACATGCCCAGGTTCTTTTCCTCTGCACAGCTTTCATAGACTCATAGAATCGTTAAGACTGGAAAAGACCTTCAAGATCATCTAGCCCAGCCATCACCCTACTTCCAATGTCACTCACTAAACCACATCCCTAAGCACCAAGTCCAACCTTTCCTTGAACACCTCTAGAGATGGTGACTCCACCACTCCCCTGGGCAAGCTGTTCCAATTCACCAGCACTTATCCAATTCAATGGCATGTTGAACCTCATGCCATTGGCCTATGACCTTAGACCCATCCTGTCCAGGTCGCTCTGCAGGTCCTTCCTACCCTCCAGCAGATTGACATTTCCCCCAGCTTGGTGTCATCTGCAAACTTACTGAGGGTGCACTCAATTCCTTCATCCAAATCATCAATAAAGATATTAAAGAGGATGGGCCCCAACACTGACCCTTGGGGAACACCACCAGTGACAAATTGCCAGCTGGATTTCACTCTGTTCACCAAAACTCTCTGGGTCCAGCTGTCCCTCCAGTTTTTAACGCAGGAAAGTGTACCTGTCCAAGCCATGGGCTGCCAGCTTCTCTAGGAGACCATGTGAAAGGCCTTGCTGAAGTCCAAGTAAGCTACAACAACAGCCTTTCCCTCATCCTCCAGGTGGGTTACCCTGTCATAGAAGGAGATGAGGTTAGCCTCCTCCATCTCTTCATCCTGGTTTGGCAGGCTATAACAGACCCCAAAAGGATGTCCTCATTGCTGGCCAACCCCCTCATCCTTAACCACAGGGACTTTACCTTATCATTCCCAACCCCAAGTTCAACAGCATCAAAACACTCTCTAATATAGAGAGTCATGCCAACACCTCTCCTTTATTGTCTGTCCCTTCTGAAGAGCTTGTAGGCATCCATTGCAGCACTCCAGTCATGGGAGTAGTCCCACAATGTTTCACTGATTGCAACTAGGTCATAGTTTGCCTGCCACACAATGGCTTCCTGCTCCTCCTGTTTGTTGTGCATGGTGTATGCACTGCTGTAGATTCACTACAGTTGTGCCATTAACCTCACCCCCCAACCCTGGCATTGCTCCCCCAGGCTCATCTCCTTCAAGCCTCATTTCATCCCTGTCCTCCTTCATACCTAGTTTAAAGCCCTCTTGATAAGCCCTGTCAGTTTCTGGGCTAGGATCCATTTCCTGCTTTGAGACAGGTGGGACTCATCAGCAGCCATCAGGCCAGTGCTGAGTAAACCTCCCCACAATCAAAATATATATATATATATATATATATATATAAAAATTGCTGCTATGGCATCAGTCTCTCAGACATGTATTGATCAGCTGGGCTTTCCAGGTCTGCTCAGTATCCCTCCCTACCACTGAAGGGACAGAGGAAAACACCACCTGTGCACCCACTCCATCCACTAACCGTCCCAATCCCCTGAAGTCCCTTTTGATAGCTTTCAGGCTTCTCTCAGTGATGTTATCACTGCCAGCCTGAATTATCAGTAAGGGATAATAATCGAAGGAGGAAACCAGGCCAGGAAGTTTCCTGGCAATGTCCCTCACCCGGGCCACAGAGAGGCAACAGACTTCCCCATGGGTAGCGTCTGGCTGACATATGGGGCCCTCTGCTCCCTTCAGAAGGGAGTTGCCTATGACAAATATGCTTCTTGATAGAGGAAGTCTTGAGGTGTGGCGTTGACATCCTTGCCCTAAGCGACCTTTTGTGTGGACTTTCTCCCATATCCTCATCAACTTGTCCATCAAGCTCCAGAGCCCTAAACCTGTTGTGTAAAGGCACCTGGGGAGGCTAGGCAGGTAGGGAAGGGGCTTGCCTTCAACTCTGAGCTGTTTGCATTCCTCTCCATCTCTCAGATCCCCTCCCTCTACCTGACAGTGATGGGGTAGGGGGTCCACCACTATTTGGGGTGTGTCACCCCGGTGCCTTTCTCTCAGGCATGGCAGGGTGTTGCTCCACCAGCCTAACTCCTGCTCACATTCCCTGATAGTACTTAATCTTTCCACCTCCTCCTTGTGCTCTGCCACCAGGCTGATCAGATCCTCCACCTTCTCGCACCTCACTCAGGCAGTATGTCTGTCATCCACCATTGGAAACAACCGGCTCAGGCACTCCCTGCAGCCAGACAACAGCCACATCTTTGGGCAGGCACATGGTATGGATTGCTACAGTCCTTTTGGTGAGGGCTTTGGTGACCGCTTGCCACCTGGTGGTGACCATGGCTGGGTTTGCCTTCTGGGAGATAGCCGATAGGTGAGTCAGTATCCGGAGTGGCAAGAGATCCTCCACCCTGTCTGCTTTCCCTGCCTGCACACACGGCTGTGCAAACTGCCATGCCAGGTACCACATCCTGTTTGCCCACCCTGTTCACTGAGCTCCTGGTCGCCTGGGGCTCTTTGTATGACAGAGGTATGGGTTTTTTTCTGGCTCGTCAGCCACCCTCACAAGGAGGTGCGACAATCACAAGGAGGTGCTTCTCCTCATCAGCCACCCTCACAAGGGCTGCTGGATCCCAGTGGTTCCCTCAGCTGACTCAGAAAACCCCTTGCACACCACGATCCCCTGCTCCACTGCAGAACATGTCTGCCCCGGAGCCAATTGTCTCGGCAATATTATTCATGTTATTATAATCCTTTTGAATTTACCTATATATACAAGTAAAAAATATTCTGCTGCTTTAGTGTTTCCTGCTGAATATTGTAAATGGTTTGGAAGTCCAGTAATCTTTTCACATACCATTGAAACCATTGAAACTGGTTTCTCTAAAAAATAATAGAAACATATATTTGGAATGCAGTCAATTGGCTATTCTATAGCTCTGTTGGAGCTATAGATCCTTGTCCACCTTCTTTTTACCTCACTGAAGAAGACAGATGCTTCTCTGAATCATGATTATTATGCCACATAATGGCCTCAATCCAAAATTTCTTTAAACAAGAATCATAACCAGGCCATATCCACCCAATAAACCTAACTGAAAATGTAGGCAATGAGAATTTCATTTTAATTATTTTTGTTGCCATGGGTCAGCAAGCAAATTTTTATTTAAATAGTATCCATTTTACATTTTTGAACACTATTTATTTTATTTTATTTTTATTTTATTTTATTTTATTTTTATTTTATTTTATTTATTTTGTTTAATTTTATTTATTTTATTTGGTAGGAGACTCAGAGTTGTTTGGTAAATGATCTCTTCAATACATTATTTTCTTTACAACTATATTGGTCATTTACTAACATTTTATAGTAATGTTCTAGGTTTAATGATGTTTTTAATTGTCATTTTTTCCAATTTGGACTCAGCTAAAGTTTTTCCCTTTAGATTAACTACCAATTACTTCACTGATAGAATTCCAGTTGTACTATGGACACACCATATAAATTAAACTATTCATTACTTTGAAAAACAAAACAAAACAAAACACCCTCAGTTATTAATGTGTTCTTTCCTGAGTTGTTGTTTATTTTGGTTCATTATAAATGATTTATGTGATTCATTAGATTGTGGTAATTATCATTTTAGACTCATAACTCTGTTATTCATGCAATCTTTGCTGTTGTTGATGAAGTACACTGCTATTTACAAGTCAGGTTTGATAAGTCATAGATAAAGGATAATGAAGCCACTCAAATCATCTTTAAAGGACAGAGAAATGTGTTGTGTTTTATTCCTAGATACTGCTTACCTTGATATTAAAAGAAAAATGCATTGTCTCTTAAGATGAAGAAAACCGTGGAAAAATAAGAGCTTGACTCTGTTACTGTATTGTTTTTAGACTAAGCAAAATAGCTTTAAAAATAAATAATAATAATAAAGAAATGTGAACAGCTGTGTAAATTTCACATTCTCATTATTATTAAGAAGAGAGTGCCTAGTTTATCATATCAGTACAGGAAGATATTTAACGGTGCATTACCATACTAACCAGTGACCCAATGGTCATCTCCACTCCTTTCCCAATTTATTCAACATTTTTTCCCTTTCCCTGCCTTCAGCTTGGCTGTGTATTACACTCAAAGCCACCAGCCTGTATTTTAGACCAAGATTTTAAATCCTGTATTTTAGATCCAAGCCAATAAGCCCACTGTTTTTAGCTGATTTCTCCAGTTCCAAGGAGTTACAAGTGATTCTCCAGTTCCAAAGTTCCATCTGATTTCTTCCTGTTCCACTACAGAAAGCCATTTAGAAACTCTTGTTTCTATACATCTGTGCCTTTACAGAATCTTGTGAATGACAAAGCTGAATAATTTGTTTCTCTGTCCTATTCCCATGTTAGGGTTCATGGTTTGAATTTTCTTTACTTTCTTTCTTTTTTTTTCTTTTTTTTTTTCCAAAGTACTGATTATTAATTTTATACAAAGATGAAATCAATCAAACAAACAAACAAAACTTTATACCATTACCTGTTTGTATTTGTTAATGACTAATTTCAAACACCAGACACAAAACTGACCAAACAGGAAACAAATTTTATATTCCTTTATACAACCAGAAAAGACTGATAAAATCTTAGGAAGAAATAGTTAACAAACACAATGGCCTAATGCTAGGAAAAGGGATATTTTTATAGCCTAGTAAGTCGTAGTGGAGACATTTTTAAAAATCAATGTGAGTCAAACTAATCAGTAGGGAAGTTAAATTCTTATAAAGGCAATTTGGCAAAGAGTTTACAGCTCCGGCAGCAGGGGAAAGAAAAAGCAATTTTTTGTCTTCCAGTTAATTGTCTTGAGTTACAGTCTGAGTGCAGATGACATTTATTGTTTTGCAGACTAGAAATGTGCAATATTTATCATTATTGTTTAGATTTAAACCTACAGCTGACACCAAGTACATCACCTGAGAGACCAGGGAACCAGATAATATTAGATAGAACATTCAGAGAAGGTAGTCTTTGAGCATGCTAAAAGCAATTATGAAAATATTTTTTAAGATGTTGGTCTAAGGCAGTCTCAAATTCAGCAGATTTGTTGTTTTTTATTGTGTATATACTTGTGTCTTCTTAAATTTCTTCCTAATTTTGTCTTGCCTTTGTAGAGGGCCCAGGATCTTAGAGCTGAGATATGCACTGAAGCAACCACAATTTAACAAGTCATGCTGTGTCACCCAAACAACAACATTCCTGATTACTACAGGAGTCATTCAGCTTCACTTGCAGCAGATGAGACCTAAATAATACCAAACTCTCTCACATCTCTGGTGGATCAGTGGTATCAGTAGGAATCTGCTTATGTGTATAAGTCTTAATACATGTCAGCACGACTTTCGCAGAGAGGTTACACATATACAATACAATGTGGGGCTATGAAAACAGGCAGTGATGTCTCCGAGGTTGTATTGTGAAATGTGTTCATTTGATTCATGTCAGTATGGAACAATGCTAGGGCCGCATGATGAAATATAACCTTCTATTTAAGAAAAACAGAGAGATTAGTGTACATAGTTCTCGTATCACGCAAAGGAAGGGTCCAGCAATTTGTGTAAATAGAGGGTTTGAAGGGCAAACATTGAGACTCTAGTCTGGAGATAAGAGGAACAAGGGGTTTTTTTTTTTTTTTTTTTTTTTTTTTTTTTTTATGAAATGCTGACTTTTGCATGGGACGCTGCCCAAGCCTCTGATATCCGGCAAAGAGATCCACCAAATAAGGAGAAAGGGGGAGTAGAAGGACAACCGAAGGACAAAGCCTGGGAGGAAGACTACGAGCCTTCAGCACAAGAGACCCCCAGAAAGACCACCAGAGACACATGCGTCCAGAGAGTGTTTGGATTCCGGGAACTAATTATATTAACCCTGCCTTTTCTAGGAATAGTGATGAATATATATTAGTCTAGGAGCATAAAAATCAGCCACCTGATGTAATAGGTGTGCGTCTTGGTGGAGCAGAGACTCCTGGCGCACCCAGCGCTCTTTGCTTGCCACTATTCACTTAAAAAAAAATACAAACTTTAATTAGAATCCCATTTCGGACTCAGTCATTTATCTGAGTATCAAGCCCTACACAATGCATAACAAGCCTTTCCCAGAGCGTCAAAGGGCTGCAATCTGCTCCTCTATACACGTACTACTTAGCACACTATTCCTGTGCTTCTCCTTGTCTCCATACTATCTGTGTATACCGCACGCAAGGAAAGATTATTCTGTTGTTATGTGGCTGTGAAAGTTTGTGGCACCAATATTAGTAACAATTAATAAATGGTTCAGAAAACTTCAATGGACACCAGCCTCATCTGCAAATAGTCTGAATAAGGCAATACTGAATACTGCTTCCTGCATGGATAATGTCTATTTTATACCAAACAAGGGAGACTAAGCTGTGATTCCTGGATCAGTATACACTAGAAATTAAATAGTTACATTTCTCTTGGGTTTTGGTACTTTTTTAAAAGTATAGAGGTAGATAACAGTTATAGCAGGGAACATTTCACAGACTGGTATATAGTTTTGGCTCTAATTTCTCAGCCTTTTCCTGCCTTACCTCAGTGGAATATATAAGACCTTATTTGGTATATATCCCAAAAACATCTGTATAAGTGTGGTGGTTTTATCCAGCTGGGTAGCTGAGCTTCACCATAATAGTTTTTTCACTACCTTTCCTCAGATGGAAAGGGGGAGAAAATGTGAGGAAAAGGGCTCAAGGGCTGAGATAAGGACAAGATCACTCACCAATTATTGTAATGGGCAAAACAGACTCAGCATAGGGAAATTAAAGAAATATATTACCTATTACTAACAAGCTAAAGAAGTGAGAAACAAAGAAAGCAAAATAAAAACACCTCCCCCCATCCACCCTCTTCCACCTCCTCCTCCGAGTAGCACAGGGGAGCAGGAGAATGGGGGTTGTGGTCAGTATGTAGTATTTCACCTCTGCTGCTCCTTCACGGTTACTCCCTACCCCTGCTCCACATGGAGTCCCTCCCACTGGTTGCCATCTGTCCTGAACTGATCTAGGGGGCTGACCACAGGCAACAGCTCTTCAAGAACTGCTCCAACATGGCTCCATATCATGGGGTCCACCTGTCAGGAAGTAAACTGCTCCCCCACAGGCAGCAGTGCCCCCCAGATCCCTTGCTCTTGCATGGGCTCCTCTCTACGGGCTGCAGCTCCAGCCCGGGACCTGCTCCTGCTGGGGCTCTCCATGGGCTGCAGCCTCCTCCAGGCCACATCCACAAGCTCCACTGGGGGCTCCTCCACGGGCTGCAGCGTGGAGATCTGCTCCGTGTGGGACCCATGGGCTGCAGGGGGACAGCCTGCTCCACCAGAGGCTTCTCCACAGGGGGAACTTCTGCTCCAGTACCTGGAGAACCTCCTGTCCTCCTTCGGCACTGACCTTGGGGTCTTCAGGGCTATTTCTCACTCCTCACTGTCCCAGATGCTGTTGTGCAGAAGTTTTTTTGACCCTTTCTTAAACCTTCTCTCACAAAGGTGAAAACAATATCTCTATTGGCTCAGCTGTGGGCTTTCGCGATGGGGAAGGTTCTGGATTCTTCTCACAGATACCACCCCTGCATTCCCCTGCTGCAAAACCTTGCCACGTAAACCTAATACAATAAGTAACAAAAATAATTTATGCTTCAAAGAAAAGTCAACAGATTTTGTATTTGAAAACTGTAATCAGAGTCCAAACTTTTCTAGCTAGCAGTGTATGTACTTAAACCACTTAAACAAGTGGTTAAACCACTTGTTGTGGTTTAACCCGGCTGGCAGCTAAACACCACACAGCCGTTCGCTCACCCTCCCCCCTCCCTCTCTGGGAT
>CM021732.1:99307274-99423465 GCA_011075105.1 Heteronetta atricapilla
CGAGGAGCTGAAAAGTCCTTGGCTTAGTGTAAGCACTGCTCTGCAGCAATTAAAACACCAGCATGTTATCAGCACTCTTCTCATCCTAATCCAAAACATAGCACTCTACCAGCTACTAGGAGGAAAAATAACTCTGTCCTAACTGAAACCAGGACAGCAGCAATTAAAACACCAGCATGTTATCAGCACTCTTCTCATCCCAATCCAAAACACAGTACTTCACCAGCCATTAGGAGGAAAAACAACTCTGTCCCAACTGAAACCAGGACAGTACTTTACAATGATTTCGTACTATATTGGGTCTGGCTGAAGTGCAGTTAAATTTCTTTATACCAGCTGGTATGGTGCAGTATTTTAGACTGGTGGCCAAAATAGTGTTGATAAAACAACAATACTTTGTTTGTTCCTGAGCATCACATGCATAGCACCAGGTCTTTCTGTTTCTCACACTGCCCTTCCAGATAGAAGCCTGGAGGTGGTCGAGAGGTTGAGAGGGTACACAGCCAGGACAACTGACCTACCCTGTCCAAAGTGATATTCCACACCATAAAATGCTGTGATCAGCAATAAAAGCTGGAAAAAGGAAAGGGGCTAGGAGTGTGTTTGTTGTGTCAATAACATGACTCGTAAAGTATGATTTTATGATTTGCATTACAGAGATCTTTACTTTCTAAGCCTGAAACCAATCTTTCTGTTGTGAGCAAACAATAAATTGCATATATAATGGCTTGAAGAAGCAGAAGGTGAGAAATCAAAATTCCTTTTCATGTTTAATCAGTAATTTTAAAATGAAAGGCTACAAGCATGAATGTTTCCATTTGATTAAATGAATTGAATTTTATTACTATGAACTTTATTTTTAATGAGGCACTATAGCCCAATTGGGAAAGTTGGGCTGTAAGTCATTGAAGTTAAGTTTGGGCTTTCATTCTTGTTGAAATGATATCAATGTTTTCTGGCACTTGCATATTTTTGCCATTGACCTCTTCCTTGAGATATACAGCAGAAATATACACAAGGAAATTCAATTCAGCATGATGTAAATAAGAGAAGTTAAGGAATCTCTACTTAAGCAAGTTATATTTGACATTCAACAGGAGTTGTATTAAAAGCTTTCTTATTTTGTCATTCTCTGCTGTTCTTATTAAAGGAGACTTTGGGAAACTCATTAGAAATGAAGAAGAATGATAGTTTTACAAATGAGATCACATACATTTTAGTAGGAGGGGAGAGTGGAAGCCAGTACATCCACAATATACTTTCTTCATTTACTTCACACTTGAAATTTTAGCTTTAGTTTTGAGGTTAGTTCATAATACACCTCATAAAAGGTATAAAATATTATTAATATGAAATATTATTAAACCATGTTCTCCACAGTTTTATAAGAGAAATTGGGATATAATATTTTATTTCTTTTTTTCTCTGTGAACAGTGATGTTTGTGCACATGCATATTTACCAAATGTGGATTTTGCATTCTACCATAACTTTAATAGTATTTTGCTTAAAGCAAGAGATTAATTGCACATACTATAATAATAATAATAACTTGGTCCATTGTATAGGAAAAATAAATAACTTTTTATTGCACATTTGTATATTGAGGATTTTGCTTTTTTTTTTTCATAATATTCAATTTCACTAAGCATTAATGATTTGAAACTCTCCATTAAAGTTCTATATTTTGAGAAAAGTTCTTGTATTTCCATGGAAATAATTCAGTCATATTAAGAACAAAGCTGCATTAAATGAAGAAAATGTTATGTCTGCCATATTTATAGATTATTAAAATTTATACTTTTTAATAGTTTTAATATGTTCATGCCCTGAAACAGAGACTGAAAGAGAAAAAACTCTTTTATTTAAAACAGAAAAAAGAAAAAAAAAAAATGAATTTACATATCTTTGAAAAATATTAGTTACCACAAGTATAACAGAGATCCACTAGATTTTGGAAATAATATTTTCAAGGATCTCTGAAATCAAAGCATATTTTACTGCCCAAAATTCTTAAGTAGGGACTGAGGTCAGGTATAGTTGAAGACCTTTGTCAGAATGAAACAACACCATACTGGAGCATAAAAATCAGCCACCTGATGTAATAGGTGTGCGTCTTGGTGGAGCAGAGACTCCTGGCACACCCAGCGCTGTTTGCTTGCCTCTATTTGCTTAATAAATTACAAACTTGAATTTTAATCCTATTTGGGACTCAGTCATTTATCACAACTGGGGGCTCGTCCAGTTGGAGGGTCTTGGTTCCTGAATTCTGACTTGATCTAGGAGGGGCGCCCCACCACTCGGTGGCTCCTGTTCGAGTCAGGTCAGGACTAACACCATCCTGAACCTGAATAAAGGCAAGCAAATAATTTGATTTTTTATGAGCTTCCTTGCTGGCTGCAGCATTGTTTTTTGCCCGTAATTCTGCGCGTGAAGATCCGAACGAAGACAACGGAGTCGTAAGTATTTAAGGCGTATAACGTTCGGTTGGGTGGGATTCAGTTGCCTGTGTGTGTAAGAGTGTGACTGAGACAGAACTTAGTTCCAAAGCAAGGGCAGAGGTCTTCTAACCGTGGTTCTAATCTCTCGCAAGGGACTTGGCTGGTGAAAGACCGAAGCGATTCCTATAGGATTTGTGGGTGGGTGATAGGCCCTAAACCCCCTGCAAGACACTCTTACTAGGTAACCAAGAGCTGTAGGAATTGCCACAGTAAAATTCCTAGTCAGACAAAATTGAAGACCCAGGACCAGAGAAAAGGGAGCAAATTAAAAATGGTTCAGTACTATATGATACAATGGCCAAATCAGGATATCCAATAATAAAGATCTAGAACCTGTGGAATCAGGACCTTTGAGTCCATCATGGTCAGCTCAGGCTTGTGAGCTGCATGGTCTATGTAGAGCTCTGGCACTATTAAAGGGGAAAAAGTGGGGCTATATTTACAGCATGTTGAACTGAATGAACTTCCCATGCCTGAATCACCACCAGAAAGGAGTGTTGTACAACAACAACAACAAAAACTGGAAGTTTCCCCAAAGATGTTGCCATTCAATTAATAATATCAATTAATAAAATATAATTAATAAAAAGTACTCACCTCTTGCCATGGAATACTGTTACTATTAAACTTTATGTTCTAGTTTGGAGACCAAAAGGAATATAGTTAAGGCATGAGCATGTGACTTTCTGTTTCTTTAAGGTGGTGAGCTTTAATTCTATTCATGCTGAGTCTCAGTGAGACATACCAGCATCCATGTGGACCCATTCATTTTAATGTAAAATCGTGGGTCAGATGATTCAAAGCCTTAATGTAAATGTTCTCAAGTAGGGAAAAGGTGAATTGGTATCATTTATTTTTAAAAAGTCGTATGGTGGATTTGTTTGTTTGTTTTTTAAGTTTGTACTAATATAAAAATCACATGAGCACACTTGTTGAAAAGTAAAAGTTATTTTTGTGTAGGTGCATTTACTCTTTCTGTTTTTGAACAAACAGAAGTATCAAATGCTTGTTTAAATATTAAGTGGGTGTTTTGAGCCTGCAAATTTAATATTGGATCTAAAACTCTGCTTGCATAAGTACCATTTATTATACCACTATATTTCTGATGTTTGCATAATCATAAAAGGACCTGAAAACTTGAATATACAGACTGAAATATAAGCTGATAGTCTTGAATACGTCAGCGTGCTATATAGAGGCCTTTGAGGACTGTCAGGATAACGCTTTTACATTACAAAGCTAATGTTTTAGTCCTAAATTCTCAGGACCCCTTAGTACAGAAGAAATTTTTATACAGTTACTGATGTGAATTTCTCTAAAAATGTATATTTTTGTGTCCAATTGTATTATTTAAGTGTTCCTTTGTATCAATTTATGTATGCTTCTGTTGTGGTTTAACCCGGCCGGCAGCTAAACACCACAAAGCCATTCTCTCACCCTCCCCCCCCCCCCCCCCACTGTTTGGGATGGGGGAGAGAAAAGAGAAAAACTGAGGCCTGTGGGTTGAGATAGAGACAGTTTATTGGGACAGAAAATAAAACAATAATAATGATGATGGGTACGGAGCGGGTGATGCACAGTGCAGTTGCTTGCTACCCGCTGACCGATGCCCAGCCTGTTCCCTAGCCTGGCTAGCCACCCTTATATATTGTTCAGCATGACACCGGATGGTATGGAATACCCCTTTGGCCAGTTTGGTTCAATTGTCCTGGGTCTGTCCCCTCCCAGCTCTTGCTGCACCCCCAGCCTGCCCGCTGACAGGACAGAGCAAGGAGCTGAAAAATCCTTGGCTTAGTGTAAGCATTGCTCTGCAGCAATTAAAACATCAGTATGTTATCAACATTAGTCTCATCCTAATTCCAAAACATAGCACCTTACCAGCTACTGGGAGGAAAATTAACACTATCCTAACTAAAACCAGGACAGCTTCTAAAACAAAGAAGGGAGAATAGGGGTGTGAACCCTAGGAAGAGATAGATAAAGTATGCTATATTCTTAATTTTTTTTTTAATCGATGGACAGAGGAAGGTCTTTGCATCTGTCCGTGCAGGAGAAAAGGTGACAGACAGATGTAGGAGACAGATCTGGGAGAAAATCAGTTAAAGAAAGAGCACAAGTCATGGTAAAATAAATAAATAAATAAATAAATATAAAAAAATTACAGCACCATTTATTGGGAAGGGCCCTATACTCTAATAACATGGGGGCCGAGGTTGTGCTTGTGTTTAAACAGAAGCCAGTCCTAGATGGGTATCAGCACCATGAGTCCGTCCAGCTGTCTCATCATCTGCCTTAACATGATCACAGCACCCTCTTCTGCGGTCTGGACCCCAGCTCAAACAAAAAACAACGTCTGGGAGGGTCTGGCTGGCATATACAAGACCCACAAACAAGGACTCCAGGAGTTGGAGGGGCAGCCAGAGCACCCCCCCCCCCCCCCCCCGGGCTGGGCAGCACTCAGTGCCTGCCTCTCCCAGGGATGTGGTTACAAAGTTTGTTAAAGATAGAATTAGTATGCCTGGTAGTTTTTCTCTGTGATTTAGTTTGTGTTAATCTTGTTTTCTTAATTTCTGTTAATTGTGCTTATTTATGTTAAAGAAGGGGGAGATGTGAGAGTGTGGCCATGGGGGTCGACGTGCCCCATGGTTGGTAATAACACCAGGAATGCAAAGAGTTTAGAGGAGGGAACAAAGAGGGGTGATTCAGGAGATGCCTTGCCATCTCAGGTTGCTTGTTCTTCAGCTGTGTGGGCATGGAACGGTGGTAAAAATGTTATTAGAACACTTAATACCTAGATATGGGATAATCCAGTACATTGATTCTGATCAGGGCACACACTTTACTTCTAAAGTAATAAAATTGTTATGTCAGTCATTAGGTATTCAGTGGGAATACCACACTCTGTGGCACCCAAAAAGCTCAGGGAAAGTTAAAAAAAAAAAAAAAAAAAAAAGAAAAAAAAGAAATGAATCAAACAATAAAACAACAATTGGCTAAGTTAATGATCGAGACAGAAATGCCCTGGATGAAATGCTTACCATTGGCACTTTTAAATACTAGATCTAAACTACACAGTGAGACTGGATTATCACCATATGAAATGTTATTTGGAATGCCTTATTCTCAAGAGATGCCCCTAAGGAACAATGTAGTTGAAGATTGTAGTATCCAGAAATATATAATTACCTCTGGTAGAAGATTAAAAGAGCTAAGAGAAACTGGGATGGTGGCTCAAACACCACCTTTAGGATTTGCAATTCACCAGTTAAAACTGGGAGATGGGGTTCTAATAAAAACATGGGAAGAAGAAAACTCATCTCCCCTCTGGGAAGCACCCTTTCATGTTTTATTAACAAGAAAACAGCTGATATTTATTAACTGTTATCTATTGGTTGTTATCTATTAACAAGGAGACAGCTGTGAGAACTGCTGAAAAAGGATGGACACGTGTCAGAAATAAAAGGTCCAGTGGAAGAGTGGAAAGTAATATTGGAACCAGGAGAAACTAAACTATCAGACAGATTTGAAGAAGCCTTCATCAAAAAGTATAAGCTAAGTTGCTGTGGGAATTTTATTGTAATTACTCCAAATATTTCTCCCTCCTGATATCCAGCAAAGAGATCCACCAAATAAGGAGAAAGAGGGACGAAGGACAAAGCCTGGGTGGAAGACTAGCAGCCTTCAGCAGAAGAGACCCCCAGAAAGACCACCAGAGACTGATACGCATGCCTCCGGAGAGGGTTTGGATTCCAGGAACTAATTATAATAACCCTGCCTCTTCTAGAAATAGTGATGAATATGTATTAGTGTAGGAGCATAAAAATCAGCCCCCTGATGTAATAGGTGTGCGTCTTGGTGGAGCAGAGACTCCTGGCACACCCAGCGCTGTTTCCTTGCCTCTATTCGCTTAATAAATTACAAACTTTAATTAGAATCCTATTTGGGACTCAATCATTTATCACAGGGAGGATTAAACTGTGCAAGTTCAAAAAATTGTTCAAAGTTTTGCTGGAAACAAGAACATCGGCAGAATTAAAACTTATTATAAAAAAGAAATCTGTAGTTTGTTATATAGTGAATACACAGTGAATAAAAACAAACATACAAGCTAAAATCCCTTAATTGAGAAACAAACAAGCAAACAATTTACTGGCTTTAAATCAGACTTTCAGACTTTATATTTACTAATTATAATGCACTAAATTCAATGCACTTTGAAAGGGAAAAAATGTTTTATTAATTTTAAGAGAGCAAATGAAATTAATAATTTTAATAATCCTGACATGTTAGTATTACATTTTAGTTAGATACAAATAAGAATGGTTTACTTGTTCCCGTGTAACTGGGTAATGTTGTATTGAACAAACTTTATTAGAGATATTTGAAGTGAAACATTCCTTGAAAAGTTTCCATGTAGAGCAAAAGAACCCCTGAGGTGTTAATATACCTAGTGCTCTTTAATGAAGAAAATGCTTAGTAAGATGCTGATGATATCAAAAACCAAAATTATCTTTCCTCTTTTTAGAATCATAGAATTATTCAGGTTGAAAAAGACTTTCAATATCATGAATTAAAACTACCTATCTGTCCTACTGACTCTCATCACTAAACCATGTCCCTTAGTGCAACATCAACATTTTTAAATAACTCCAGGAATGGGGACTCCATCACTTCCCTTGGCAATCCATTCTAGTGCATAACCACCTGCTCTGTGAAGAAATTCTACCTAATATCCAATGTAAACTTCCTCTGGCACAACTTGAGACTATTTCTTCACATGCTATCACTTGTCACCTGAGAAAAGAGACCAAGACCCTTGCTGCAACCTCCTTTCAGGCTGCTGTAGAGAATAATGAGGATTCCCCACAGCCTCCTTCTCTCCAGAATAAACAACTGTATTTCCTTCAGTTATTATCATAACTCTTATTTTCTAGTTCTTTCACCAGTTTCTTTGCTCTTCTCTGCACATTCTTGAGCAACTCAATAACCTTCTTAAGTGCCCAAAACTTAACACAACATTTGATTAGTGGTCTTAACAGTGCTACATAGAGACATTTATTTGTTTGTTTGTTTGTTTAAGATAAAAACATATGGGATCTTTTTTGTCTCTACTCAACATTTCAGAAATGTAATTATTTAACAACTTTACACCCCTAGCTTGCATCACTGTCCACCTTGTGCACCAGCTTGTGCAATATGCAATGTATGGCCACCTCCATGCCAAAAAATAATAATAATAATAAAAAAAAACCAATAATAACAACAATAATAACATCAGTTTAAAAAATACTCAGGACAAGGCTTATATCACAGAACTGCTTCCCTGTCTGGCATTTGAATCTCCCTAGGTCTGCAAATGAGGTCCTGCAACGCTCTGCACTTTCTGTTCTGGAAACAAGGAAATACCAGAGTAGGAGCACCAGGAAACACCAGTGAAGATATCTGCTGGGTGCAACAAAAGTGGGCTGCTGTGCAGAAGACACTGACCTGGAGTCACCTGAGCACGGAGAGCAGAGCAGGTCCAGCAGACAGTCCAGCCACCAATAGCCAAATCCATAAGGGTAATGAAGTGCCAAGGCCTCACCAGGCAGACCGGACAGAGGCAGCAAGAATCCTGGTCAGGCACAACATGCACACAGTCCTGCTTACCTTTGAAACAACTAGGTAATACTTTGAATCGCCTCCTTAGTGTGCCAACGACAGCTGTAGGAAATCTATTATTTAAGTGGGAGCCAAATCATTTTGTTATTGTTGTTGCTATTATAATTGTGCATTAAAAATAATCACACAGAATCACACAGAATTTCCAGGTTGGAAGAGACCTCAAGGTCATCAAGTCCAACCTCCAACCTAACGCCAACAGCCCACCACTAAACCATGTCCCTAAGCTCTACATCTAAGCGTCTTTTGAAGACTTCCAGGGATGGTGACTCCACCACTTCCCTGGGCAGCCTGTTCCAGTGCCTCACAACCCTTTCAGTGAAGAAGTTCTTCCTAACATCTAACCTAAAACTCCCCTGGCTCAACTTAAACCCATTCCCCCTCGTCCTGTCACCAGGCACGTGGGAGAACAGGCCAACCCCCACCTCGCTACAGCCTCCCTTGAGGTACCTAAAAAGAGCAATAAGGTCACCCCTGAGCCTCCTCTTCTCCAGGCTGAACAAGCCCAGCTCCCTCAGCCGCTCCTCATAGGACTTGTTCTCCAGGCCCCTCACAAGCTTCGTCGCCCTTCTCTGCACCCGCTCAAGCACCTCGATGTCCTTCTTGTAGCGAGGGGCCCAAAACTGAACACAGTACTCGAGGTGCGGCCTCACCAGAGCTGAGTACAGGGGGACGATCACCTCCCTAGCCCTGCTGGTCACGCTGTTCCTGATACAAGCCAGGATGCCGTTGGCCTTCTTGGCCACCTGAGCACACTGCTGGCTCATATTCAGCCGACTATCCACCAGCACTCCCAGGTCCTTCTCTGCCTGGCAGCTTTCCAACCATTCCTCTCCCAGCCTGTAGCTCTGCTTGGGGTTATTGCGCCCCAGGTGCAGGACCCGACACTTGGCCTTGTTAAACTTCATGCAGTTGACCTCAGCCCATCGGTGCAGCCTATCCTAATCTCTCTAAGATATTTTGTTTCTCACTGAAGAACAATAATTGTATTTTGTCCTGGTTTCAGCTTGGATTGAGTTAACTTTCCTCATGGTAGCTGGTATGCTGTTGTGTTTGTGATCTAGGATGAGAATAATGTTGATAAGTTGTTGATGTTTTAATTGTTGCAGAGCAGTGCTTACACTAAGCCAAGGACTTTCCAGCTTCTTACTCGGTTCTTTCATAACTAGCAGGCTGGGGATACAGCAAGAGCTGGGAAGCGACAGACCCTGAACAACTGACACAAACTGGCCAAAGGGATATTCCACACTATAAATCATGCTGAACAATTAATATGGTGTGGCTGGCTGAGGTGGGGGGGAATTGCTGCGTGGGGACAGGCTGGGCATCAGTTAGCAGGTGGTGAGCAATTGCATTGTGCATCACTTGTTTTGAAACATTATTATTAGTAGTAATATTATCATTTTTCCTTTTCTTATTTGTCTGCCATAATAAACTTTCTTTATCTCAACCCACAATCATTCACTTTTTTTTTTTTTTTTTTTTTTTTTTTTTTTTTCCCTGATTCTCTCACCCATCCTACTGGGGTCGGGGAGGGGGGAGAGATAAAATAGTTGTGTGGTGCTTAGCTTCTGGCCAGGTTAAGTCACAACACATTTGAAGGATATTCCGATCACAGAAGGTTTTATCAGATGTGTTATCCTTTCTCCACAGAAGGTTTTATCAGATGTGTTATCCTTTCTCCACATCTTCAATTAGGTGCACATGCACGCATACTCTCCACGAGGTGATCAGCTCCATGGCAGCTGTGTCTTCAGCGGAGCCGGGGATCGAGGCCAGCCACCCCGACAGCCCTCGCGAGGGAGGCTGCCGAGTCGCTAGAAGAGCCGGCCGCTGCCGGCGAGCCGTGTCCGCCTGGCGCCGCTGCCATTTTGCAGCCACTCGCCAAGGCAGTCACTTCCTGACAGCATAAAAGCAGCCCCTAGGGAGCGCTGCGACCCAGGAGTGCCCCGAATAAGGAGACACAAACGGGACTGGCTCAGCAGTTAGGGCGGGCAGTTCACGTGGGGCAGGGAGGAGTGCGGGAAGCATCCTCACCTCCCTTTCTCTTCCTCTCCTCTGTGAACTCTTCCTATTACAACTTATAATTTTAGCGAGGAAGCTACTGTAGTGAGTACTAGTGAGCCTGCTGGTTTGCCATCATTGCACCTCAGCAGAAGTCTGTTTTCAAGAAAAGTGTGGAGACCCAGACAGAAGTCCCACACAAACATGCAAGTGCATAGGTCTCTGGTTTCAGCAAATGCCAGAGCCTGACCCTTACAGTGCAGGGTTGCAGAGACAACGCCTGTTTCAGATGCAACCAGGTCAGCGTTGTGGCTGACCTGAAGGAAGAGGTGGAGAGGCTGAGGAGCATTAGGGAGAATGAGAGGGACATAGATTGGTGGAGTGAGTCTCTACCAGCCCAAAGGCTTAGGCAGCCAGCAGAAGCCCCATAAGAAACACATCACCCCCTACTGCTTTGTGAGCAGGTAATAGGAGTAGCAGGCAGACAGAGTTCCTGCTACAGTGAACCCACTCTCCTCTCCTCCCCCCGATGGTGATGAACTGGGGGACGGGGGGAAATGGCAAAAGGTCCCTGCTCAGAATTACCTGCGTAGCAGGTGCACCTGCCTGGTGATTTCCCTAACTCTCCATCTTCCCCTGCAGAACAGGTACAGTGTTCTGTGAGGACAACTGGACAGTGGCGAGGGTGATGGTTCTTCCTACTTGGAGGTGTCACCAAAGTCTAATAAGACTACCCACTGCATTAAAATCTCAGTAAAGAATAAAAGACAGGTCATTTTCATTGGTTAGTCACTGGTGAAGGGAATGGAAGGCCTCATATGCAGACCAGACCACTATACTGGGATGTCTGCTGCCTCCCAGTGGTCTGGGTTAAAGATGTAAGGAAGAAACTTCCTTCACTAGTACAGCCCTTGGATTATTATCCTCTTTTGTTGTTTCAGGTAGGTAATGATGAAATAGGAAGAACTTCCCTAAGGACTATGAAGGACTTCAGAGCCTTGAGGAGACTGGTCAAGGGTTTGGGATCACAACTTGTGTTCTCTTCTATTTCTCCAGTTATAGGAAGTAATGAGGGACTGGACATGAGCCAGTGGATTAATATTTGGCTCTGAGCTTGGTGTCACCAGCAGAGGTTTTTTTGTTTGTTTGTTTGTTTGTTTTTTTTATCTTGGGTCAATTTACATGAGACCAAGGCTGCTGACAGCAGACAGAAATAGCTTTTTCTACCAGCAGAAAAGGGTTTTAGGATGGGAGTTGGCAGGGTTCATTGACAGAACTTTAAACTAGGTATGAAGGGGGGTGGAGGTGGAACCAGGTTCACTAGAAAAGAGCCTGAATGTAACACTCAAGTTCTTGTGGGTGAGGAGTGTGCTAGCAAGACCTTGGAGTCTTGTGTCTTGGTGAAGGATGAGAATGACCTAACATTTTGTGCAGGAAGGACACAATGTTTGGTGAGAGGTTGGTTACTGTGGAAATGCTTGTGTGTGATCAAGAGGGTATTAGGGCATCTCCCTCCCAAAAGATGGCCCAGCTGAAGTGCATTTACATTAATGCATGCAGTATGAGTAACAAACAGGAGGAGCTGGAGGCCACTGTGCTAGTAGGGAGCTATGATGTAGTTGCCATCACAGAAACTGGTGGGATGATACCCATGACTGGAGTGTGGCTGTTGATAGCTACAAACTGTTCAGAAGGGTTAGGCAAGGAAAGAGGGGAGGAAGAGTTGCCATCTATGTTAGGAAGTGGATAGATTGTGAAGAGCTGTGCCTGAGAAACAGCCATGATTAGGTTGAGAGCTTGTGGGTGAAAATCAAGGATCAGTCCAGTAAAGGATATCTAATGGTTAGGGTCTGCTACAAGCCACCTGATCAGATACCAAGCTGAGTGGTACAGTCGACACAACAGAGAATACCATCCAGAAGACCTGGACAGGCTGGAGAAGTAGGCCCATAAGAACCTAATGAAATTAAACAATGCCAAGTGCAAGGTGTTGTGCTTGGGCTAGGGCAATCCCAGGTATTTATATAGACTGGGAGAAGAAAAACTTGAGAGCAGCCCTGCAGAGAAGGACTTGGGGGTCCTGATAGACGAGGAGCTGGACATGAGCCAGCAGTGCGTGCTTGCAGCCTGGAAGGCCAACTATGTCGTGGGCTGCATTAAAAAAAGGGTGGCCAACAGGGAGAGGGAGGGGATTGTCCCCCTCTACTCTGCTTTTGTGAGACCCCACCTGGAACACTGTGTGCAGGCCTGGGGCCCCCAGCACAAGATGGATGTGGAGCTCTTGGAACAAGTCCAGAGGAGGGCCACTAAAATGATCAGAGGGCTGGAGCACCTCTCTTGTGAAGAAAAGTTGAGGGAACGGGGCTTGGTTATCTTGGAGAAGAGAAGGCTTTGAGGATACCTCATTGCAGCCTTCCAGTACTTGAAGGGAGTGTATAAACAGGAGGGGGAAGGCCTGTTTACATGTGTTGACGGTGACAGGACAAGGGGGAATGATTTTAAACTAAGACAGGAGATTTAGGTTAGAAATTAGGAGAAAGTTTTTCACTCAGAGGGTGATGAGGCACTGTAACAGGTTGCCCAGAGAGGTTGTGGATGCCCCATCCCTGGAGGTATTCAAGGCCAGGCTGGATGAGGCTCTGGGCAGCCTGTTGTAGTGGTTGGCAACCCTGCCCGGAGCAGGGGTGTTGAAACTAGATGATCTTTAAGGTCCTTTTCAACTCAGGCCATTCTATGATTCTATAATTCTATGACTGAAATGAGGCTAATCTTGTTCCCTGGGTCATCTTCTTGACCATTTGTGAAGATGAGTGCAACATACGGCTTTCTACAATGTCCATGGGGAGCTCATCGATTGAGATCTCTCCAGAAACCTCTAACTCATTTTCATCCATTGCTAGTCACTATCCTTCTCTTTGAATCCTGCCACTGATCACAGGCATCTGGGAGACCTTCCTAGCAAAAGCTCAGGCAATTAAGGTAATGAGTACTTCAGCCTTGGCTGTGCCCACAGTTACTGTATCACCCACCTCATTCATCAATGGAACTCTATTTTCTTACTCAATGTTCTGAACTAATGCAGTGGTAGAAGCCGCTTGTTGTGGCTTCTTGTTGTTCTCAGTGTTCTGTGTAAGTTTCAATTCCATCTGAGCTTTAACTTTTCTAACATCCCTACATGTCTGGACAGTGCTTCTAAACTCCTCTCTTGTAGGTTGTAACTGCTTCCACAACATGTATGCTGCTTTTTAGCATTGGAGCTCAGTCATGTCATTTCTGTTTAGCCAGATTTTTGTCCTGAAATGTCTGCTTGTTTCCTACTTGCAAGTGTATGTAGAATTACACTGACGAACAACTGATTTGCAAGGTACGTGAATGTGTTTAAGATACCAGAAAAAGGATTATTATCAGGAGCCAGAGAAGACATCTAAAAGTGGAAGAGATGGTAAATACTTAGCAAAAAAACACAACCTGTGCCTTGACCTTTCAACCCTGTCAATATGTGAGAAACAGAAATTCAACCATAGCTTTTCTGTCTCCTGAGTTGGAGGATGAAGGAGGCAAGCTGATGGCAGAGACCTGCCTTGGGATAAACTATAAAGGAAGAATGACTTAAGCTAGCTGACATACCACCTTATATTTCCTGGATGTTAAATAAAATGAAGTCATACAACCTTAAAATTTTGTTCCCTTTATAGTCCTTTTTTTTTCTCCAGCTTTAAGGGCCATTAATTATAGAACAGAGATTAAATTCAAATTTCATGACTTGGTTAACTGAAACTATAGTAAGTTATCATTGCCTGTTAAATTTTATAGCTCTTTTCTGTAAGAAATTACTTTAAATGAAATGGCAATTAAATGTATTATAAAATGTTAGATTAAAGTAGATTTTATACTGACACAAAGAATAGGTACTTACCAACTGACACTACAGTCTTTTGAAAACCTTAAATGAAATAGAAACACAACCTCCCCAAAATTCTTCTGGAAAACTAAATCTGAATTGTTCTTATCTTTCTAAACAAAGTAAAAGAGCAGTCATCTGAGGTAATTATAAGTTCTTTTTTTTTTTTTTTTTTTTTTTTTTGTCGTAATTGAAAAAGCTGACAGACAGACATATAGACTGAAACATTCAAAGCAAATACTGCAAACCTATAAATTTAATGCACAAGCCATTAAGGATACATTTCCTACTGCTGATACGCAGCAGGACACCATACCATCTACTGAAATTCATTGCAATACTGAATTTCATTGCAATACTTTGAGCTATATGAAATTATTAATTTACAGTATGCAAGTTAATGATTTTTTTTCAGAAAGATTACTATAGTCTGTTTTAAAGTTTAATCATCCCATGCAGTTTTGTAGTACGGATGCATAAATTAAAAGTACAAAGAGAATCAAAATATTGGCAGGAATATCAAAGAAAAGACATTTACTTTTTAATTTGAGTACAGCAACATTAACTGTTTTCCAGTATTTGCTAGCTAGCTGGTCACACTGCTGATGACTATATAGTCATACAATATACTGTTGTCATACTGTATTGACATCTTTCTCAGGTATGTGCAGCAGCAAGCAGCATCATATTTGTTGAGTTCCACAGCTGCCATTATATCCCATATCCTAAACTGTGTGTGTTTCTTTGTGGTGGGACCACTTTTGTCCATGTGGACCATGTCAGTTGCACTGTGCTGCTGTCTCTGTCTAAGGGGCCTCTTCTTGTTTGTATTTAGTTTCCTGTTTCTATTTCAAAAGGTATGCACTTACATGCATTTTCTGAAATGGGGACAGTAGCAGTCTGGCCAGATGCCAAACTCCAGTCTGGAGTTCGCCTATTCTCTTCTGACCGTCTGTGTTACCATCAGGACAGAACTTCCTGGAGTGTGCATAGAAGGTATTGTGTGAACACACCAGAGAGCATGGAGCAGGGCTACTGAAGAAAATGAATAATGAGAATGCAAAAAGTGTCTCAGAGCCTTTTGAGTGGAACCACACTTGTAAGGACCAATGACAATACCATTTCTCATTGCAGATGAGATGCTGTTCATTGTTCTTCTGAATATGCCACACGATACATATCAATACTGTGGTAAACTGCCAATTTTAGTCAGATTGATGAATCTTTCAAATGATATTACCACTACATTAGGCAGAAGGCATACCAATGGATAAATAGAGAGAAATATATCTTTGATAAAGGTTTATGCCACAAACCATAATGTATGGTGGAAAACCTTGACATCTTAGTAAATAACACATCCATTTGTCAGGTGGATTTCATTAGCATTACTCTCATCATTAGCGGAAAGTAATGGATGTACTGTCTAAAGCGTGCTTAGAATATTATCTTTTTTTGTTTGTTTGTTTTTATTGGAAGCAGCTCATTTCAGTGGAAGTCAATTCATTTTTAGCAAGTGAAAAGGAAGGGACTATCTAGGAAGCTATATGAAGTTTCTTAATCCTTAAAAATTGTATTTGAATCTTACCCTTTAAAAGAAAACAAATCAGGATTTTTTACATTTCTTGAAGAAACTTGTAGTTAAAGAAAAATGACTGTGTTGTAGAAAAATGATGAACCTACTTGATGAATTTGGATTTACCTGGAAATAAATGGTTTATTTAATTATATCTGTGGGCTGATAAAGACTTTGTGCTTAGAGTGATCACAATCAACATAGATGACCAAAAAAGGTACATCCAGAAATAAACATTGATTGCAGCATGGATGGAGAGGTCACTGGAGATAGGGAAACCCTGGTGAAATTTAATAAAAGAGAGGTTGATCTGTTTTTAGTAGCTTCACCAAGGTTATCTGAATATCTTCAGTTCAATAGTTGCATGAATGAGGATTAAAATGTTTAAAGAACTAGTGTTCTTATCAAACAGAAAAAGAAAAGAAAGAAAGAAAAATAAAGAAAGAAAGAAAGAAAGAAAGAAAGAAAGAAAGAAAGAAAGAAAGAAAGAAGGAAAAACAGCCCATGGAAATTCCTTCACTTGGAAACCTTTGCAAACTGAATTGAGCCAAAATTCATGCAAAGACTGATTACACAGACAAAATAAAGAAAATAGTAGCATAATATTTTGGGGAGAAAAAATATATATTTATTTTCATATTTCTTTAGATTTGATCTGATAACATTTTATAAACCAACGTTTACAATCAGGGGTAATAAACACATAGCCACATGACAACTTGAACTAAACCAACGAGCCACTTCCCTCTTGATATATTCACCTCCATAGATCCTTACCATGAGCAACATTACCCTTTCCGTATAATAAAAGAAGCATCTGCCTATCAAAGAATAAAGGTGTGTAAAGCTGCAAGGTGTGCAGATCATAACAATGCATGATCATGGTAGAATTAGGTAGAGATTAAAACCTGATCACAGCCTGTGTTAGGAAAGCAAAAGTCCTGAAAGAAGCTGTTTTCTCAAATTGGTCTCTTATTTTAAGAAGAAATAAAAAATAAAAAATAAGATTGCTTTTCCTTCCTATGGAAAACTATTTTCAAGACATGCACAGTGTGGTCATAAAGGTTTAAAAGAGAATAATCACTTTCTCTATGAGATATTTCTCTTGATTTTTGAAGTGTAAACAAATGTCAAAAATAGGAGGAAACAAACTAGGGCAACAGATTATACACTATTACAGCCTCAGGATTGTGCCCCTGTCATTAATACTTTTGTTACAAAGCCAGAGGAGCCTTATTTCAGTTTAAAATAAATAATTCAAGTTCATCTCCAAATTGCACCCAAATATTTTAGTTATAGAACTATACATAGCATATTAAGCTATTCAAAAAAGAACAGAACAATTCTTTTAAATTGTGTTTTTAACTGCTCTTGTGATCCCTGTTGTTGGTGTTTTTAATTTTCACTAAACAAGTACTGAAGTACATTTCAGTATAAATCCACTTTACTCCTGACAGAAAACATTGCAACATCACTATTCAAGAGAGCAAAAGCATGAAAGCAACAGAACCCGGTTCTGGATACCTGCCTGCCTACTATATTCCCTAAATTATGGGAATATAGATGGAGGAGTATTAGGGTGAGGACAGTGAATTAGGTGAATTATTGCGAATTATTTCTCCATACTTTTGAATTCTATGATTGTATTTTTGTTATTTTTAATATGTACCATGTGGTATAATATAGGCATAGGATTTTCTGAAACCATTGCATTTTTCATACAAAGAGCTAGCTGTCATATTGAACCACCTAAAACTTAGAAATAAGTTTTGATGTTTGCTTATTAGCTTGATTCTCTCTAATTTTAGATAGTTAGTTAGTTGGTTTTACATATAGAAGTATATACATGTGAACTTGGTTGTGGAATTTTTCTTTTGTTTGAATCATTTTGTGGGCCTCATATAATACTATCAGACCAGTGATTGGGAAGTGCTGGATGAAATTAATTCTGAAGTCTTTCCTTTTTCAATATTTTTAATAGATACCTTAGCATAAACCACAAAAATATGACAAGGTCCACAACTGTAAAGTTTATCTGTATCAAAGTTATACATTATCTCTTTTCCATTCCTGAATATTCATAACATCTGTATGTATACACACTGTGGTATTTACTTCTAAATGTTTAGTGGAATATTATTCAGCATGAGATAAGAACAAAGTTGCAGAATGTACTCTACTCAGTCCAGAATACTTACAGCTTTAGAAATAAATAGGAATACTAACACTTGAGTAACAATCTTTCAGCATTTCATTGTATCCACTGTATCTTCTTAGTCTAATGAAAAATAGAAAGAGCAATCTGTCTTATTTTGGCAGAAAACAGGCATTCTGGCAGCCTTACAAAAATAGTCTTTACTCAGGAGAATACTACCTGCATTTCACTGTCTCAAGTGATTTACTTAGGTAACAGAAGCATCCTAATTTAACTCACTTTCTGAACTGTTTGATTTTTACTCATAAATAATGAGAATATGTTGAACCCAAAAAGTAAAAAGTTTGTGAACTACTTATGAGATTAGATGAAGTGTGTTCCAAACCACATGATTTTATTAGACCAAGATGGAAAACTTTATAGTCAAATGTTCATATAAAATTGTATTGCTATCTTAATTTTGTTTTCTTTTGATCTTTGGTTTTGACTATCTTCTGTATTTGGATGATATATTTATATCAAGATCATTTTGTATGCTGTCACAAATATTTTCAAATCATAAAAACACAATTACAAAAACAAAATGTTTTTATTTTGCCTCAAATAAGAAATAAAAGTAAATAAGAATGTTGGCTCTGTAAAAGAGAAATGTTGGGGAAAAAAATGTTTCAATTTTTGGATTCCAGAGTTTTGAATCTTTTAAAATCTTTTAAAATTATATTGTCTTAATTTCAAGCCCGTTCATTTTTCAGATTTCATATCTACTGTAATGTTAATGCATACTATAATAATAAAAAAAGTAGTTTCAAGTAAACAGTAGATGAAGCAGGGTTTTAATATCAAAATGTTCCTCCTTTTGTCTATGATAAAAGCATTTTATGGAAGGATGATCAAAAAAATAGCTAAAATCAACTTGAATAAAGTATGGTATCAATAATAAATATGCTTTACCACCAAGAAATCAGAAAGTAGAATAAATGTCTAAAAAAAAAAAAAAAAAAAAAAAATCAAATACAGCTTAAAAACTCCAGAGAAAATTATTAAGCTTTTTTGTGAAATTGCACATTTTAGGAAAATATTTTCAAAACATATCATATTAAGATGTATTTATGTAATACTGCAACTACACACAAATAGTGAAATTAAATACAACCTATACAACAATAAGTATTTAAAATATTTTTCTTGTAGATAATTCAATATATTTGATTATTTTATACATACGCTTCTTAGTAAAAGGTTAAGTATCCAAACTTCGCAAATGATACAGTCTACAACCTCTGTGATTCCTACTAGCATTTAGAATCATAGAACAGTTTGGGTTGGAAGGGGCCTTAAAGATCATCTAATATCAACCCTTCTGCTATGGGCCATCCAACCTGGCCTTCCACAGTTCTAGTGATGGAGCACCCACAACTTCTCCAGGCAATCTGTTCCAGTGCCTCACCACGCTCATAGTAAAGAATTACTCCCTTATATCTAATTTAAAGATAACTTTTTTTTTTTTTTTTTACTTTTTTGTTTTGTTTTGTTTTGTTTAAAATCATTACCACTATACTCCGTTATATAGAGTTTTTCCCCGTCTTTTTTGTAGGCCTCCTTTAGGTACTGGAAGGTTGCTATAAAGTCTCCCTGGAGCTTTCTCTTCTTTAGAGTAAATAACCCGACCTTTCTCAGCCTATCTTCATACAAGAGGTTCCCCAGCCCTCCAAACAATAAATCATTGTTATTTGCTTTTAATAGTTTAATTAAATGGTCAAACTCTACTTGATCTGCTACTTTAAGCAATGTCAATCATAGTTGCATATTCATTCTGCTTCAAATGTGTACTTCTTTGAATTAGCAAAAGTTAGAATCTGATTCTCTTCTCTTTCAAAACTAAGTTAGGAAGAAGCAATGAATTGCAGGACTGTACATGGACTATTCTAAAATTGGTGTAGTTTATTGGAAAATCAGTGCAAGGATGGTAGAAAATTCATGGGATTTTGCAAGTCTTTTTTGTTGTTGTTAAGTGCCTAAGTTTGGTAGTTTATATATATATATATGTATATATATATAAAAGAAAAATCATTGTAGACACTTAGAAACTTTTATTCTTATTAAGGAAAGCTTTATCTTCTCTAGAATTTTTGTCCCCTACTATTTCTTTCTCATTTTTAATGATATTTTTTAATTATTATTTATTTTTTGTAACAATTTATCAAATGAAAAAGCCTGAACTTGTAAAAATAACAAGTATTTTTTGAATTCTAGGGCATTGTTCCTTTGTTCCTTTTATTGTGTTGAGAAGACTAATCAAAACTACTGAATCCAAAAATAAATATATTTTTTGCAGTGTGTTCAGTGTACCAAATTTAGTCTATGTACTATGAAGCACATTTGAATATTTGCATTTTAGAGATAAAATCCTAACTTAACTGTATTCTCTTGGAAGTTTTCACAGATTAATTAGAATCATAGAATCATAGAATATCCTGAGTTGGAAGGGACCCTTAAGGATCATCAAGTCCAACTCTTGACACCGCACAGGTCTACCCAGAAGTTCAGACCATGTGACTAAGTGCACAGTCCAATCGCTTCTTAAACTCAGTCAGGCTCGGTGCAGTGACCACTTCCCTGGGGAGTCTGTTCCAGTGTGCAACCACTCTCTCAGTGAAGAACCCCCTCCTGATGTCAAGCCTAAACTTCCCCTGCCTCAGCTTAACCCCGTTCCCGCGGGTCCTGTCGCTGGTGTTAATGGAGAAAAGGTCTCCTGCCTCTCGACACCCTCTTACGAGGAAGTTGTAGACTGCGATGAGGTCTCCCCTCAGCCTCCTCTTCTCCAGGCTGAACAGGCCCAGTGCCCTCAGCCGTTCCTCATACGTCTTCCCCTCCAGGCCTTTCACCATCTTCGTAGCCCTCCTCTGGACACTCTCCAACAGTTTCACGTCCTTTTTATACTGTGGTGCCCAGAACTGCACACAGTACTCGAGGTGAGGTCGCACCAGCGCAGAGTAGAGCGGGACAATCACCTCCCTCGACCTACTAGCGATGCCGTGCTTGATGCACCCCAGGACACGGTTGGCCCTCCTGGCTGCCAGGGCACACTGCTGGCTCATATTCAACTTGCTGTCTATCAGGACCCCCAGATCCCTCTCTTCTAGGCTGCTCTCCAGCGTCTCATCGCCCAGTCTGTACACAGAGATTCCAAGCTAAGTAGGAGGGCTCACATCAGCATTTTCAAGTATGACAACGTTCTCACTTTTCAGTGTGTGCATTAACAGTGAGAAATCCATCTGGCAGAAGATAACTGTGAAATTAGTAGGAAATAGATTTCATAGTTTTTGTGATAATTTAAAGCTTTTACATACACCATTCAGAATGAAAATTTTTAATGAAGAATGATTAAAGGAAGAGTAGTAATATGACATGTTTACAGTTGTAGTCATTTAGAACATTAGCATTTCACTTTTCCTTTTTTTTTTTTTTTTTTTTCTGATATCCTTCTTCAGTTTACATCACACTCACATTTTTATCCTACCACAAGTCACTGGTCCAACTTCTCTACTGCAAACTCGTATTACTTCCAGTGGTGACATCTTACATCTTTGAATGCTGTCATCTGGTGGTTTTATCACACTCACTTCTGGATTATTCTACTTCTCTTTAAAACTGTCCAGTCCTGTGCTCTGAGCATTAGTCACCATTTTGACACCTTTATCATGTATATTTCCCCATGGTTTCTCCTCTAACCTGCAAAGATGCATATAATAACAAGAAACAAGGCCTCTTCTCTGCTCCTGATTTTCATACAGCTCTCTGATTTATCATCTTCTGCCAAACTAGGAAGAGCAGGGGCGTAGCAATCTGTGGAGTTTCATTATATTCAAAAACTCAGTCTTCTGAATGGAGACCTGTACAGAAAAGGGGAAGAAATACTGAAAGAGTAGAGTTTTTCACAACTAACAGTGTGTGCTTTTATAAATTACACCTAATCACAGAACAGTTAGCTGTTTAAGTTTCATTTTGCGGACAAGGACAGAGCTACCAACCATGGTTTTGTATATAGTTGTTCAATGCATTTTACTGATGTTTTTAAAAATTATTTTAATTACTTTCTTATCTTAACAAATCATTTCTGTGATGTGTCAATCTTTAAGCAAATTACTAGCTTCTCTACATTTAAAGTACGGCTAAACATACAATGTTAAAAAAAAAAAAAAAAAAAAAAAAAAACTTATTTGAAGCTGACCTCATTTTTTTATGCTGCAACAGTTATAGATGACTACTCTTCTCTTTATAAAGGACTTGCGAAAAAGTTCTGCAAGAAAAGTCTCAAGACATTTAATCACTGGTCTTTTTCTCATGTTATCAGAGAGAACAATATTGTACTTGCATCTTCCATACATGCAGTTTATCTGAAATGCAGCAGGTTAGAGTTTAGCATTTAACTGGTGGTTCCTGACAAACCGGTAACAGTAGAGCCCCATAACCAACTGAACCAGGGGTAACTGCATTTTATTGTAAAATTCCTTTAAAAATAATAGAACTATTATGGACATAATTCCTAGTTAAATTTAATAAAAAATTAATACAGGTCCATGCCAGGTAACTTTACATTTGTACAGTATGAAAGAACATCCTATGTTACACGTTTTCAAGAAAGAAATACAAAATACCATTTATCCATAAATGTACAGGTGCACAAATGCAGCTGGACTGACAATATCTATCTGATTCTATCTAAAGATGTTGCTTTCTGTCTTCTTCCTATGGTGGCAGATTAATGTTGTGCTTTAATTTTTATTACAGTTACCCAGAAATTCCAGTAACAATACATGCTCCATGTGAATGAACTTATACGTAGCATTTTCCTGCCTTTAAGTATTTGTAATATATTATGTTTTAAAAATAGTTTTGATTAACCTTGCATAAGACCTATGCTTCATAGTCACTTATTTTTCTTTCAAGGTTGCATTTGTTTGGATCTCATTGTGTTGACAAGGTTACACAATTGCACTCTCAGTACAGTTTGGAACAGAACTCTCCTGTAGCCTCATTAAAAGGTTTCTGAGCAATCATTCTAAAGCCCTATTTATAGTCACTGCACTAGTAAAAATTCTTGCCTGAAGAATTTCTTGATTTCTCCTTCTCCAGCCTCTTTGAAACTACTTTCCCCTCCCCCCACCCCAATATGTAGTTAAATGCTGATCCTCAGTAATTAGATAAACCATGCTTGTGCAGAAACAGTAAAGCACAATTTTCAGTTTAATTTTATAGATTGCAAGCTCCTCAACTACACTTTGAAATTAAAATAGATTCCCTTGTGTCCCTAACTTTTATTTAATACATCTTTGCAGCACATAGACACAAAGATCCTCCTTGCCTAAATTACAGTGAATTCAAAAGTGGTATCCAAATCTTAGTGTCACATCCCTACTTTAGCTATTTTTTCAGTTGAGGCTGTCTGTGCACATGCATCCACACATTCACAGAGTCGAGGTCAAACCTGTGTAATAATAAACCTACTGATTTCCAAAACGCATACCTCTACTTTAAAAAAATAAATAAATCTTTAATTTCTTCAGTGGTGCATATGAATATTGAAGATGAACTACAGCTCATGAACATTAGAGAACTTCCACAACAAGGGGAGTGTTATCATCACAGCATCCTCATAGAGGAAATATGAATTTCACCACACCTCACATTGAACATAAGCCTGTCTGCAGCTTGGTATCCAAGTCAAATGGGCTAAGAATGTGGAAGTATAACATTATTCAAAGTTGTATATATGTGCAACCCTGATCCCATTCTCCATGCCAGACTAACCAATTGTGAGAGAGGAAGCAGTATAAGGTACACCGTGACTTCCTTGCACTGCTTAAAGGGATTGTGATGATCTATTTGTTGAAATATTCATAGGCTATTGTAAATACAATATCCTTAACTAATTAGTATTGGATCAAATGGTTGCATACAAATTCAGATACACTGGAGATCCTGTATGTGTTCATTTGTTTTTTTTTTGATAGAAATAAAAACATTTTTAAAAGTACATTTCCAATTTTCCACATTTGAAATGTCTTCATGCTCTCCTATCCTTCTACTTCTATTCACGTTGATTACAGTGGAAACAAAATTGGTCCCTTGATAAAGACAACTGGAGATGTTCTTCTTTCTATTTCTTTAATATGTGAATGAAAAAAAAAAAAAAAAAAACATAATAATATTATAACACCTTTCTCTCATGTCTTTCTACCTCACAGAAGAGAGACTGAAGTGCATGAACATTAGAGAACTGCCACAACAAAGGGATGTTATCATACTAGCCTACTCAGAGATAAAAAAATATGAGAAATATCCAAGGCTGGTACTGGCAGGAGGCATTAGTGATGGTTCATAAAGATTTCTTCTTTAAATCTCAATTTTCCTGTTTGTTGTTGTGAAACTGGTCCACAAAGTGAGCCAGGGAGCAGTTAATAATCCATACAGTAAAAAGAAACTTGGGGAAAGCTGAATGACATAATAGTTCCTTTTATAGGGTTAAATAGACACATATAGACAAGGTCTAAAACACATGGTATAAATAACAGGTATGTTCTGATTTAAAGTGTCAGAATGATAACCATTTAAAATTATTTTAAATTCTTCATAGGAACAGAACCTGCCCATATAGATATTTATTGGCATGAAAAGTGGTAACTGTTGGACAGATGAATACAATTTATGTTGACAGCTGTTTAAAGCTCTTTTGGCTGCTATTTATAAAGAGGGTATACGAATCTGTCTGTGTCAGCCTAGATGTTTTGATTCAACTATTGCAGGTGATAGTGGTAACCTGTTACATGTAGTAGATGCTCAATAAATTAAGCATAGTGTCACCAGCAGGGGTACCCACCCTGTTATCAGCACAGACTGGCTGAAGAATGTGATTCACAGCCATTAGTGTATTCTTCTGTGTTTTGTGTTTAGATCTTGACAGTTACACTGTAACTGTCAAGTTTCACTTCATCTAGCAGAGTTTCTTTCACAAGCTTGGAAAGATTGTGTCAGAAGTACATCTGAGAAATGTTAATTTCTTGTAGCCTATTGTTTCTATAATTTGCAGAAAACATCCTGATTATCATGTTCAGGAAAGGGAAATTCAGTGATGGGAAGGACATAGTAGTTTTTCCTAGGACACAGTAGTTTGTTTATTTGTTTGTTTTTGTTTGTTTGTTTTCTTTTGTTTTCTTCCCTTCAGTAGTAGGGGTAGTAGTAGGCACCAAGGTGCCTGCTCTTATTTGTTGATAAAATGTGCCAGGGAATATGTTTTCCAAAACTTACTCTAAGTAAATATTCTATGTCAAGACTCTTTTGCTTATATACAGACTATTTATATTTCTTAGTATTTTACTCTTTGAAATATTGTCTTGTATTATGCTAAATGCCTCACACGTCTTCTTTCTGTTTGTACCATTTTGACATTGATAGCCCTAGTAAATTTAGACAACACTACTTAAAAAACATATGTAAATGTTTTCACAAACAGACTAGGTCAATTGTAATAAGCATGTTCTTTATTCATGCAACAAGAAAATTATTTCCTTTCCTGTGCTCAGAAACTTATAAAACCTGAACTTTCCAATAGCAAATATATTCAATATAATGGGTTGCCATGTGAGTTCATTAGCTGATATGTTAAAATATCTATATTTTTAAGTGGGAAAAAAAGCCATTAAAAATGTTCTTTGTCAGGCATATGCAAATAATTCCAAATTTTTTTTCTGATATTTTCTTATTCTAGTACTTTGTATGTGCATTTTGCACAATGCCCACAGACAAAACAGGTCAGAACATTGAGATATGATATAGAAAAGTAGGTAGAATCATTAGGGTTGGAAAAACCTCCAAGATAATCTGGTCCACCACTACCACACACTAAATCATGTACCTAAGCACAACATCTAACCTTTTCTTAAACAACCCCAAGGAAGGTGACTCCACCGCCTCCCTGGCCAATTTGTTCCAATGCCTAACTACTCTTTCTGAGAAGAAATTTCTCCTGATTTCCAACCTAAAACTCTCCTGGTGCAACTTGTGGTCATTCCTTCTTGTCTTATCATTAGTTAACTGTGAGAGGAAACTGACACCCAGCTCCATGCAACTTTCTTTCAGGTAGTTGTAGAAAGCAATATAGCCTCCCCTGAGCTTCCTCTTTTCCAGACTATACAATCTCAGTTCCCTCCTCACAGGACATGTGTTCCAGGACATTGCCCAGAATCATAGCCCTTTTTTGGACATCTTCTAGGCCCTTGATGTCCTTCTTATACTGAGGGGCCCAAAGCTAAACACAGTACTCAAGGTACAGCCTCACCAGAGCTTAGTACAGGGGAATGATCACCTCTCTGGTCCTGCTGGCTACACTATGCCTGATACAAGCCAGCATGCTGTTGGCCTTCTTGGCTACCTGGGCACACTCCCAGCTCATGTTCGGGTGAGCATTGACCAGTACGCCCAGATCCTTTTCCTCTGCATAGCTTTTGAGCCACTCTTCCCCAAGCCTGTAGTGCTGCATGGGATTGTTGTGGCCAACATGCAGGACCCAGCACTTAGCCATGTTGAACCTCATCCCATTGGCCTCTGCCCATCGACCCATCTTGTCCTGGTCCCTCTTCAGGGCCTTCCTACCCTCCAGCAGTTTAGTACTTCCCCCCAACTTGGTGTCGTCTACAAACTTACTGAGGCTGCACTCAATTCCCTCATGCAAGTCATCAATAAAGATATTAATGGGGATGGACCCCAACACCAATCCCTGGGGAAACTCCACTGGTGACCAGGCACCAGCTGGATTTCACTCCATTCACCACCACTCTCTGGGCCTGGCTGTCCAGCCAGTTTTTATCTCGGGAAAGAGTATACCTGTCCAAGCCATGGGCTGCCAGCTTCTCCAGGCATATATATATATGTTATTCACCAAACATGTGAATGGACATACTGCTTATATATCTTTTCTTACCAAAAGCTTTATGTGCACCTGACTTTCATATTGGCTAGTGATGTACTGAACTAGTGAAATAAAATCTAATATACAAATAACATGATTAATTTGCATAAACAAACAAAACTAAGAGCAGACTGGAAAAAGCAATAAATGTGTAATTATTCCAAGGAATCAAGCCAACTACTTATTATGAAATCCTTCAGATTTGCCCTGAATTAAAGCCAAATTCATGCAGTGCCTTCTTCTAAGTGATCTACCTGAAGTCATTTTACTTTATATTTCAATAGTGTAAGAGTGTCTCGACATTACAGGTTAGTGAAGTGGTTGTTCTGACTCCTAGCTTGGCACTAATCACATAAATAGTAGCCTTGGAATTGGTTAAGAGGCCTCTCTATGAGGAGCTGTCTGAAGGTATTTGTTCTAACTTTGGTATTGCACCAAATTAATTCATTTATACTGCTTTTGAGACTCAAACTGCACAGTGCTACCTGTACTCATTAAGCCAGCTGATATGCTCCCTGCCCCTGATACCAGCTTGTTACAGGGCAATTAAATCTCTGAAACTGAAAGAACAATTTGCACAGAAACTGGTGTTTGAATCAGGTGCTGGCCAGCACAAGAGATATTGAGTTCTATCCATTTTCACATAAAAACCATGCTTAACCTAACACTTACAATGACAACACACAGTCACATGTCAGTACCTTAACTTATTTAGTTACCCCTCACCACACAGCCACCACATATCTATCCATCAATGACAGTGAGTGGTAGCACCACCTCACCACTCGACTGGGAAGGGCTCCCACATGGGTGGCAGGCATATGTGTCTCTCTGGCAGGCTTTCAGCTTGAGGAGAATGCCATGTAGACACCTCTTTGCACTTCAACTTCACACTACAACAGGCCCTTAGAGATGCAAAAGTTAAAAAACAAAATTAAACTTTTTTTTTTTTTTAAAAAAAAAAAAGGCAAAAACCTGCAAACACAAACAAATGCTTAATGAAATCTAGTACTTGCCTGCTGGGTCATAGTTTGTAAGTTAAGTTTTCTATTGAAGGACTCTACACAGTGCATGCCCATACTTACTCTTGCCTTGTTTCCTTATTGCTTTAGGCCCGCAAGATTACAGCTACACTTGAATAAGAAACAAGTGGGGACTAAACATGATAATCACTTCACCTAAACTACAGCTGTGTAGAAATCAGATATTTGTTATCTAGTCATTCATGATCCCTCTGTAGTCAGTGAACACCCATTCCCAGGTAGCATTCAAACCAATCCAACAGTAGGTGTCTAATTTCGAATGTTTGTCCTTTCAATATGGATAAAGTCTCTTGGGTTAATTGCCAGAATGTCTCATCTGTTGAGTCAATAAAATCAGGTGATGTAAGCTTTACACTTCTAAAATTATTTCTGAAACCTATTAGAATGGATCTTCCTGCATTTTAGAATTAGGGAAAATACTGTATAGAATAATAAAAACTATTTTGTGAAGATGGCAATTTGGTTTCATGAGGAGAACAAGGAGACTAATTAAATTTGAAGAGTTGCTGATGGTTAGTTAAGAACTGTAAACAGGGAGTTATATAAAAACCCAGTGACAGGGAATTTGTTTTCAGATAGTTTTAATCCCATGGGGAGAAAAAAATAAATGAGATTTCTTGTCATTTATTTAAAGTATGCCAGTTATAAAAAATGGCCTTTTTTTCCTTGAATCTATCTTTTATTTAGCTCTTATTGTTATATAGGATTGCAGGTTCATTTATATCAAAAAATACTTTTGGGGGTCAGGTGATCAAAACACCTTCTTTAAGCAGGGCTGAAAAAGGCCCTTGCCCAGCTGAGTTTTGAATATCTATAATGACAATAGTATTGAAATTGCACTGGGCACTTGATCAGTGTTTGATCATCCTCATTCATGAATATTTTTTTCCTCGTGTCAAGTAAGAATTTCTGTTCTTGCAAGACAGCCATTGCATCTCATTCTTACACTGTGAAATTTGAAAATAATCGGTCTCCTCTGTAGCCACACATTAACCAGTAGAAAACAGGACACAGCTTCCTTTTCAACTCTGTGACTGTGTGCAACCTTTTAGTTCCTCCTATACTTTTTTTCCTATTGTGAGTATGCTTGTGTGCAGGCACTGAAGCTGGGCATGCTGGTTGTGCTACTTTCCCAGGGCAGGTATGAGAACATTCTCCACCATGTAATTCTCTGGACAGTTCCTCCTTTCAATTTCTGTTTCTAAACTCATAGACTGAGGCTGAGCTGGGCTACTGAGGCTGAGCTGAGCTACAGCTTAGATAGTTTAAACAGTATGTTTTTGTACTTACTGAAAAGCTGAGAGTAACCATGGCTATGTGCTTTTTTTTTTTTTTTTTTTTTTTTTTTTTTTTTTTTTTTCATTTTGGGGCCTTTCCTCTTACATTGTTAATTTTTGGCAAAAGAACAGTCATTTCAATAATATCTGCCTAAATAATGCAGTATAAATACATCTCTGAATTATGCTTTTGGAAAATAGGAGACTAATGTTGCCTATATATACTCCACAATGTTTTGATAATAAACCTTCTATTATGTCTGAAAAAGTCAATAATTATCATACATCTGTATAATAATTATTAGTATTATTATAACCTGGTGTCATAATCACAGCTAGTGTTATCACTTGTTTCATTAGGCATGGAAAAGTGTCATGTAACAAGAAAGGGTGGTTAAAAATCTTCATCATTTACTAGTCTTTAATTATAACTATATTTTTTAGTCTTGGCTCAGAGGTACCAATTTAGGAAACATACTTTCCCTTACTGTCATTATTCAGTATAATAATAATAATAATGATAATGCCAATAATTAACCCCATCAATGTATTGTCCATCCATTTTAATTCAAAAATAAAGTTCTGCCAATGAATTATAACTATAATTTTATTATTCATGAAATAAAAATTGTGTCAACACAGTTTGCATCTGACAAACCCTGCAAAAACAGAAAGCAAAGCATATTCTTCCTAAAAATAAAAATGAAACAAAACAAAACAAAAAACCCTTAAGTTCTACATCTTTATTCCTGTAAACATTATTGAACATGTATAAAGTTAAAAAAAAAAAAAAAAAAGTTATATATTAGCTGTGGAATGAACTATGGAGATTAAGCATGGTAGGGACTAAGTAAACAAGCTCACTATGTAATAAATAACCACTGATTTGTAAATAATGTGTATATATGTATATAATGTATGTATACATATATTTATGTACAAATATAAATATATATGCTATCCTTTCTGGAGTTTAATTTTGAGTTCAGAGATTTAAAGAGACATGTGGATGTATATACTTATTTTGTGTTTTTATTTAGATTAATTCCCAATTTAATCTCCCATCCCCCTCTTTCCAGAAATCCCATATAAGAGGGCAAGGAAATTTCATTTATCTTTCTCCTCTATCACTTCACCCCTCAAAATCTAAAATCATTGAATGTCTGTTTCTGCAACTCATGCTATGCACTGAGGACCTAAACAATATCTGGGATTCTGGGATTTCTTTTTAATTGAATTTCAATTCCTGAATTTCAATTATTTCAGAGTTAGAGCACAAGATTCTTAGATTTACTCAACTGTTTTGTAGTCACAACTTTATAGCAAGAGAATTTTGGAGGCTTTTTTATTTCTGACTTTGAGCAGTATGGATGACTTTGCCAAAACTTTCAACAGTAAGATGAATTTTACTGTGTACAAGTCATTAGTATTCAAAACTATTTGAACCAGCATTTCTAGATGGCAACAGTCTGTTTCTCCTGATAAATAGAAGTTAATAAAGTATACATATACATATATATATATACACACATAGGACTTTTAGGACTTGCTATAGAATTAACAAGTTAAATCAATACTTTGTTTGTGTGTTTTGTAGTCTTTACCTCTTTGGATGTTTCCTGTTTGTAAGACTGACTGTTTGGAGAAAAGGCCTACAGTATGCTATACTCTGACCCTTCAGTAGGACAGAGGTATTACAGTGACATAAGGACTACTTGACCAGGGCTTTAACTAAGACCGTAGAGATATTCTTACATGTCCTTCTTCCAAATTTTGAAACAAAGACTGAACATACAAAACAGAGTATTTATATATATATATATATATATGTTTTAATATATCATATTTACAAATTTGAAGTGTTGTATAAAAACCACTAGTGTGCTCCAAACTAAACAAACAAACAAACAAACAAACAAACAAAAAAACCACCTTCAGTGATTTCAGTGATGGTCTGTGCATGCTGTGTAGAAATCAAAATATGAAGTACATTCATAATAGGGAAATGGCTGCAGTAACACTAAGTGAAATGATGATGAGATTTCTCACATAATATATATATTTATTCCTGTATTAAGAAAATCACTGCCACACCAGAGGTGTGTTAATAGAGATTAGCTAAGAATTGACAAAGCATTATTATGAAAATGGAGACAAAATATTAGAGTCACTTAGCCAAGGAAATTGATGTGTAAAAAAGGAAATGGTTCAAAAGTATGTGAAGCTGTGAAAAGCAGATTGTTTGCTCTCATTTATAATGACATAAGAGCAATATGAATGCATAATAGACCTGAAAACCAAAAAAAAAAAAAAAAAAAAAAGAAATTAATATAACATGTTTTTTTACAAAATGATAAAAATTCTTATTAGAAAAAGAATGGGGATTGTCTACAGATTTAATGTAATTAAGGACTGCTAAATTTTCAGTTTCATACTTATTCCTCCTTATCAACACAGGGACGAGACTAAAGGCAGACACAGGTTATTGCATGCTGTCTACTACAGGCTTCTTTAGTCTTCCTATAAAGCATCTTGTGCTAGCCACCCATTGGAAAAGGTAGGTAGATCTGACTCTGAAATTTCATCTGAATTTTTTCTAGTCTTCTAATCCCGGTTTATATTTTTCCAGTCCCAGCTAAACTATTTAAAATAGTCTGAGGATCTGTCTCTCGGAAGCATAAAGTTAAGGGAACAAAAGACAAAACAGCCCATACTCAAACTTTCCAAATAAGATTGATTCTTTTATAAGTCAACTTAAAGTCTTCTTATGAGTTTCCTTTTTCATTGCAGGAAAAAGATGGGATTTGAAGATTCTGTTCTATAAAGCCCTCTAAAGAGCATCACAACTCTATGCAATAATCTATAACTGTATTTTCATTCTAGACATCTTTTATTTTATAGTAGCATTTTAGATTCCCTTGAGTCATGAATCAAGCACCAGAGGCAAAATTCATCTGCTGAAGATGAAAAGAAGCAGACAACACCCCCCTGGAGTACATAGTTGATATTCTGTTTCAGCTGTAGAAACTGAGTAGTTATCTTTCAAGAATAAAGTTGACTTATTTAGCACTATTATACACAATTATTCTCTCTTTTAAAGTAAAACTGACAGAGCAAAGTCTTTGGCAGTTCTTGTGAGACACAATTTTATATGTGTCTGTGTATATATATGTATAAGTTTAATTTTGAATAACTTTTTGTCTAGCAACAGGACAAATTTTAGGATCAAATATTTATATTTTCTTAAATATAGTTTTATTTCTCCTTTCTCCTTATTTCATCAGAGAAGCAGATTAATGAATTCAAAATGAGAGGTTTTGCAAAACACTATAAGATATAGCTTTAGTCAGATTTATTATAATTTCTAACATTCAGTTAAAGAAAATAATGCTTCTACTAATAGTTCAATGAATAGGTCTGTCAGCTCACAAGTGTGGCTATTGGACCTGCCTTGGGACTTTCAGCCCTCAAACCAGATGGAAAAGAGACTATCATACAGAAAATATTCTGAGACTCAGGGAAAAGATATATAGAGTGCACTGCATCTCTGTGTTCCCCCAGCAGCTGCTTACAGAGTGGTAAAGCAATCTCAGAGGAGTTTGCCTGCCATTTCACTTGTAGGGTGATGGCAACTATCACAGCTGCTTCAGTGAGATAAATAAAGAGGAAGGGAAGGCTACAGAAGTTAACCCTTAAGTGATGTAGCTTAAAAAAAAAAAAAAAAAAAAAAAAAAAAAAAAAAAAAGGTGTAGAAATAGGCATAGGAAATACAGAGGCAGAAAAATGTACAGGGATGTTGAGTTGACTAGCAGCTGTGGGAAAGCAATCTCTCTTGGAATATATATACTAAATGACGATGTTGTGTGAAACATGGTCCATTTTCAATGTTTATTATAAAAATCTAATTTGCTACATTTTTATTTTATTTTATTTTATATTTTCTGGAGATATGTGTTGGCTGGTGAGCAGTGTTTTGGTCTAAAAAGAAACCAGCACAGCCTGAAGGTTTCATCTCCATATTCATAAATTGTATTTGATTAAACACAAATCACTCATAAAAAGCAAACAGTCAAACAACAACAAACTAGAAGATGCTTTCTTATTTTCTATTTAAATAACTATTGTGTAACCTACAGAAATCCTATGCATTTTGAAATATCAGTGCTTCATTGAAGAAGTGCTTAGTTCACAGATTTACTTTTATGGTAAACAAGGTTTAAATGTCTGTTGTTATCTACAACAGAGAGACATTAGGAAAAGGAAAGATGAAGGGAAGGGAAGGGAAGGGAAGGGAAGGGAAGGGAAGGGAAGGGAAGGGAAAAAATGTATTAACAGTAGTAGAGAAACTGCACTTACATTTTAATTAAATAATGTATGTAGCTTACACTTGGAAAAGAGAGGCTTGTAAGAGTCTGCCACATACATAAAAGGGTCAAATATTTTCAAAATTGTGTTGTCAGTCTATCTGGGTTGAATTTTTGGCTGATATAAACTGCCATCCCTTCACTGATGTAAATGACTTTATGCTGACTTAAACCTGTTGGGCATTTGGCCAGATGCCAGATTAATACAAATCCCTTTAAGGATTAATTTTGCGTTACATATGTAAAATATTATTTTTATTCAAAAATATGGTCATGAGTCTGACAGGTTTTGACAATAAAGTTAATTACAAGCAACACATGATGAAGCAGCAGCATGAACATCTAATTTCTACAAACTCTAGAGGCTGTGTGGTTGAAGCACAAACAAATCACTGAAGTACAATGCAAATAAATAAATAAAAGAATATATTAATTATGAAATAAATGACAAAATAATGTCTAGTTATCAACACAAAATACAAGAATTTTAACTAGGCACACTTTCCAGACTACTGTACTATAACCTACAATAAGCTGCAAAGCCATTAAATGTTCCCTATATTGTTCACATAAACATTTGTAGCAAGTTTGCTTGGAAACTTGTCAATAAGTGAATAAGTGTTCATGAGAAAAGTGGTTGGTGAAGAAGTTTTGATGACACAGAACTAAAAAATGGCCAGTTAGATGCTTTTGTTGAAACGAGGAGGAAAAAAAAAAACAAAAAAAAAAAAAAAAAAAAAGGAGAATCTGTCCATTTTGTATTCCTTATTGCTATATGTGGCTGGAACAGTGGGTAAATAACTCACCAGCTTGTGTCTTGGAAGAAAATTAGAAATAGTTTTATAAATTTGGTATATGTTTCTGTGTATGTGTCTCTGTATATACAGACATGTGTATGCTTGTTATCTACTGAACTCTTACGGTTTCATGACCCTCCTTGACCAGGGCAGTCCTAAACTAAAACAAAACCACTGGTCCACCTATGTAGGCTCCCTTTCTATAATTTTGGTTAGAAGTGAAGTATATATCACAGTAATAAAATCTAAAACTATCTCAGCCAACAGAATGGAATCATGTCAATGTTACTTAAGGATAAATCATCAAAGACAAGTCTATGCATGATCTATGATAAATAACATTTTAGACCACAAAGACAAGTCTCTGGGACCTGTGGGCACCAACATGTTGTCATTGCCAGCCTCAATTGTCATGTTCTAAAAAGTGCTTCCTGCCCATGGACACAGGGTCTTAAAAACAGCCTAAGCTGAGAATTAGGTAGCCCTGTCTCCACTGGCTCTGACTTGCTGACTGAAAATGTTGCAGATTGACCATATCTCCCCTTTGTGACAATCTGGCACTGTGACCAACCTGGCTTTTCTCAGGTATTCTGGGTCTGTGCCGTTTTTGGTGGCACAATGTTCTGCCTTGGCTGTGGCCATAGTTTAGTTTCCCAAGTGAAGCAGCCCCTTATTTCTTGCTCCCTGATACCAATGCAAATAAGAAAGTTACTACACAACACAATAAACCCCTTTTGTTTTGGGGAGGGAACAAAAGAATTAAAGAATCATAGAATCATAGAATCACAGAATCACAGAATAGTGGAATCACAGAATCATGGAATCATAGAATGGTTTGGGTTGGAAGAGACCTTTACAATCATCTAATTCCAAATTCCCTCCCATGGACAGCAAAATCTGCCACTATACCAGGTTGCCCAAAGCCCCATCCAACCTGACCTTGAACACTTCCAGAGATGGGGCACCCACAGTTTCTCTGGGCAACCTGTTCTGGTACCTCACTACCCTCAAAGTGATTTTCTTCCTTACATCTAATCTAAATCTACCTTATTTTAGTTTAAAGCCATTACTCCTTGTCCTATCTTTACACTCCTTAACAAAGAGTCCCTCCTCAGCTTTCCTGTAGGCCAACTTAAAGTACTGAAAGGTCACTATAAGGTCTCCCTGGAGCCTTCTCTTCTCCAGGCTAAACAACCCCAACTCCCTCAGCCTGTCTTCACTGAAGAGGTATACCATCCCTTTGATCACCTTTTTGGTCATCCTCTGAACTTGCTCTGATAGGTCCATGTCCTTCTTGTGCTGCGAGCCCCAGAGGTAAACACAGTACTCCAGGTAGGCTCTCAAGAGAGCAGAGTACAGGGGGAAAATCACCTCCCTTGATTTGCTGGTCATCCTTCTTTTGGTGCAACCCAGGATACAGTTGGCTTTCTGGGCTCAAAGTGCATATTGCCAGATCATGTTGAGCTTCTAATCTACCAGCACCCCAAAGTTGTCTCATCTGGATTGTTCTCAATCCATTCTCTTCCCAGCCTGTATTCGTTCTTGGGATTGCCTTAGCTCCAGTGCAGGACCTTGCAGTTGGCCTTGTGGAACTTCATGAATTTTGCACAGGCCCACCTCTCAAGCTTGTCTAGGTCCATTTGGATGGCATCCCTTCCCTCTAGCATGTCAACTGCTCCACACAGCTTGGTGTCATCAACAAACTTCCTGAAGGTGAATGTCCATGTCACCAACAAAGATGTTAAACAGCCCTGGTCACAATACTGACCCCCTGAGAAACACCACTTGTCTCCACCTGGTCACTGAGCTATTGACTTCAACTCTTTGAATACAAATATCCAGTAAATTCCTCACTCAATGAGTGGCCCATCCATCAAAAACATGTCTCCCCAATTTAGAGACAAGAATGTTGTGCAGGACAGTTCCAAATGCTTTGCACAGATCCAGGTAAATGATGTCAGTTACTGTTCCCCTATCCACTGATGCTGTAACCCCACCGTAGAAGACCAGCAATTTGTCAGGCATGATTTGCCCTTAGTAAAGCCATGTTGGCTGTCACCAGTCACTTCTCTGTTCTCTGTGTGCCTTTGAATAGTTTCCAAGAGGATTTGCTCCACAATTTTGCCAGATGCAGAGGTGAGACTGACTGGTTTGTAGTTCCCCGTCTTTTCCCTTTTTGAAAACTGAGTTTGCTTCCCATCTTCCAGTCAGTGGGAACTTCACTGGTCTGCCATGACTTCTCAAATAGGATGGATAGTGGTTTAATGACTACGTCTGCCAGTTCTCTCAAGAAACTCAGATGCATCTCATCAGGTCCCATGAGACCATCCTTAGATGGTCTTGAACCTCATCTTCTCCTACAGTGGGCAGTTTTTCATTCTCACTTTGCCTTCTGGGTCTTGATATTTGTGGCTAGAGCTCTTGTCAGTGAAGACTGAGGAAAAACAGTCACTGAGTACCTCAGCCTTCTCCATATCCCAGGTGATCAGGTCTCTTGTTTCTTTATGGACAGGGCCCACAATTTCCCTAGTCTTTGTTTTATCACTGACATACCTATAGAAGACTTTCTTGTTGCCCTTGAAATCCCTGGCCAAATTCTAAAAGGGCTTTAGCTTTCCAGCTTGATCCCTGGCTACTTGGATGATTTCTCAGTATTCCTCTCAGGTTATCTGTTCTTACTTTCACCCTCTGTAGGTCTCCTTTTTCTGCCTGAGTTTGTCCAGGAGCATCTTGTTCTTCCACGCAAGCCTCCTGGCATTTTAGCCTGACTTCCTCTTTGTTGAGATGCATTGCTCCTGAGCTTGGAGGAGGTGATCCTTGATTATTAACCATCTTTCTTGGACACCTCTTCCCTCCAGGGCTTTGTCCCATCTAGTCTGCCAAGCAGATCCTTAAAGAAGCCAATGTCTGTTCTCCCAAAGTACAGGTCTGTAAGCTTGCTGTGCTACCTCCTTGCTACCCTCAGGATCATAAACTGCAGCATTTCATGGTCACTATAGCCTAGGCTGCCTTTGTTTCACATTTCCCACCAGCCCCTCCTTGTTGGTGAGAATGAGGTTGAGCACAGCACCTCTCCTTGTTGTCTCCTCTCTCACTTAGAGAAAGAAGTTGCCATCAACACATTTCAGGAACCTCCTGGATTGCCTGTGCCCTGCTGTGTTGTCCCTCCATCAGATATCATGCTGTGTTGTCCTTCCAACAGATATCTAAGTGGTCAAAGACCACCATGAGGACCAGGGCTTGTGAATGAGAGGCTGTCTCTTTCCATCCATAGAGGGTCTCATCTGCTTGGTCAGCCTATAGCAGACTCCTACTATGATGTCACCTCTTCCTGCCTGCCTTCTCTTTAATCCTATAAATTCTCTGTTGGCTCCTCATCCATCCCCAGATGGAGCTCTCTGCATTTCAGCTGGTCACTGACATAAAGGACCATGCCCCCTCTTGTCTCTTCCCAGCCTGTGCTTCCTAAAGAACCTGTATCCTTCTATTCCCGCACTCCAATTATAGGAACCATCCCATCACATCTTTGTGAACAAATATAAAGTTTTATGTATGTTTCTAAGTAAATCTTTAAAGGCTGTTCATTGTATATTTACACAAGATGGCCAGGCCAAATTTCTGATGTCTAATGATGAGTTTTTTCCAATCTGGAGTCCTCTGGAGAGTACACCTCTTATAATACCAGGTTAGAAAGACTAGAATGATACAGTTGTTTTGGCCAGCTCTAATTCCTTATAATTTGTTCTTCCTGTTAAGTCTGATCAGACATATTCCCCTTTACATATGTAAAACACCAGCATCCAGGCCATCAAGACTTATGGTGTCCCTTTGATCAGAAAGTACAACCTGCACAGTCAGAGCTATTCAAGAAAAAAAAAAAAAAAAAAAAAAAAAAAAAAAAAAAAACATTAAATTGTTTGTGGTTCTGTCTCTTGAAAAAAAATATTTTTTTTCAGTTCTCTAAAAAGTAAGTTTATGGCATGATGTCCTTACAGATGTCAAGCAGCTGGTAATGTGGTGAGTATGGTACTCACATCACACATACTTCATCAGAATTGTAGCCTGAAAGGATGTTCCGTCCTGAGATTCAGTTGTTATCACTTATATCCCAAAGCATAAAATTATCTCCCTCAGCTCTTATCATTTTAAAGTAACTGCAGATGATTCACATTTCTGCAGATGTCATGCTTATCTATCAAATTTATCATATTTCTTAAACTAAGGTAAACAAATATCTTTCATTCTGTTTGTTATCTTATTTTGTTCACTTTACTAACTTTAAGAGTTTTTTTTTAATTCTTTCATTGAAATTCGTTCAAAGAGAAAATATCTCATTGAATTAATCTTCACATTACTGCGAAATTTTCTTACTTGTTTTTACTATATATTTGTTGAAAAATAAATACAACAAAATATGGTGAGTTTAGAACTATGGTTTTAGAATTATTATGTCTTAATTTATGCTTCCATCATTGATATTGATTTTGGACTGTAAAGGTTCTTAAGCAGATGACTTAAAGGTTCTTTAGTGATGTTATTTTTCAAATATTTTCACTCTAATATTTTCATTTTCCTTTGATAAAGCATAGTTATATGATCCTAGTGTATGTGAGAATCAATCTCTGGGTGTCATGTTGTCCATAATATCTGTAAAAAACAATTACGTATCATGTATACACATACCAAAAACATGGAGATCAGAACCTTTCATCCACACAATAACATTTTTGTATACTTCATATAATAATAAATATTAAACTGCATAGCTAGTTTATAGTACTTAACAGTTTATCCTTTACACAGAGTGGTCACCAGAGGGGGATAATTATGACAATAGATAATAATAAAAGTGATCTGAGAAGTTATAGTTTTCTGTGAGGAAATATTTCTAAACCTATAACCATATTGATTTTTTAGTTTAATGTACATGCTGTAATAATCTACAGTAATGCAGATAAGTAGTGAAGACAGGTGGAAAGTACAATATTTTATGAAGTTAAAAAAAAAAATCAAAAAATGATCCCCCCCAAAATTCTTTTAATTTCATAAGACTATTTAGACTTATTTACTATATGGTAGGCTGACTTAATATTAAAAAAAAAAAAAAAAAAGTGAAGGGAAGGGAAGGGAAGGAAAGGGAAGGGAAGGGAAGGGAAGGGAAGGGAAGGGAAGGGAAGGGAAGGGAAGGGAAGGGAAGGGAAGGGAAGGGAAGGGAAGGGAAGGGAAGGGAAGGGAAAGGAGGAAAGGAAGGAAAATAATTTGAATGGAGTCTCAGAAAATATATTGCCTTCTGAAGTTAAGCCACAACATCATCAGAGTAACATCTCAAATAACAAAGGAAAAAAAAAAAAAAAAAAGATTGATAGCAATTGACAGCTAGGTATGAAGCTGTAGAGCTGAATTCTCTAATTTACAGTGGCTATATAAGTTACATGTGGCAGAGCTAAAACAAATAAAACAATGATTGTAACTATATAAATACAGTACATTTACAAGAAACTCATTTTATTTATTTGCCATGCATGATGTGTAATTTTAAGGGTAGTTTTTACTTTCTAATAGTATTAAACACCATACCAAAATGAAAGATCTGGGAGAAGAATTGTATCATGAATGTTCAGTAGCTCAAAAGTCTATTTCTAGAATGACACACCTAGTATATTCAGTAAATATTTTCCCTCATCTGCTTAATCTGAAACACTAAGTGTAGGTAGACAAAGTGTGTTGAGATACCAACTTTTGTGTAACCTGTTTCTTACATACCCAAGGAAGAAAACAGGTTAAATTTCTTAAAACAACAAAATAAAACAAAAGAACACCTTTAGAAAAAAAATAAAATACTTTTCTTACAACGTAAGTTATGCTGTTCTCGAAGAAAAAAATATCACTCAAATTATATCCTAGGCTTTTAAAAAGCTTCTGTTCTTGACTTGCAATCACCTATCTGGATTGTGTGACAGAAATGTAGAAGAGCAATATCTCAGCTAGTTCAAGAGTGGCTTGGAAACAACAAGAAAAGCCTTTATTGACATAGTGTTGCCATAATTTATGTCAGAGTTTGTTGTTTGCAGAATAACACCTGGCATTTTATACTGAAATGAGTGACAAGCAAGTAGGGTGTTTTGTTCTTGAATCTTCTTTCTCTCTTGTAGGATGTTTTCAAATTTTTCAATATATGGGAAAAAAAGTAATTGAAACTGACAAATAGCCATTTTCCGCTGCTATCACTAGGATGCCAACAGGTAGGAGCATCCAGCTGTGAAGTTCAGCAACCTTCTAATTTACTGCATTAAATCTAATATTTCTCTCCCGCACCCTCCCCCTCACCCCCCATAAAAAAAACCTTGTAGAAAGGCCCCCTATTCTTGTGAAGTTTGTTTATCACTTTTCTCAGATATGCAATACTGCTAGCATCTCTTGGTCACTTCTGTATTTTAAATGGTGATTACATTTACTATTTGTCAATTTCTAGTTTGTATGACAGTAGAAATAAATACAATAAAGCAACCTAATAAAAGTCAGTATCTGTTATACAAAACTTGCATTCTGAATACTTGTAGAGTTAAAGAGAAACAAAAGCACATGTGACAGGGACTAAGACTGTGCTCTAAGAGTCCGAATGATATTGTGTTTTTAAGAGGGAGGGCACAGCACTGAGAGCTTTCCTTGGAGGGGTATATTCACTGTTCTAAGTGAGCTGCTTGATTTTATCAGATTATTCAGAATTTTATAGTGCGTGTACTTTATATGTTCATAGCAGATCTCCCACTGACTTCAGCTGCACCCTGAAGCTTTGTTATTTTACTAATCAGACTGCAGTTGTCTCAAATAAGGTACTCTATTGTATAACTCCCAGTTAGATGCTATAACCATGAAACTTTGATTTTTATGCTAAGTATCTGAGGAAGCAAACCCATTTGTCAGGAACATTATTTTCTTATATAGGAGACAGCTGTGAAATCCATTAGAAAACTGAGTCACTCCACCCACATGGAGTGAAAGGCTCTATACCAGATATATTTCTCACTACCTCATTGGGTAATAGGATCTTCAGCCTGTTGACATGTTCTCTATGACAGTTCTCCATTACATTTTTTTTTTCAATTAAAGATGTATTTAAAGGAAAAACAAAACCAAACTCTTGTGGTTTAACCCAGGAGGCAGATAAGTATTACAGAGCCATTTGCTCACCCTCACCCCCCAGTGGGATGTGGGAGAGAACAAGGGGAAAAAAATTAGAAGCTTGTGGGTTGAAATAAAAACAGTATAATAGGACAGAAATGAAAGAGAAATAACAATGATGATGATAATGATAATAATAATAATAAACAGTAATAATAGTGATATGTACAAAGCAAGTGATGCACAATGCAATTGCTCACCACCAAATGACCTATGCCTAGCTCATCCACACACCCACTCTAACCCATTCCTCCAGACAGCCACCCCATATTAATTGTTCAACATGTTATCACATGGTATGGAAGATTGCTTTAGCCAGTCTGGATCAGCTGTCCTGGTTCTGTCCCCTCCTGACTTCTTGTGTACTCCTCACTGACTGGGTGGTATGAGAAGTCAAAGTCTGTGGCTTAGGGTAATTACTGCTCTGCAGTAATTAAAACATCAGTGTGTTACCAATATTTTTCTCATCCTAAAACAGGATGCAAAGAAACAAAATCAAAAACAAAACCAAAAATAACCCCCAAAATAGAAACTACTCTTTAATCTTAACCCCTAAACCTTAAGGCTAGTGATGAGTGGTGTCCCTCAGGGGTCTGTACTGGGACTGGTACTGTTTAATATCTTTATTAATGACCTAGACACTGGGATCGAGTACACCCTCAATAATTTTGCAGATGAGACCAAGCTGAGTGCTGCTATCCAAAGGGACTTGAGCAGGCTTGAGAACTGGGCCCATGTGAACCTAATGAGGTTCAACAAGTCTAAATGCAGGGTGCTGCATGTGGGCCAGAGAAATCCCAGACGTGAGTACAAACTGGAAGAACTCATTGAGAGCAGCCCTATGGAGAAGGACTTGGGAGTTCTGGTGGATGAAAAGCTCAACATGAGTTGACAGTGCAGGCTTGTAGCCCCGAAGGCCAACTGCATCCTGGGCTGCATTAAAAGAGGAATGGCCAGCAGGTCGAGAGAGGTGATTGTCCTCCTCTGCTCAGCCCTGGTGAGGCCCCACCTGGAGTCCTGCATCCAGTTCTGGGACCCCGAGCACAGGAAGGATGTTAGAGCAAGTCCAGAGGAGGGTGATACAGGGGCTGGAACACCTCTTCTATAAAGAAAGGGTGAGAGAGCTGGGGTTGTTCAGCCTACAGAAGAGAAGGCCCCAGGGTGACCTCATCACAGCACTTCAGTATTTAAAGAGGTCTTATAAAAAGATGGAGAGATTCTTTGCTCAGTCAGATAATGACAGGATGAGAGGGAATAGCTTCAAATTAAAAGCAGGGAGATTTAGATTAGACATTAGGAGTGTAGTGAGGCAAAGGAATGTGTTGCAGTTGCCCCATCTCTGGAGGCATTCAAGACCAGGCTGGATGAGGCTCTGAGCAACCTGATCTAGTGGGTGGCATTCCTGCCTATGGCAAGAGGGGTGGGTGAGGGGGAGGGGGATTGAACTAGGTGAAATTGAAGGTCCCTTCCAACCCAAACAATTCTATGATAAACTCAAGAATCTGACATTCTGATTACTCTCTCCAAAAAAAAACAAAAAACAAACAATGAAAGTAGTGCAATATAAGCAAGCACATGTCCCTTGAATCATGAATCTGTGATCAGCCAAAGTTTAATCAGAACTAGACATGAGAACTAGCACATGATAATGTGCTCTGTGAGAAAATTGTCATTGTTATGATGAGACTTCAAACTGCATCTTGAAAGTTTATCTTTTATTATCTTTCTTTTAAAAAAAAAAATATTATTATTTTTTTTTCCTAACATATCTTTTTGCTATCTGGTAGCTGGCTTTTTCACCTGTCTTGAGAGTACCTTCCAGTACTGAAGAATTTGGTGAAGAGTGACTGAAAGTAGGAATTCCTCTCAAAGCAAGTCCTCATGTAGAGATTATATGAAGTTTGACTTCAGATTCCAAACATGATGTTTTCTTGCACAGTACACTCAGTGTTTGTAAGCACATGTGACAACACTAAGAATGACTTTTAATCTAAAAAATAGAATGTTTTAGGATTTTTTTGAAAAAAAAAAAAAAAAAAAAAAAGCTTTTATAGTCATTGTTAGCCATAAGCACGGGGAATTTTGGACAGGTTAAATGCTTGTACATGAAGTAAATTATTACCCAGTTGTGAATACACTGATATCTTATTCTATTTTATTCTCTGGGTTGGTGATCTCTTTTGTGAAGCAAAACTATGTTTCTTAAATAGGTAACATGAAATTTAATTTTTCATTTATAATTAGGTTCCAAATTTTAATTCTACAAACAAATTGTTTTTTTTTTTATATTTATTTATTTTTATTCTTAAGTGTTGGCTTAGTCCAAAGGAACCTTTCCAATGGTCCATAGATGTTTTTTATCAAAACAAATCTTTGCACTCACAGTCCTGAAGAAATCATACTTCTGATTTTAGCTAATACTTCCTGCACATTTTCTCAATGAGCTCTTCAGTAGAATGCTACTAGACTTGCATCAGAGAACAGAGTTTTGAACTGGTTATGTTTTTTTATCTCTAAGAGATAGGAGACCTGACCCTTTGATAACAGAGAGGCTTTATATTTGGAAAATTTTATCCTCTTATTTCAAAGGCTGGGCCTAAAGATGTAGTCCCAGGTTTAAGCAATTTGATCTTTTCTAAGCAAACAATTCTGCAGATTCTTATTTGCTGCTATAGTTATGTCACACCTCAATGAAAAACAGTTTCCAAGTTCATTGCCAATGTATTCTGTTTTAGATACTGAAAGAAATAATCATTTAAAATAATTAACACCCCTCCTCCCCCAAAACATGAAACAATACAAAAACAAACAAACAAAGAAAAAATCTTTGATTACATACTTCGACTGAAAAAGAAAGTCATATTTAGTCCTTTATTCTTACAAATAGATATAGTAACTGGACAATACAAATACTGTAAACCCTGACAAAACAGTACTCTTGTCCTAAACTTCTGTTAATTTCTAGTGAAACTAGGAAACTAAGAAGTACATAAAACCATGTAAAAAAGAAACTGTGAAATAAATCCTAATATAATCAGCAACCACTGATCATTCAATTCCTTAAAGAAGGCAGCTGCTGCCTTTGTGGACAGTATTGTCATCAATCATTCTAGCTTTTCACTTAAATTGGAATGCAGGGATTTATGAGTATAGGAAAACTTGGCATAATTTCTACTCTGGTGAAGATTCCTCCTTATTCCCATTCTATGATTTTTGAAAAGAAGTTCAAAAATTAATCGGCAAAAAGTATATGTTTTATTCTCTGCAAAAGTTAAATATTTTCTATATTTTATTTCCACTCTTATAGAGAAAATTTAGTATTGGGTTACTAGAAGACATTTATTTATTTTTTAGTATCTAGAAAGTCCTTACTAGACAGGTGGGATATCTCTGTTATGGTAACAAGAAACAAATGCCAGAAGTCTAATCAAAAGACATCAGTACAATCAAAGTGTCCTGACTTTATATACGATTATTTTACATTAACATTGGCTCTTGAAGTTATATCAGAGAATAATTGACAATTCTGATAGAGGAACCTTTGGGGGTTTCTGCTCCTGACTGCCTACTGAACTGATTTAATCAGCACCCGTATGTTGTGGCAACAGAAGAAAATGATTGTCATATGCTAGAAGTCAATATAACATTAAGAATGTAAAGAAAATGATCTTTCTTATAACAGTTTTACTTTTTTAGTCTTGCATGGGTGTCATTGTTTTCTTTAAGATTATAATCATGTGATATTTATAAATAATTTTAGGTGCAATTTTAAACTGCAAGTTGATCAAACCTTTAATTTATGTAAATAGATATCTGCATGTTAGATTTGGTCCATTATCTATACTTGGATTTTCCTGTAGGCACAAAAGTATGCCTGTAAAATTGAAAACTGGGTTGACATAGTTTAAAATAGTTTGTAGAAATTGAATCATTACACCAAAGTGAAAAAGAAAACTGGGGGACATTAGTCTGTTCAGGTCAGGAGGTGAGAACAGCAGAGTTGGAGAAGTGAAGGATAATCTCCATTTCTAAATAGGGGAGACAGCTGTCACAGGGAATTGCAAATGTAATAGTAAGGATTTTTAAGAAGTCTATTAAATCAGAAGAGTCAGTAATCTCTTCTTACATTCTTACATTTTCCCACTTGTAGGTCCCATCTTTGTTATTCTCTAATTGTAAGAAAAACTGTAGCTAAGGTGTGAAAAACTTTTGGATGAATTCAGAAAAAGTGATGAAAACATGCAATGAAATAGATAGATGAAGAAACAAATCCAAAAAAAATGGATCCTGCAACCTCATCTCATATCTTCTTTTTATTATGCAAATTATTTTATGGAAGAAAAATAGGAGATAATTCTTTTGGGAGTTAGTATTTAGCATAGCATTATACAGGAGAAATAATAGAAAAAAAATAAAATCAAGATGTAAAATGCTTCTAGGAAATATATATTATTCTGAGAGAACAATAGCTTTGGAGGAATGTTTTTCACAAGGATGAAGTTTTGGAGCATTTAATATTCATATTGATGAAATTGACAAAAGCAGTTGAAGTTTGCTGACTAAAGATACAGGAAATGATTTTGTTATGCAATAGAACAGGAGAGGGTGGGAATAGTATATATGAAGAAATGTATCATTGTGTATTATGAACTGAAACATAGTTTACAAAGCAAGGGTAGGTTGCAGTTTAAGGTTATGTTTTTCCAGTCTAAAATCACTTTTCTCAACAGTTCTCATTTGCAGTGATTCTCAAGTGTAAATGTGAAAGAAAGGAAAAAAACAGGATATTATTAGCCTTTCATGGGATGGTTATCATACTGTGGAAAATAAGCATAACTGTAAGGAGGTGGCCTTGAGGTTATCAGGTACATTAGCTGTAATAAAGACAATCTCATTGTCAATATTGTAGACAATTCTGGCTATGTGTATTCAATGAAGATTGGTTCATAATGAAATTTTGGGTAGAGGAGGGCTAACAGGCTGTTTTATGACAAGAGATTGGCCTTCTTGGCTACCTGAACACACTACTGGCTCATATTCAGCTGATTATCAACCAAAACTCCCAGGGCCTTCTCTGCCAGGCAGCTTTCCACCCACTCATCTCCCAGCCTGTAGCTCTGCTTGGGGTTGTGTCCCATGTGCAGGACCCAGCACTTGTCCTTGTTGAACTTCATACAGTTGGCCTCAGCCCATCGGTCCAGCCTATCCAGGTCATCCTGCAGAGCCTTCCTACCCTCAAGCAGATCAACATATGCACCTAACTTGGTGTCATCTGCAAACTTACTGAGGGTGCACTCTATCCCCTCATCCAGATCATTGATAAAGATATTAAAGAGTACTGGCCCCAGTACTGAGCCTTGGGGGACTCCACTAGTGACCGGCCTCCAACTGGATTTGACTCCATTCACCACAACTCTTTGGGCCCGGCTATCCAGCCAGTTTCTAACCCAATGAAGCGTACGCTAGTCCAAGCCATAAGCAGCCAGTTTCTTGAGGAGAATGTTGTGGGGAACAGTGTTAAAAGCCTTACTGAAATCAAGGTAAACAACATTCACAGCCTTTCCCTCATCCACTAAGTGTGTCACTTTGTCATAGAAGGAGATCAGATTCGTCGAGCACGACTTGCCTTTCATAAATCCATGCTGACTGTGCCTGATCACGTGGTTGCCCTGCAAGTGCCACGTGAATGACAGTCAAGATAATCTGCTCCATGATCTTCCCTGGCACTGAGGTCAAACTAACAGGCCTATAGTTCCCCAGGTCTACCCTCTGGCCCTTCCTGTAAATGGGCATCACATCTGCTAGCCGCCAGTTGACTGGGACCTCCCCCTGATAGCCAGGACTGCTGATAAATGATGGAAAGTGGCTTGGCCAGCTCTTCCGCCAGTTCTCGCAGTACCCTCAGGTGGATCCCATCCGGCCCCATCGACATGCGTACATCTAAGTGCTGTAGCAGGTTGCCAACCATTTCCTCTTGGATTGTGAGGGCCACATTCTGCTCCCCATCCCCTTCCACCAGCTAAGGGTACTGGGTATCCACAGAACAACTGGTCTTGCTGCTAAAGACTGAGGCAAAGAAGGCATTAAGCACCTCAGCCTTTTCTTCATCTCTTGTAACTAAGTTTCCCCCCGCATCCAGTAAAGGATGGAGATTCTCCTTAATCTTCCTTTTTGTGTTAATGCATTTATAAAAATATTTTTTGTTATCTTTAATGGCAGTAGCCAGATAGAGCTCCAGATGAACTTTGGCCTTTCTAATTTTGTCCCTGCACAGCCTTGCAACATCTTTATAGTCCCCCTGAGTGGCCCGCCCTCTTTTCCAAAGATTATAAACCCTCTTTTTTTCTCCTATCCTCAAGCCACAACTCTCTGTTCAGCCAGGTTGGCCTTCTTCCACTCTGGCTTGTCTTTGGGCATGTGGGGACAGACTGCTCCTGTGCCATTAAGATTTCTTTCTTGAAGAGTGCCCAGCCTTCCTGGACTCCTTTGCCATTCAGAACCACCTCCCAAGGGACTCTGCCAACCAGTGACCTGAACAGCTCAAAGTCAGCCCTCTGGAAGTCCAAGACAGCGGTCTTACTGGTCCCCTTCCTGACTTCACCAAGTATCAAGAACTCCACCATTTCGTGGTCACTCTGCCCAAGACAACTCCCAGCCACCACATCTCTCACCAGTCCTCTGATAGTGAACAGAAGGTCTAGCGGGTCACCTCCCCTGGTAGGCTCACTAACCAGCTGCATGAGGAATCTATCTTCCATGCTCTCCAGAAACCTCCTAGACTGCTTTCTCTGGGCTGTGTTGTGCTTCCAGGATATGTCTGGGAAGTTGAAGTCCCCCACAAGAACAAGCGCTGACAATTTCGCAACTTCTGCCAGATGCCTGTAGAACTCCTCATCCGTCTCCTCATCCTGGTTCAGCGGTCTATAACAGACCCCCATCAGGATGCCTGCCTTGTTGGCCTTCCCACTGATCCTAACCCATAGGGACTCAACCTTATCATTCCCAGCCTCAAGTTCCACAATATCAAAACACTCCCTAATAAAATAGAGAGCCACTTCTGTGCTGCCTGTCCCTTCTGAAGAGCCTATAGCCAGACATTGCAGCACTCCAATCATGAGAGTGGTCCCACCACGTTTCTGTGATGGCAACCAAATACCAAAATGGTATTACCTGTACCATCTAGGTACAGGTAATACATTTAGGTACAAAAATAAATAAATAAATAAATAATGTAGCCACATGGATGGTGAGATTTCTGAAACAAACTTCAATAGAAACAGTGTGGACCAGAGTATAACGGTTTAATACTAATCTTGAAATAAATTATAAGCCTACTTACCTCAGTGTAGGATGGGCTCTGAAGACCAAGCATGTCTGTTTATGATACTTATTATAAAATACGACCCAGAGAAATGTAATAACGCAATATGCTTATTGGATGGGAGACCATTTTAAAATTTTGGGTTTTGGGGAGGTGTGTCTGTTGGGGTGGGAGGGCGGAGGAAGGGAGGGAGTATTAACTCTTGTCATATTCTGTTTTTCTTCCTTGGCCAGGAAGGATTAAAATTTATTTATTTTTTTCAGCTTCATGTTCTATTTTATCCAGTGTCGCTTAATTAAAAATACATGAATATATATATACATATATATTTATATTAATCAGTCCTTGAATTTTCTTCCATTGAATTTTTTTTTTTTTTTTTTTTTAAAAAAAAAAGTAGAGAGAGACAGAATAAGGATGCTTTCCATAAATTATCTGGAAAGCAAGCTGCCTTGGGACTATCTCATCCATCCATGATGTCACTGTCATACATAGAACACAGGACCATCAGCAGAACACCTATTTCAAACACCTTTCCTAAACAATGATCTATGTAACTTATTATCAGGATAAGAACAGAAAATAAAAATAAATTATTGTAAGAACTTTTTATGTTCTTTCAGAAAATAAGTTCTCCGAAGTATTCTATTTCAGTCAACAAATAGAAGTTCTTCTCCTCTTACATCTTCACAGATGTCAGACAAGACATTCCCTAGTTTGTCAAGTGACTAAAACTATGACACTTCTTATCCGATTGAAATAATTTCAATAACGGATGTTTTGTAAAAAGGAACCATGCACATATATCTCTAAACCTAGAGAAACTTTAACCAAAAAACACTTATTTATAAACTTTATATACTTTATATATTCATTATATGGTAATATAATGCTTTTGCTTACAGTCCTCCAAAATGTTAGCTTCCTTTCAATGGGAACACTGGCATTTTATTTCTGTCTATAAACTAGATTTTTTTTCCTACACTGATACTATTTAAGTATATATAAAGGTAGATAGTCACCTTACCTTACTTGTGTGATATTGCTGAGGTCATATTTATACTGCTGTACTGTATCTTTCCTCATTTCAAGACCGTTTTTTTTTTGTGGAATAGACTACTCAACAGAAAATGGAAAATAGCTCAGAGAAGGTGGTACAAAGGGGAGCATTCCTTCCTCATTGAAGGCATATAAGAACCTCTGTTTTACTTTTGCCTGTGTAATGCTGTGATGTCCTTGTTCAAGCAATTTACCTTGTTCCACAACCCTGCCAGCAGGATTCTTCCAGCAGCTCTGTCAATCCCTCCAGGAGGGATTAACAGGCAAACAGGAAAATGAATCACCTGTGTAGAAGTAGCATGGAGTTCAGCACCTAGATATTTTCTCCCAGGTCACTGGGCTCCCTCATCATGAAGGTGTCACCTCCCTCTTCCCTTCTACCATTTCATCAGCTAAATCAGAATCACCAGTGCCTGGTGATTCACTGTGGTGGCAGTGTTAAAGATGGGTTATATGGCTCTTTTACAGCAGGGATATTCATTTGTTATAATGTCATTTTGTATACCCATTTACAGAGCTGGGGAGAAATGAGTGTGGCACCATAGGGCTGCCTGCTTCACATGGGTATTTAAAATACTGTTCTTCTTTACTTTTGCCTGGCAGTTTAACTGGGTGTTTTTGATAGTTATTCAAGATTGTAAGTTTAGTCAAGAATGGTCAAGGCTTTTACACAAGGAATGCCATAGGATTAGATTTCCAAGACTGTGTGGACAAAATCTGAATGCCTTGCAGTCATTAGCACTACACACAGACAATAGAGATGCAGAGAGGCTGATTCAAAATATAAAATTAAACATGGGGGACCTGTGGCTTATTCTAATGTACTAGCTATCACATCATACTTCCCTTCTTAATAGTCTTTGGAGAATTAGTCCCTGCTCAAACATAATAAATAGCTAGATAGCTAGCTAGCTAGCTAGCTAGATAGATAGATAGATAGATAGATACTTTTAAGGCCAAAACATAATAATAATTCAATAATAATTCAAACAATTGAATCTTCATTGACTTTCTGGATTGCAAAAGAAATATGAGTTTCATCTCACTAACAGAGAGAATTATTCACGTCTCTGTGGTCATGAAGAGCTGTGCAGTAGATCTAGTGTGGTTTTCTTTTTGAGTAAATGTAAAAGATGAGTTAATGAGGTTAGTGGGAAAAATGTATAAAATTGTAATACTAAGCTAAAATTACTAAATGAATACTACTGAAAATTCTGTATTGTAATAAAAGGAAATAGTAAAAAAGGTTGCTTATAACACTATCTGCTGTGTTGTAAAATAGTTTATTATGTCACAAGTATTTTTTTTTTTTTTTTTTTTTGCCAGGAAGAAAGTTTTATTTAACAAGCAGCATTTCTCTGCCTGTTGCGACTTATTATGGACATTAGTATACAGCACATACCTAGAAAAAAAAAATAGGCCTATAACTAGAGTATGCAGATTGCATCTACAGCTAATCGTCTCTATATCTTGGTACTTAATGTACTGAATTACAAATGAAATCCTAGGCAAAATGTATTACTTCCTTTTTTTGTTTACCAAGATTCTTTCTGTACCCGTGAGATTCATATGAAATTAAGAAATGTCTGGAAAGCTAGGATTTGTAATAATGGCCAAGATATTATGAGGATTAGAGGAATGTGAATGAACAATCCCTTAGCTCATAAAAGAAAATGACAAACTGTTCAAGGGTCTTGGCTATGTACTCTACTGCAGCTGCACAAAATTAAAAGTCACTCACTTGATCACTTAACTAAATACAAAGCAAAAGTATTAAGGTCTCACAAGTAGGATGTTAATGAAAATAAAGTTATTAGTTGTGTAATTAATTCTTTTTTTTTCATGACATTGGTTTAGGTAGTGACCATTCTCTAACAGTTTTGCTTTTGTGTGTTTTAAAATCAGTTTAGGATTATTATTCCTTCACTGAAGTCTTATGTTAAGACTCATACTGCTAGGTTAGGGCAATGCTTTAGCCATAAGGCAGAGTCACACAAAGGATACGTTGAATATTTTGAAAAGGGTAATTAAGAGATATTGCAAAGGTATTACTTCATCCCACTTCATCAAAAGAAGTGTCAGTGGCACAATAAATAATGATTGAAATGCTGTCACTATTGAAATGATAATCTGTTGCAGCAGACTAGCTTATATTGCCTTTAACTAGAAAAGATCGTAACACAACTTGTCTCCTTATTTCAGAGTTGTTTGGAGGCCAGCAGAACCCAGGTCTTTGTAACTGTTGCATAAAATGGAGCTAAAATAAGTAATTTAAAAGTTGTAAATTTCTTCCATGTAGTCACTGGAAATCCTCCAGTGACTCCAGACTTCAGTTTGAGCCCTGGAAGGTTGTTACAGAAATGGTTATAATTGTGTCATACATATATTTTATTAGACAGTTTAAAAAGCCTGATTCCCATTGATAACCATGCTCTGCCTGTAACTTTCTCTCAACAGAGTAAAGTTGGTGTCTTTTTTCTTTTATAAAATATGGTATAAAATTACAGAAATATTTGAAGGCCTTGGAAATACCTGATGTTATACTGATATATTAGTAAATTCCTATACTATATTGGACATTTTATTTCAAGACAAAATGTCTGGAAGAAACTCTTTTTCATAAGTAAATGTTTCTTTTGGCTTAGAAACCACTGCCTGTTACAGGGGTTCTGAATTGTCAAATATATCACACAGTTGAAAAGACATCCCCAAAGAGGAAAAGTGCAAATAAAATGTGGGTAAAATGTGCAAATAAAATGTGGATAAGTAATGTGCAAATGTGGGTAAGTAAATGTGCAAATAAAATGTGGGTAAGTGTCAAGACAAACACTTAACAATAACAATAACAAAAACAACAAAATAAAACATTTTACCAAAACCTTATACAAAGTCTTATATCTATATGACAAGACTTCTTTACTATGATGGTGGTTAGGCACTGGAACAGGTTGCCAAGAGAAGTTGTGGATACCTCATCCCTGGAAGTGTTTAATGCTAGACTGGATGAAGCTTTGGGCAACCTGTTCTAGTGGCACGGGGGATGGAGTCAGATGATCTTTAAGGTCCCTTCCAACTCAAAACATTATAGATTCTATGAATAAAAAACTTAGATACACATTACATAATTTTTATGAATTATCTGTTGACTTGTGCCCACCAACAAAAATAATCAAATCTATCTGATGTAATAACCATGTCTAAGATGGACAGTTGGATGGACAGATCTATGTGTGTGTATATGTGTGTGTAGAGACTGATGCATCTGAGATAGAGGTGGTTGCCTATATTTTCTACATGAAACGGTTATGGATTTCCTTTCTCTGTGATACGTTACTGTCATAACTTGTCACTTAAAACAAATGTAAAATGTTTACATATCTTTTTGCTGAATAACATTGCTCAACACAGCCTCATTCCCATTTATTACTGTTCAATAATAACATTCAAGCAGGGAATAGAATACCGACCACCAAAAAAAAAAAAAAAAAAAAAAAAAAAGCACAAAATGAATGATCTGACAATAGATTTGTTCAACAATGCAGGAACTGGTGAATCAATTAAGTTTTGAAGAGTGATATGATGTGAGTACTGGCTGGCAACCCAAGAAGAAGCTATAGAGGGATCACTGTGTCTTTCAGCATCACTGTGTTAACTGTTGAAAAAAAGAAAGACTGTGCAGGTATATATATACATGCAAAGAGAAGCCATGAGTTATTCAGGTGCTTTTACTCCATGTCTTTAACATTGCACTTGGGCTAGACTGAGATTGTAAGCAACGGTAATCTATTTTATTCAAGAATGCTATGAGAAGAATTTTAAAACTCTAACAATAAATAAATATATAAAGAAGAAAAAACACAGCTTCAGCTGAATATAACTGAGTAGAAATAACATGAGGGATTGCACACAAGTTAGCATTTAAGGAGGTTTTTTTTTTTTTTTTTTTGAAAAAGCCTTTTTTATGTGAAAAAAATCAGATTCCAATATGTGTTAATAGTGTTATACATAGACAAAAGTATTCAGAATCCTTTACTAGATAGTCTTTCAGAGATATGTGCATCGTAAGTAATAAAGAAATCCAGACTTTTGCTGATATACGTCTCGAAACAATATAATGGAGCAAACATGCATGATTTATAGTAACCAGTAAGAATTTCAAACAAAATGCTACAACAGAATAATGGGTGAACAGTAAAAGAAGCCAAAAGAGACAGTGGATTCAAAGAAGGAGGAATTCAAATTAAAAAAAAAAAAAAAAAAAAAAAAGTTAAAAAGATAATTGGGTGTGGTTTATATTGGTCTTTATTCAGTGGGCCACAAATATGTTCTGGACTGCAGCTGTACAAACAGTAAATTTTAACTGGAAACCAAAGCAAGTATATTTCAAGCATTTTTTTTTTAATTATTCTAGAAGTCAGTTTAGTCTTCTTTATAAGACTTCTTTTTAGTCTTTATTAGTCTTCTTTTTAAAAGGTAGACCTTTTAAAAATATGTTCCAGCTTAAAAATGTAACTCCAGTTTAGTTAAAAGTAGCAATTTTGGTTTAGTTTTCTTTCTAAATAATAATAAAAAAAGACTTTCCAAATATGAGTAAATAAATAAATAGTAATAGTAAACACCATGTTTTTAAACAAATCATCTTTGCCAGTTCAACCCAATTTGAGAACAAATTTGCTTCCTTAAAGATGCATTTTTCCTTAAAGCTGCATTTTTTTCAATATATGGCTTATTTAATAGGGGTCGGGCAGAAGCATTTATCTCTATCAATCTTTAACCCTGTCCTATATTACTTGCCTGGAGTCTGTCCAAAGATTATTGTAGTTGACTTCAATGTGCTTTTTGATCAGACCCTGAGTTGGGAAATATTCCTGAATCAAGGTCTGTAAGAGGAATCTTGTTCAAGGTAGAGAACAAATTGTGAAGGTGAAAAATGAAAGAGTAGCTGAGAAAAGGTCTAATAGACTAGGGAAAATAATAATAATAATATATATATATTCTTTTTTAAAAAAGGATAGATCCAAGAAGCTCAAATATGAGAGAAACTAGACTGAAAATTGGAGATTTGTGTCTAACAGCATGATGAATAATTTACTTACTTGGTTTGGTTCACAATTAGACAACATAAATATGGCTGTAGTAATTCTGCTGTGTAATAATGTTTTATAAACAACTAGTAATGCTTAGCTTTTTCATATGATGATATTGGTTGACATTAATAATATTCTGAGTCTGAGGCAGTTTTAAAATTTCCTCTCCTGTATTAACTCTACTATTTAGAATCAGAAAACACCAATCTAAGCTGTGAAGTTAGCTCTGAAAACAGTGACAAGTCTGTGAGTCAGTAATACTTGAAATAGTTATAGTTATTCTAGGACTGATCCACAATATATTATAGATTTTTCTGGTGAAGAGCACAGAGTTTGGACTAAGCTCCAGTACCACTAAATACAATGAAATAAGAAACAATGATTAATTGCAAAGATACTTCTGCAGCTGTTGCAGAATGCTGTATAGAAGAGGAGAGACTCTTTGTTTAGAACAATGCAATTAAGATGCAAAGAATGAAAAATAACACCTGAGTTAACATTTGTTTAGCACTAGACTAAATGCATGCATGTAAAGAAGCTACAAGTTGTGAATTGTGAAATGAATCAAGAATTTAAGTGAATACAGCTTTGCTTCACAAAAAGGATGGTTTTCAGTGAGATATGTCGATACTTTTAAAAAGAACATCACATTATAGTAGTGTAATGCTATCTTACAATGAGTAGGACACATGAGCAGGATTTGGGGAAAAAATAATGTTTAGAATATTTTATGATTATGAAGAGTATTGAAAGGGAAAGTTGCTTAGAGAATCTTTGGATTTTAGTATAGAAAAAGGTACTTTTGGATACAGAAAATTGATATATATGTCTCTGATTCCAGATAGAATTGAAACTGTACTCAAATGACTCAAATCCCAAATCACAAAAGACTGAGATACTTCCTTAAGGTTAAGAGCATGCTTGTGTTCCCTTCGTGAATAGATATGAACTTAAATGCATTCCTGAATCAAAGTCAAGGATACTAGTTTATTTTTCTTTGGGCCTCATCCTGGAAAGACTTCAGTGCAATAACTTTTGAAATGTAAAATATTTGAATGATTGCACACATAAGCAAGTACACTCACATACTGCTGACTTTGGAGACCTTTGAGATAAAGGTCTTAGATTAAATACTCTAAGATATATTTATATACTTAAAATTTATTAATTTTAAGAACCCCCTTCCTAAAATGTTCTTCTTTTATTTTTTATTTTTTCCTTCCAGAATTACTCCATTGAAATGTATGAGAAAAAGCACTCACATTTTGATTTTCACATTGCAAAAAGCAAGATGTACTACTGTATTCATTGAATTTAGTCCATGTTTGGTGTAACTAAGGTATTTCCAAATAATTACGTAAAACTTCTTTTATAAACATATCTCGCATAATAAGAATAACATGAACACATATTTGGTATTCCAGCTAAATCAGATTTAGCAACCAATAAAGAGAATAGACAACAGATTCAGATGAATATTATTGTCTTTCATACTTATCTATTTCTCTATTTTTTATGATAAATGCATTCAAAAAATATCCTCTGTCACAATGCAAATACATTTTTTTTTTTCTGCAGTACTTATCAGTTCAATATCAAAAGTCTAGCCTTTGGAGAGATTTATAGAATCTTTAGAACATGCCAGAAATGTGATACAGGTGTAATATATTTGTATTTCTGAAGGGAATAGGATTGAGACTAAATGGAATGTGAGAATTTTGGAAGGATGCAAAGAGTTTCTTAAGGAAGAAGAGTGAACTGCATCAGCATCTATGTGATTAATCTGTGAATTTGCCAGATTTCTAAGGAAATGGGGGGAGAGGGGAGAGTGAAAAAAGGCAATGACGGGGGGAGGAAAGCAACTAATAATTGAAGTACTTAATTAGTTACTTGGAAAATTGGAACCAAGGCCTTAAAATACATCAGGAATTTGTTAGGAACTGACAAAAGGGCTGAGATGTGGAGAATATGGATTTTAGCACTCTATATTTCAGGAAGCCTAGCCATTCAGCTTTACATATAATTAAAGTAATCCAACCATGTGGGAAGAGAAAGTTTCCTTTTTCTTTGTATAATGTTTCTTAGCAAACTAAAATTAAAATAAAATCATTTTGGACACAAATAAGTCCTAGGTGTACAAATGCAGTATTTATAAGAGCACTATGAGGATAAAAGAAAAATTATGCTTGGAGGTGAAGATAGGAATTCGCCAGCACTTTGAAAATATTCTTCGTTTTAATTGACACTCTGTCATTATGATTTGACATCATGGAGAAGCAGTTACTCTATCTGGAACAGATGATTTCATTATTTTTAGAGCGATTGTTGTTGCATTGGATGAAAAATAGATGAAAAAAACTGCATATTGTTCTTCATCTTCTTAACACACTATTCTTGATAAAATTAATATAAATGTTGTGCATTATATACTGTCATGTAAGACTAAATTGTGTAAGATTAAAAACATAATGCTTGAAACTTAGATTTTTATAAAAATCCAGTATGATTTAACAAAAATAACTTACCTGCACAAGCTTATGTTACACTATAAATCTCAGTCAACTGATATAGGAAAACAAACAAAAAAACTATCAAACAAACAAAAAGAAAACACCAAGATGAAGAATGTAACTGGTATCTTTCTGAAGACAAATGAGGAATGATTTGAAATTCCACATTCAGAGAGTTTTGTTAATGAAAGTAAACAGTTGGTTTTGGTCCCCTGAATATAAACCCCATTTATTCAATACAAAATTCATTTAACAAACACAAAGCACGTGCAAGCACTAATATAGGCTGTTTCTTTTTAGAATGAAGCTATAGATCATGGAAATATTTTTGATTAATCTAATATGCCTTATAGATTACATATTAATTAAAAAAGAAAAAAATAATAATAATATCCTTGTGTTCCTACAGGAGCAAAAAGAACTGGTCTTGATGACAAAGCCAAAAGAGTAAATATTTAGAACTTATTGTGACATTTTATGAGTCTCTATTCTATTAGACCCTCATGTTCATCAGAAAAAAACATATATATATATATTCTATTTAACTTACAGAATAGATTTACTAAGTAGTACAAAATGTGCTTCACCAATGCCAAAAATAGCACATTCATAATGTTGCATATTCAAATGCCTCCACAGTCTCAGAGGATCTTTCTTATTGCATCTCGGTGAGTGAAAGACTATGAAGCACATTAGAAACAGACTTTAAAAATTCCAGGTATTAATGATGGTTTTCTGATAATATCTTTATTGCCTTCTATTAAAAACTTTATTACATCAGTCAAACACAATACTACTATATTATTGCTATAACACAATATGATGAATGAGGGCTACCTCTCCCTTATTACATTAACACTATTAAGTTAACCAGATGCAGTCATAGCTTACTATGATGGATGAGATGTACACTATTCTCAGCAATTATGTATGAAAAATAAAAAATCATAACATATATTCTCACATTTTTTCTTTTAAAGATAATTATATGCAGTTCACAAAAGTAAAAAGAAAATCTAACACCAGTTGTTTTTTACATTTACCAAAGCACTCTAAAAGTCCTCATTTAGAGATGAGCAACTAAAAGCTGATGGGATTTACTTCATGTTGTTGAGATTAATTGCAGTGTTATGAGCAGAACTAATGTTTCTGAACTCATTAGCAACTTGACATAGGTATAACTGTTATTGGCTGAAAGAGGAATCCCACTGAAGTTAATGAAATCAAAAATATGAGAGAATTTCTTTTTTTTTTTTTTTTTTTTTTTTTTTTTTTTAGCATTATCCTCCATCATTCATCGTGTTTTTTCACCTCATGAACATTCAGCATCACACAGAGGTACTTTTTAGCTAAGTCAGAAAGACTAATTCATATCCAGAGAGATCAGCAAGTTTTTCTCAGTTTACAATAGCATTATTTCATACATTATAATCTAGTATTTTGCTTTGCAAGCTTATTATTTCTCTAATATCTGAAAGCAATAAGCATTTATAAAGCTTAACATTTGCATAAAGGGCACAAAGGATATAGAGGCCATTTGTGCAGTTTGACATTGATATACATGCAAAAATTATAAACTTTAAGATTAAAGGGTAAAATGTTGCTGGAAAACTATATTTGAGCAGATAGAGGTTACCTTTGATGGACCTTAGAGCAGTGCATGGGGTTCTCAATATCATGGTGATTAGAAGCAGTTCTCAGAAATAGTTCTTGTCTCTGTGAAGACATCGTAGAACAGGCTGCTAATGCTTAATTTTAAACATGCATGGCATCATTCATACTCATCCCGGTAGTATCATATTCACATAGTCTACTGAAATTAGGGCCAAACTGAAGAAAAATAAATAAAATACAGACAAATATTTGCATTAAAATACAAGTTATTCACTATATTTGATATACACTTTGTGTTCTTTTTTGCACTAGAATGAAGAATTTACTCAAAAAAGAAAATTTCAAAATCACATGTACAACTTTTGTAGAAGCTAGAGGTGAATATTTATCTCATTGGGAATGTATATTTATATCATTCTGAAATAACTATCTAAGAAATCACATTGTCAATCGGCTCATCAGATGTAGCAGGAAAAAAAAAAAAAAAAAAAAAAAAAAGAGAGAGAGAAATAGCCATAGCAGTAAATACTTACACATAGAAACATCAAAAAGACAGCAAGAATTTCACATATTTACATGATTAAGCCCAGAATTTAGCGTTTGCTCAACATTAACATTAATCCCTCTCAAAATTGTAGAGATTTTAAACCACTCTTAATTGTGCTGAATAAATAAGTTTTCAATTATTTCATATTAAACATTTAAATGTTCAATTTGGAGTCATTAAGAGGAATAGAAATGGTTGGCTCATTATGAATAATGAATAATTTCACCAGTATTATGTATATCCTAAGCAAGGGAAAAGTTCCAAGTACAGCAACTAAATGTCTTATTACTTTCCTCTATTATCTGAAAGAAGGAAATTTAAGGCCTGAGGTTTTGATATTTCTCGGAACTGAACAAGGAATCAAACAGAATGAAAAATACACTTTAACATATTATATTGCTTTTGCCAGTAAATATCAGCTTTAGCTCATTTTTGTACTTTTAATAGCTATTTCAAACGCGACATAAGATCTAGAATAAGTGTTGAAAATGAGACCTCCTAGATAATAACTTTAATTTATTTCAAAATAATATTACTTTTACTAGATTTTATCATTACTACAGTTTTTATCATTACACATTCCTTCATTAAGTTCTCTCCCAATGATTTTTGTGCAGGTAGTATTTAACATCATACGACTGTTATTTGACAATTACTAATGATTGTCCTGTGGTTTAACCATGATTTTTATTTACTGGGAAGAACTAGTGGATACTTAGAATCAATATATAATTTATTATTACTATTAATATTATTTTAAGTAGATTTTTCATGGGAGGCAATTTAAAATGGAAACACAGCTCTGATCATAGAACTGCATTCCACTTCAGGGTGAATTTTCTGAAAGATACATTGAAAGACAGATAAAAAAACAAAATCACAGTAAAAACATTCCTACCAGAACAAAACACTTTGTGTAATTGCAACAGTAATGCACTACTCTACCTTTGGAAAAGGAATCAAAGTAAGAACACATTGAAAATGTGGAAAACATCAGCTATTTTAGTAAATGAACTACTGACAGGCACTTAGATTTAAGATTTAAGAATATTTATGGGGAACATGGTACTAATGCAGTAAATGGCATTACATTTCAGGCAAAAGTGGTTCACTGGAGCCTGTAGACCTCCATCTCCACATATATTTATCTTCATAAGAAATCCTGTAAATCCTGTACTTTTTTTTTTTTTTTTTTTTAAATCTCAGATTGTCAATTTTCTGTCAGAGACTAGATAAACATCAGCAAGAAAGCAGTACAGGTAATAAAGGTTCTCTGAATTTATGATATTAGAACTTAAAGACTAACATCAGTACCATAAAAAATAGCAGAAACTACTTGTGTCCAGGTTTTCTATTAGTAAGTTTATCCTTGGGGCTATTTATTTCTAGACACTCTCTTACTTTGATAGTAGGTAAAAAGGGTAAAAAACTGTATTCCAGTTTTCTTTAAAAAGTATAAGCAGGATTATTATTATTATTTATTATTAATGTATAAAAAGTAGAAAAAAAGAGAAAAGAAATAGTAATTTCATCAGGACAGATGAATTCACTAGCTTTTCTAAACCATGCTAAAATTGTTATATGTCTGTATATCCTGATCTGTTTATAATTATTAACCTAATTCTGTTTGGTTTTCAGTGCATGCATTGGGAGTTAACACCTTGAATATCAGTAACTGATGTGAGAATACTTACCTTACACGTTTTCAGGCTAGGGGGAATGATATTGCAATCAGGTAATAGCAACCAGACTATAGCATAAATTATTGTTATTTTAAAATCTAGTACTAATGTTAGTAATTGTAATAGCCTTTCAGCTTTAAATTAGAAAAAATATTCAAATCAGAATGTGCTTTAGGTTCTTAAATATTTCACCAATTATCTTATTTCCAAGTCGGAGTTTGTTTAACAAAATTATCTGGGCAATGGCTGATCATGACATGTCACACACAAGACCGAAGTCATTTTACCCTATAATTTATTATCAAGGTACTAATAAATACTTTGCATGTATTATTATTAACATTAATATTATTATTATAATATTATCATGTTATTATCAATATTATCATATTATTATCATTATTATCATCTTTACAAGGAATCTCAGAAAGATGTCAATGTTGGCATTATATTGCAGGTGTATCCAAAGAGAAACAAAACTTTTTTACCTTTTTTTTTTAATTAAAAAAAAAAGTCTAATGAGATGAAATTTGGTTTATATATTTATTAACTGTATTCATATTAGTGCTACACAATGCTATCTGAATCTCCGATATGTATAACAAGTACTAACAGACTGACATTAAGTGAAAAGAACCTTTTAAAATTTTAGGACACAATTCACTGGGCATTTGAGTATCTGTGGGTTTGAACTCTACCCATTAACCTCCTCCTTTTGTCAGGTGTGTTATAGGAGGCTAGAATATGTCCCTTAGGCAAACATTTCAGGGCAAGGCATGCTTTTTGGAAAGTACCTCCAAGAATCTTTTATTTTTCTCCTGTCAGTTCTTGGAAAAAGGACTTCTCTCCCTGCAGGTGACTACCAGCACTGCAGGAGACACTCCTTCCCATGCTTCACCTCCTCATGGTAGTACTAATCTTTCATCTTCTCACATGCACAGCTTGGGCACTCCTTGCCTACAGGCATGAGAAACATGCAGCACTGCAGGAAAGGAAGGATAGTGTCCAGAGACATCCACCTGCTCACTCCATGCCTGGTTCACAAAAACCCTAGAGAAAACTCTGGAAGAGGGACAGAGGCAGTTCTGGAGTCAAAGCAGAGTCAGACAATAAAGGACTGTACACCATACTAATATCAGTGCTTGATGCCTACAGTAATGCTCAGTATTATTTATGTTTAGAATTACAGTAGCACTGAGGTAGAGGGATGCCATGCATCACAAATCTATGATGAGAAAATGAAAAGATTTCCTATTCATACTGCTGGGATCAGAAATGTTCAATGTCACAAGGATGGATAAAACTGGTAGATCAGAAGAGAAGTAGCAGTAGTGTTTTGTTCATCTATTTTACTCTTCAGTTTAACTACTGACATAGTTACAAGAAAAGAAGGGACCTGTCATCTGTTTTATGACCTTTAATTGAGATAGTGAAAAGTAAAATTTACTTAGAGGTAAATTGATACGGATAATAACTCACCTTCTCCTTCTATTAGTACAAAGATGCATACTTCTCAAGGAGGTAGCCGGCTCACTTCTACCATGTTAAAATTCAGAGGATAGCTCACTTGCTCTTATGGAGATTTCCATGGACAGCTTTCAGAAATGGGGGGAAATGGAGAGGCCATTCAATATTTTTTTTTTTTTCAAATACATCACAACTCTGCAGTATATCACAGAATCACAGAATCACAGAATTTCTAGGTTGGAAGAGACGTCAAGATCATCAAGTCCAACCTCTAACCTAACACTAACAGTCCCCACTAAACCATATCCCTAAGCTCTACATCTAAACGTCTTTTAAAGACTTCCAGGGATGGTGACTCCACCACCTCCCTGGGCAGCCTGTTCCAGTGCCTAACAACCCTTTCAGTAAAGAAGTTCTTCCTAACGTCTAACCTAAAAATCCCCTGGCGCAACTTAAGCCCATTCCCCCTCGTCCTGTCACCAGGCACGTGGAAGAACAGGCGAACCCCCACCTCACTACAGCCTCCTTTAAGGTATCTGTAGAGAACGATAAGGTCGCCCCTGAGCCTCCTCTTCTCCAGGCTGAACAAGCCCAGCTCCCTCAGCCGCTCCTCACAGGACTTGTTCTCCAGGCCCCTCACCAGCTTCGTCACCCTTCTCTGGACCCGCTCAAGCACCTCCATGTCCTTCTTGTACCGAGGGGCCCAAAACTGAACACAGTACTCGAGGTACAGCCTCACCAGAGCTGAGTACGGGGGGGCGATCACCTCCCTAGCCCTGCTGGTCACACTGTTTCTGATACAAGCCAGGATGCCGTTGGCCTTCTTGGCCACCTGAGCACACTGCTGGCTCATATTCAGCCGACTGTCCACCATCACTCCCAGGTCCTTCTCTGCCTGGCAGCTCTCCAACCATTCATCTCCCAGCCTGTAGCTCTGCTTGGGGTTATTGCGCCCCAGGTGCAGGACCCGGCAGTTGGCCTTGTTGAACTTCATGTAGTTGACCTCAGCCCATCGGTGCAGCCTATCCAGATCCTCCTGCAGAGCTTTCCTACCCTCGAGTAGATCGACACACGCACCTAACTTGGTGTCATCTGCAAACTTACTGAGGGTGCGCTCAATGCCCTCGTCCAGATCATTGATGAAGATATTAAAGAGGACCAGCCCCAGCACCGAGCCCTGGTGCATGCGGTACTACATATGCATGCGGTAAAGCCATGTCATGTACACATTTTAAAATTTAAAAATATTGCCCAACATTTTGGGAAGGATATTGAATAGAAAAGAATTTTATTTGTCTCATTTCTTCCACTTATGAAAAATCTTTGTTGTTGTTGTTGTTGTTGTTGTTTGAACTCTCCAAAGGCTTTTGTTGTATGAATCTATACCAAAGGTTCTACATCATTTTTTTAAAGATCATATTTTTTAGTTTTTAGTTTTTGTAAAAGCACTTGCATCTATAAGCTTTTTTATTTTTTATTTTTTTATATATATATTTTTTAAATAAAGAACATAAAGGCTTAGATCTACTTTAAGATTCTGTGCTGATTCTTAGTACAGGAAAATATTAAAAATAAGTCCCTCAGCCACACAGCTTTCATAAGAGCAGTAATCTAAAAAAAAAAAAAAAAAAAATATTACGGTGTCTGAGATGGTTATGCCATCCTGATCATAATTTGTACAAGATTAATTTATTCTCCCTAAGAAATATACTGATTATCACTTTGGTAGAATATGCTAAATTGACTGAAGCTGGTTTAAAGATGAATAAATCGCACCCCTTGCAACAGATTGGCATTTTGCATCCTTAAGTGGTATTCACCCTGAAGAAGGGCAAGTGTTTTTTTCTGCTGTCTTTTCTCTCTAGAGATGTTTGTTGTGATGAGGTGGCTGTAAAATTTGCTACGTGTTTTCCAGAAGTTGTACCTGTAGAGAGCATGAAGGGATGCTGCAGATCTGACTGTAGCTACAAGAGCTCTTCTCCTGAGAGTGCCTCCCTCTTTGAGTTGTGTGAGTTACACTTTGAAAGGCAGGGCAGCTCATCTTTACTTGGAATATAAATGAATTTAAGTAAAACTTTCCCTATATTCAGCTTTTGCTGAATTTCCTAGTGTAATTTGATTCGTGATTGAACTATGACTATTTGGCCTTGGAAATGTAGAAGAGCCTCTCTAGTTGAATGTGTGTCTCTTTGGAATATTGCCAATTTTTTAATACATACTTGTAATTATTCTCTGGCATTTAAATCCATTTGGCTCACTCTCTTTTATTCTTCTTGTGAAATTGTTTTCAATCTGAAACATAGTCTATGAGGTCTTCTTTCCAGTGAGTTCTGAGTACAGAGTTAATTGTCAGTAACAGGTATTTTAAAGACCCACTGATGATTCATGAAAAACTTTGAAAATAATTCTATTTGTTGTTAATTTAAAACACACACATTACTTACATACATGTTTGTGTATGTGGCAAGGTTTTTGCAGCATAGGGCTGCAGGGATGGCTTCTGTGAGAAGAATCCAGAAGCTACCCAGTATTAGAAAAGGTCCAGTTTCAGCCAGTTCCACAGGGACTTACCGCTGGACAGAGCTGATCCACTAAGCAATGCTGTTTGCATTTCTATGAGAGCATATTTAAGAAACAGAAAACACTGCTGCACAACAGCATCTGGGAGAGCAAGGTGTGAGAAGCAGCCCAGCAGACACCAAGGTCAGTGCAGAAGGAAGGCAGGAGATGCTCCAGGCATGCAGTCCCCCTGCAGCCCATGGATCCCACATGGACCAGATCTCCACACTGCAGCCCATGGAGGAGCCCCTGGTGGAGCAGGTGAATGTGGCCTGGAGGAGTCTGCGGCCCATGGAGAGCCCTGCAGGAGCAGGACCTGGGCCAGAGCTGCAGCCCATGGAGAGTAGCCCACACAGGAGCAGGGGGTCTGGGGGGAGCGGACACCTGTGGGGACCTGTGTCAGAACAGTTTCCTCCAGATGGATGGACCCCGTGGTACAGACCCATATTTGGAGCAGTTCTGGAAGAGCTGCTGCCTGTGGGAAGCCCCCGCAGGATCGGTTTGGGAAGGACAGCATCCCATTGGAGGAACCCCATGTTGTAGCAGGGGCAGAGAGTGACTGTGAAGGAGCTGCAGAGACAAAGCTGTAAGAGATTGACCTTAATCCCCATTCCCCCACTCCCCTGTACTGCTCAAGGGGAGGAGGTGGAAGGGAGTGGATGCAGGGAAGCTGTTTTTAATTTGCTTTTTTTTTTTTTTTTTTTTTTTTTTTTTTTCTCACTGCTCTAGAGCAGTTTCTCACTGCTCTAGTTTGTTAGTAATAGGTAATAAATTATATTAATCTCCCTATGCTGAGTCTGTTTTACTCATTATGATAATTGATGAGTGATTTCCAGGTCCTTATCTAAACCTGTGAGCCCTGTTTTGTTGTTGTTGTTTTGATTGTATTTTCTCCCCCTTTCCTTTCTCATCTGCCAAGCTGGGTAAAGCCACCACAGTGTGAAATTCTCTTCTCTTGTTTATTGTGAAGAACATTTGCATTTAAACAAAATCTATGCTCATTTACTGTTGCTTATCTCTCACCTTAAGATATAATATTGGGATGTTTATTATGCCACAAAGTATATTTATGTCTCAAGCTTAAAATACGGAAAAGAGCACAGGTGATGAGCTCTTAAGAATCAGAGGTCCTGCTGATAGACAGCAGTAGAAAAGGCAAGAGAGGATACAGACAAGAACTGACATAAAACTGAAAGAGTTTCAAACAGTTCTTGTTTTCCAACATTTTCAAGGGAAAGTCAACAAGTTATCAAAATACAGGATATAGGATATATATGATTTGTAGGAACTGTCATTGAATAATACTAAACATTTATTTTGCAGATCATTTCAAATGATCTTTTTTTTTTTTTTAATTCTCTTTACAAAATCTTCTTTATTTTAAATGATTAAGGTATTAAGTGCTAGGTAAAGAAGTACAATAAAGACATAAAGGGAAACAATGCAGTAGGGGAATGACTCTCCAAAAAGACCCCCGACACCCTAAAAGAACACCAAATCCAAAAACATACAAACCAAGCAAAAACCTTAAAAAAATACCCCCACAAACAAACAAAGACTAACAGAAAACAGACAAACAAACAAACAAAAACCACAGCATAAGTATCCAGAAGCATTTCATGAGGAATGATTAATAATATAATTATTCAAACAGGCTTTTTACCAATGAATCTTCATTGACACTGCTGAGTAAAAAGGACCGGACCATGTTACATTGGTTTATAAAAATGGCCATACAAATGTATCTACAATTGCTTATAAAATGCACGCACATAATAGTATATGAAATATATTATAAACAAAAGTGATTATGTACTTTTTCTTTTGGAGAACATGACTTTAAGTTTTCACACTAAACTATCCTGTCCAGAAATAATGTTATATTGGTACATGTTGCATATTATATAGAAGCTTTTTTTTTTTTTTTTATTTTATATTTTTTTTTTTCCCAACATAGCCTTATTTGCTTCATTCTGATTGTTATATTAGTTTTTCCTCTTTTTCATAGCCAGTGTCTATTAGCCATTGTTACTAGATAAAAGCAAATTTGTCTTCTGTCTGGAAGCCTTGCATTCTACATTTGTTATTATAAAGAGTTCTTGTAGGAAAGTAATCAGGGGAATGTTCTTACTGTCATGTGCACTTGCCCTTTTTTTTTTTTTTTTTAACCCTTTTTAAGAAGTGAATACAGAGAGTGAGATGGAACCTCATGATGTTCAACAAGGGCAAGTGCACAGTCCTTCACCTAGGGAAGAATAACCCCCAGCACCAGTGCAGGATGGGGGCTGACCTGCTGGAGCTCTGCAGAAAGGGATCTGGGAGTCCTGGTGGACAGCAGGCTGACCAAGAGTCATGTGCCTTTGTAGCCAAAAAGGCAAATGGTATCCTGGGCTGCGTTAGGAAAAATGTTCCCAGCAGGTCAAGGGGGGTGATCCTCCCTCTTTACTCAGCCCTGGTAAGGCCATAACTGGAGTATTGTGTCCAGTTCTGGGCTCCCCAGTACAAAAGGGACATAAAACTGCTGGAGCAAGTTCAGGGAAGGGTTGCTGAGAGGGTTAGAGGAATGGAGCACCTGTTGTATGAGGACAGGCTGAGAGAACTGGGCCTGTTTAGCCTGGAAAAGAGAAGACTGAGAGGAGACCTCATTAATGTATGTAAATATCTGAGGGGAGGGTGTCAAGAGGATGGAACCAGTTCTCTTTTCAGCTGTGCCCAGTGAGAGGATGAGAGGCAAACAAAGCACAGGAAGTTCCATCTGAATATGTGGGGGCATTTCTTTTCTGTGAGGGTGACAGAGCACTGGAACAGGTTGCCCAGAAAGGCTGTGGAGTCTCCTTCTCTGGAGATATGCAAAACCTGCCTAGACGCCTTCCTGTGCAATGTACTCTAGGTGATCCTGCTTGGCAGGGGGCTTGAACTAGATGATCTCCAGAGATCCCTTTCAACCTCGACCATTCTGTGATTCTGTGATCCCCACATGCTGAGAAAAAAAGGGGAGAAAGAGCTGTTGTTATTCTTATGTCATGCAGTCAAGTTGCTGTGACACTCTTTCTTTTAGTGGTAAATTTTTCTGTTGTGAATTGGTACAGAGATAGAAAATGAGCTCTCAGATCCTTCAGAAATCCATTGTAGTACTACTAGGTGATATGTTATAGAACAACAGATCATGTGCATCAAGAACAGTGTTGCTACTTGGTCAAGGGAAGTGATTGTCCCACTTTGCGTTGGTGCTGCCTTACCTTGAATACTGTATGCAGATTGGGGCACAACAGTATAAGAAAGATATAAAACTGTTAGAGGGTGTTCAAAGGAGGGCAACAAAGATTGTAATGAGTCTAGAGTAGAAGATGTATGAGGTGTGGCTGAAGTCACTTGGATTGTTCAGTCTGGACAAGAGGAGACTGAGGGAAGACCTCATTGTGGTCTACAACTTCTTTATGAGGGGCAGCAGAGAGGCAGGCACTAATCTCTTCTCTCCGGTGACCAGTGATAGCATCCAAGGGAATAGCATGGAGCTGTGATGGGATGTGCAGGCTGGATATCAGGAAAAGGTTTTTCAATGAGAGGGTGGTCAGGTGGAACAGGCTCTTAAGGGAAGTGGTCACAGCACTGAGCCTGATGGAATTCAAGAAGCATGCTCTCAAATACATGATAAGATTTATTTATTTATTTATTTATTTATTTGCTTATTGGGTGGTCCTCTGGGGACTCAGGAGCTGAACATGATGTTCCTTGTGGGTCCCTTCCTGCTCGGGGATAGGCTGGGCATTGGTCAGCAGGTGGTGAGCAATTGCATTGTGCATCACTTGTTTTGTATACATTATTATTAGTAGTACTATCATTTTTATTATTATTAAATTTTTTTTCTGACCTAATAAACTGTCTCTATCTCAACCCACATTTTCCTGATTTTCTCCCCCATCTCAGAGAGGGGCGGGAGAGGGTGAGCAAACAGCTGTGTGGTGCTTAGCTGCTGGCCAAGTTAAACAACAACAATATCCTATGATTCTATGATTCTGTGAAGATTCTCTTTTCTATTGGAACCATTCTACATTTAAATGGAAGATTACTTACATTTTAATTAATTCAAGGTGACAAAATAAAAATGTCTCCATAATCTAGTCCTTATAGATTTATCTTTCTTATCCTTCATTTAATTTTAAAAACTTGTGCTTATTTGTCAGAAAACATTAGAGTTAGGAGTCTTGCTGCCATGCCAGATGCAATAACCCCATGGATATATTTCCTTTCTGATGGGAGAGCTAATGTGAAACATTCTTTAATTCCATTTTCTCAATTCCTATAAGTCACAAAATATATTTTGATAATCCTAATATTTTTCTTTAGTTTTTATTTAGAAAAATATATTTTTAATATTAGTGTGGTTATTCAAAACAAGTAATGTGAATAATAATAATTATCCAGTGTTACTAAAATAATATTTTGATTTAGTGGGACAGAACTTAAATACCTTTATATCAAAGGGAGTGAATGGTTTATGATCTAGTCTTTAATGAGTCTTTTGAAGTATATTTATTGTAAAATGATTTAATTTCACACTCTTGCACTTTAGAGAATATAATGGAAAAAATTATCAAGAACACTACAAAGGCTATAGTCTTATCCATGATCTGATCTGCACTGTTAAATTTTAGCAGTGAGAAAGCAAATTATATCTATATTATTTTTAAAACATGTAGAAAGAAAATTAAATGATCTGTTGGATCTTTATTATATGTAATATATTTTTATGAAAACTATCTGCAATTTTAATTAGCTTGCATTCCTCTTGAGATCTGAAAGATCTAAAGAATAAAGAGTCAAATTCAGGAAAAGATGTTTTGGTTTTCATTAAAATATAATGATACCCTGACATGAGGCAAGCAGCAGCCCTGCCTGAAGTCCAGGCAAGGAGCAGGGAAACAAGCACACAGCCCAAAACAAGAACATTTGAAAGACCCACAGGACAAAGGAGAATGGAACCTTGTCTCTGATCAGAGACAGAGGAAGAGTCTCCCCCCTGACCCTGAAGTGCCCCTGCACATAGATACGGGATTCTAAGACAGGAGCGAGATAACTCCAGGGGAATTAGTAAAGGCCTAAGAAAAACAAACCACAGGGAACTCGGAAAGATTGACCACACAAAGTTGGCTCAATCTCCCAACTGCATCAAAACCAGTGCCACAAAGAAGATGTCAAGGGTGTTAGTCATTGAAGACTCCTCTCTGAGAGGCAATGAAGCTCCCATTTGCCACAGAGACAATCTCTCCAGAGAGGTTTGCTGCCTGTCTGGGGCCCGTGTTTGTGATATTACAAAGAGGCTACCGAATATGGTATTTCCCAAAGACTAACACCCCTTCCTACTTTTTCAAGTAGGAACAAATGAAGCTGTAACAAGTAAACTCCAAAATATCAAAAATGATTTTATGTCCCTTGGAAAGATGTTGAAGGGATTGGGAGTGCAAGTAGAGTTCTCTTCAATCCTCTAAGTCGGTGACTGGGACCATGGAAGGAGACAAATGGGACTAATGAGTGATTAGCTGAGAGGCTGGTGCCATGCCCAAGGTTTTGGTTCTATGACCTTGGATGTGGTTTTGAGGGACCAGACATGCTGACTTCGGATGGGGCATGGCTGTCCAGGTGAGGCAAGAGTGTTCTGGGCAGTGAGCTGGCTGGATTTATCAGGAAGGCTTTAAACGAGACATTGTTGGGGAAGGGGAAGCACCTCTGAGCAAAGAAAGCATACATGAGAACACTATCACTCTAAGCAACAGCAGGAAAATACTTACGAACTGTCCCAATGCAATCAGGAAGGGCTCTAGAAACACAACACGACCGATTGCCCAGCTGAAATGCCTCTACAACAACGCACACAGCATGGGAAACAAGCAAGAGGAATTGGAAACTTACCTGCTCTAACTGGAAATTTATCTGCACTAGGGAACCCGCTTTGGCAACGGGCCTGGACCTGAAGATCTCTGAAGGTCCCTTCCAACCCCACAATTCTGTGTGATTCTGTGAGAACTATGGAGCAATTAGACAAATATGACCTGATGGCTATCACAGAAATGTGGTGGGATGGATCAAATAACTGGGACATAGGAATAGAGGACTACAAACTCTTCAGAAGTGATAGAACAGGAAGGAAGGGAGGAGGTGCTGCCCATTTGGCAAGGAATTTATTGTGAAGAGTTGTCTTTGAGAAACAGCCATGGACAAGTTGAGAGCTTATGACTGAGAGTTAAAGACCACATCAATAAATGACAGCTTGTGGTTGGGGTCTGCTACAGGCCACCTGATCAAGGGAAGCCTGTGGATGAAGCATTCTTGTTTCAACTACAGGAAACATTACACTCGCATGCTCTCATCCTGAGATGAGTCCTGGGGGACTTCAACCACATGGATGCCTGCTGGGAAAACTACACAGCAGGCTGTAAGCAAACCAGAAGATTCCTAGAGTGCGTTGAGGATAACTTCCTAGTCCAGGTACTAGATAAACCAACCAGAGGTGAAGTGTTACTTGACCTGGTGCTCAGCAATGTGGAAGAGCTCATTAAAGAGGTCAAGATTGGAGGCATTCTGCACTGCAGTGACCATGCCCTGGTTGAGTTTGTGATCTCAAGGAATACGGGCCTGGCAAAGAGCTGAGTCAGGACCCTAAACTTCCGAAGAGCAAACTTAGAATCATAGAATCATAGAATATCCTGAGTTGGAAGGGACCCCTAAGGATCATCAAGTCCTACTCCTGGCATCACACAGGTCTGCCCAGAAGTTTAGACCATGTGACTAAGTGCACAGTCCAATCACTTCTTAAATTCAGACAGGTTTGGTGCAGTGACTACTTCACTGGGGAGCCTGTTCCAGTGTGCGACCACCCTCTCGGTGAAGAACCTCTTCCTGATGTCCAGCTTAAACCTCCCCTGCCTCAGCTTAACACCATTCCCATGGGTCCTATCACTGGTGATTACAGAGAATAGATCAGCACTTGCCTCTGCACTTCCCCATTGTGAGGAAGTTTTAGGCTGCGATGAGGTCTCCTCTCAGCCTCCTCTTCTCCAGGTGAACAGGCCAAGTGACCTCAGTTGCTCTTCACGTCTTCCCCTCTAGACTCTTCACCATCTTTGTCGCCCTCCTCTGGATACTCTCCAACAGTTTCACATCCTTTTTGTACTGTGGTGCCCAGAACTGCACACAGTACTCGACGTGAGGCTGCACCAGCGCAGAATAGAGTGGGAAGCTCTATTGCAAGCTATTTAAAGACCTAGTAGCTGAGATCCTCTGGAACACTGACCTTAGGGACAAAGGAGCTGAGCAGAGCTGACAACTCTTTAAGGATGTTTTACTTGGAGTGCAAGAACTCTCCATCCCCCTGCGTAAAAAAGTGGGCAGGGAGGGCAGACAACTGGGATGGATGAGCAAGGACCTGCTGGTCAAACTGAGGAGCAAGAAGGAAATGCACAGGCAATGGAAACCAGGACTCATGGCCTGGAATGAGTATAGTGATGTGGTCCGGATGTGCAGAGATGGGGTAAGGAAAGCCAAGTCATAGATGGAACTGAGCTTAGCAAAGGATGCAAAGAATAACAGGAAGGGATTCTATAGGTACTTTGGTCAGAAAAGAAAGGCCAAGGAGAGCGTACCCCCTCTGATGGATGAGAAGAGTGAACTGGTAATGACAGAAATGGAAAAGGATGAGGTTCTCAACAACTTCTTTGCCTCAGCCTTCACTACCAGTCAGGCTTCCCAAGTCTTTCGTTTTCCTGAATCTGTAGATGGAAGCTGGGGGAGTAAACTCCCATCCACTGTAAGTGAAGAGCAGGTACAAGACCACCTGATAAAAATAAACAAGTAAAAGTCTATGGGGCCTGATACTATGCACCCCAGGGTCCTGAAGAAATCGGCTGATGGAGTTGCCAAGCCTTTCTCCATCATATTTGAAAAGCCCTGGCAGTCAGGTGAAGTCCCTGATTACTGGAAAAAGGGAAACATCACTCCCATTTTTAAAAAAAGGTATAAAAGAAGACTTGGGGAAGTACAGACCAGTGAGCCTCACCTCTGTGCCTGGGAAAATCATGGAAAAGGTCCTCCTGGAAGCTATGTCAAGGCACATGCAGGACAAGAGGTGATCCAAGACACACAGCATGGCTTCACCAAGGGCAAATCCTTCCTGACCGAACTGGTGGCCTTCTATGATGGAGCTGGCAAGGGAAAACTGACCTACGTCATCTACCTGGACTTCTGTAAGGCCTTTGACATGGTTCCACATAACATCCTGGTCTCTAAATTGTAGAGATGGATTTGAGGGGTGAACCATTTGATGGATGAAGATTTGGCTCAATGGACACAGCTAAAGGGTTGTTAGCTGTGTTAACACAGTTGTTTAGCTATGTAACAGCTAAAGGTATGGCAGTCAGGTGAAGGCCCTGGTGACTGGAAAAGGGAAACATCAATCTCACTTTTTAAAATTGTAGAAAGGAGGACCTGGGGATCTACAGACCAGTGAGTCCCAACTCTGTGCCTAGCAAGATTATGGGAAAGATTCTCCTGGAAGCAGTGTTGAGGCACATGCAAGACAAAGAGGTGATTCGAGACAACCAGCATGGCTTCACCAAGGGTAAATCATGCCTGACCAATCTGGTGGCTCTCTCTAATAGAGTGACTGCATCAGTTGACAAGAGAAGACCAACCAATGTCACCTACCTGGACGTCTGCAAGGCCTTTGACACAGTCCCATATGACATCCTGGTATCCAAATTGGAAGGATATGGATTTGATGGGTAGACTATTCAGTGGATAAAGAATAGGCTTGAAGGTCGCACACAGAGAGTGGTGGTCAATGGCTCCATGTCCAGGTGGAGGCCAGTGACAAGTGGTGTCCCTCAGGGGTCTATCTTGGGACCGGTTCTGTTTAATATCTTCATCAAAGACATAGACAGTGGGATTGAGTGCACCTTCAGTAAGTTTTCAGATGACACCAAGATGAATGGTGAGGTTGATATGATAGAAGGAAGTGATGCCATCAAAAGGCATCTGGACAGGCTTGAGAATTGGGCCCATGTGAACCTAATGGGGTTCAACAAGTCTAAATGCAGGATGCTGTATGTGGGCCAGAGAAATCCCAGACACGAGTACAGACTGAGAGAAAAACTCATTGAGACGAGCTCTGCAGAGAAGAACTTGGGGATTCTGGTGGATGAAAAGCTTGACATGAATTGGCAGTGCAGGCTTGCAGACCCAAAGGCCAACTGCATCCTGGGCTGCATTAAAAGAGGAGTGGCCAGCAGGTCGAGAGAGGTGATTGTCCCCTCTACTCGGCCCTGGTGAGGCTCCACTTGGAGTACTGCATACAGGTCTGGGACCCCCAGCACAAGAAGGATGTTAGAGCAAGTCCTGAGGAGGGCTAAAAAGATGACACAGGGGCTGGAACACCTCTCCTATGAAGATAGGCTGAGAGACCTGGGGCTGTTCAGCTCTCCAGGGTGACATCATCACAGCCTTTCAATACTTAAAGGGGTCTTATAATAAAGGACGGAGAATCACAGAATCACAGAATCATCTAGGTTGGAAGAGACCTCCAAGATCACCTTAGTCCAACCTCTGACCTAACACTAACAAGTCCTCCACTAAACCATATCCCAAAGCTCTACATCTAAATGACTTTTAAAGGCCTCCAGGGGTGATTCAGCCACTTCCCTGGGCAGCCTATTTCAGTGTTCAATGTCACAAGGATGGATAAAACTGGTAGATCAGAAGAGAAGTAGCAGTAGTGTTTTGTTCATCTATTTTACTCTTCAGTTTAACTACTGACATAGTTACAAGAAAAGAAGGGACCTGTCATCTGTTTTATGACCTTTAATTGAGATAGTGAAAAGTAAAATTTACTTAGAGGTAAATTGATACGGATAATAACTCACCTTCTCCTTCTATTAGTACATAGATGCATACTTCTCAAGGAGGTAGCCGGCTCACTTCTACCATGTTAAAATTCAGAGGATAGCTCACTTGCTCTTATGGAGATTTCCATGGACAGCTTTCAGAAATGGGGGGAAATGGAGAGGCCATTCAATATTTTTTTTTCAAATACATCACAACTCTGCAGTATATCACAGAATCACAGAATTTCTAGGTTGGAAGAGACGTCAAGATCATCAAGTCCAACCTCTAACCTAACACTAACAGTCCCCACTAAACCATATCCCTAAGCTCTACATCTAAACGTCTTTTAAAGACTTCCAGGGATGGTGACTCCACCACCTCCCTGGGCAGCCTGTTCCAGTGCCTAACAACCCTTTCAGTAAAGAATTTCTTCCTAATATGCAAACTAAACCTCCCCTGGCACAACTTTAACCCATTCACCCTCTTCCTATCACCAGGCACAGGGAGAATAGACCAATCCTCACTTTGCTACAGCCTCCTTTAAGGTACCTATAGAGAACGATAATGTCACCCCTGAACCTCCTCTTCTCCAGGCTAAACAACCTCATCTCCCTCAGCCGCTCCTCATAAGACTTGTTCTCCAGACCCCTCATTAGCTTCATTGCCTCTCTCTGGACACACTCCAGCACCTCAATGTCCTTCTTGTACCAAGGGCCCAAAACTGAACACAGTACTCAAGGTGTGGCCTCACCAGAGCTGAGTACTGGTGGACAATCACTTCCCTAGTCCTGCTGGCCACACTGTTTCTTATACAAGCCAGGATGCTGTTGGCCTTCTTGGCCACCTGAGCACACTGCTGGCTCATATTCAGCTGATTATCAACCAAAACTCCCAGGGCCTTCTCTGCCAGGCAGCTTTCCAACCATTCATCTCCCAGCCTGTAGCACTGCTTGGGGTTGTTGTGTCCCAGGTGCAGGACCCGGCACTTGGCCTTGTTGAACTTCATACAGTTGGCCTCAGCCCATTGGTCCAGCCTATCCAGGTCATCCTGCAGAGCCTTCCTACCCTCGAGCAGATCAACATATGCACCTAACTTGGTGTCATCTGCAAACTTACTGAGGGTGCACTCTATCTCCTCATCCAGATCATCGATAAAGATATTAAAGAGCACTGGCCCCAGTACTGAGCCCTGGGGGACTCCACTAGTGACCAGCCTCCAACTGGATTTGATTCCATTCACCACGACTCTTTGGGCCCGGCTACTCAACCAGTTTTTAACCCAACAAAGCATACACCAGTCCAAGGCAAGAGCAGCCAGTTTCTTCAAGAGAATTCTGTGGGAAACGGTGTCAGAAGCCTTACTGAAGACAAGGTAGACCACATCCACAACCTTTCCCTTGTTCACTAAGCATGTCACTTTGTCATAGAAGGAGTTCAGGTTCATCAAGTGCCTTTCATAACTCCATGCTGACTGGGCTTGATTGCCTGCCTTTGAGGCAACTGTAGAGAGCAATAAGGTCTCCCCTGAGCCTCTTTTTCTCTTGGCTAAATAAGCTCAGTTCCCTCAGCTTCTCCTCACAGGACTTCACCAGCTTCATAGTCCTTCTTCAGACATGCTCCAGCATCACAGTGTCTTTCTTGTAATGAGAGGCCCAAAACTGAACACAGCTTGAGATGCAACCAAGAGCCAGAACCAAGTACATGGGGACAATCACTTCCCTGGTCCTGCTGGCCACACTATTTCTGATACAAGCCAAGACGCTGTTGATCTTCTTGGCCATCTGCCCATATTAGTCAGCACATTGGAAATTCTCCAAAGACACAAAGCACTGCAAGGTGCTGAGATATGGCCTATGCCTACCAAGATGCTGTTGTGAGAAAATAAGTTGTGTTTTTGCAGTACAGAATTAATTTTCTGTATTCAAAGGTAGTTGTGTAGTCATAACAAGAGAAATGCTAAGTAGGTAAGTGGACAGTAGAAGGCCTCACTGTTCCAAAACAAGGTAGAAGACTGAGAAAAACAGGATGAGCATTGTGAGAACAGTAAAACAAAGGTCACAAGTTCTCAAAGCATAACAAGAGAAAAAAAAAAAAAAAAAGGAAAAAGGAGAAATTAAAGGGTTTGGAAAAAAAGAGTACATATATGGTATAGAGGAGTGTCAAGTAGCTTGTGAACCTGTAGTACTCAGCCAGTGAGGAAACAGGGGTGGTGATCAGGTGTCAGGTAATAGGGAATTAAAGGTTATGATATGCTTACTATAATGAGCTCCTAATTGGCAGGATGCCAGCCACTGCAATTGTGAATAAAATAGCTTCCCAGAAGATCCTCTCTGAAGAAAATTACTGAGAATATTTTGTTGCACACTCAACACTGATCCATCTCCCACAGCAGGCCCTGCAGCCACTCCAACCCTGGAGGACCCCAGCTTAGCCCAGAATCTGCTCCTGCCTATGCCACCAAAGCCCCTGAGCACCCCACCAGTGCTTCAGGCAATGCCATGGCTGCCCCACAGCCTGTGGGAGCAGCAGGGAAGGGTGAGCACGGGTCCAGGGGGCCTGGGCAATGCCCCTACACTGGCACAACTCCTCCTCACTAAATATTTTGCAGCACAGCCCCCTGCCCCATGGGCTCCGGCACAGGCCCCAGTGGTAAGATAGACCTGCAGAGAGGGGATGGGAGCAGCCAGCTGAGAAATTTGTCTCCCTCAGCCCTGCCTCCCTGCCAAGACCCTCCCCTCTTGCTGGGTGCTCCACAAAGGCCTTGTGACATTGCAGGGCCATCAGTGACAGCATTGTGGGGCTGCTGACACCATCACCCACTCAGTGTGCAGACAGCAGTGCTGCTGGTGACAGGCTCAGCTCAGGCCAGGGTGATGGCCAGAGATTTGCCTTCCTTGAGATTGGAGCTGGGGAGGGGGTAGAGCAATGCTCAGCCCGGGGCTCTTTTTGCTCTGAATGGCCTGTCTGCTCCCCAGCAGCCTTGGCTATTCGAGCTGGCCCTCCTGCTCCACGGTCATATGGGATGTGGCTCCTGAGGACCTGGAGGACCAGGGCATTTTTGGCACAGGGAGAAGGTAATCCTACCTACCCTACCTGCTGGACAAGCTTTGGTCTTCCCTGGTGCTGCTGGTTGCAACTTTTGGGTCCATTGAAGTGCTATACAGAAGCAGCCCAGCCCTGTGCCTGTTGCCTGCTCAGCGGGGTTTTCCTTGCAGGGATTTGCATATGGAGATAAGACAGGAGATGTCAGAGAGTGGTGAGGGTGATTAAAAAAAAAAAAAAAGAAGCATCATATATGTCAATTTGATACCTCAACTGTACATGAAAGATGTCTTACCAACTTTTCAACTTTTCTATGAAAGTCAATAATCTATTAAGTTTGTGCCCTACTCTGAAATACTCTTGTGACTTCAGATTCCTCTAAAGAGCTAAAAACAGATTTCACGCATAGCTTCTTAGCTGGAGTTATGGACTTTTTTTTTTTTTTTTTTTTTTTTTTTTTTTTTTACATATATACTGCTCTTTTTTGTTGTTTTCCTTCTTTTTTATTTGTATTTTTTTCTCCTGTTTTCAGTTTTACTTTCCATTTCTTCTGTTTTATTCTATTTTGTTCTTCCAAGGTGAACACTTTTCAATGTTCCATGAATAAATCATCATCACTTGTTGTTCAGTGGGCCCTTTGGTATCTATAGCTTAAACTCAGTAATAAAAGAGCTCAGAAAATCCTTAGCCTGAGCTTTCCACAAAGCAGAAAAGTGAATTGTTCCCCCAGTGTCTGCTGCTGAAAGGAAAGAAGGAAATTAAGGAAAATGGACAATTAAACTTTACACCAGTACCTCATATTTTATTCAGTATGATCAGAGAATACTTAGCTAGTTCACCACTGTGGGGAAATTTTTCTTGTTGATTTATATCAGTAGTTCCTAGTTTTAACTTGAAAAATTAAGATTTAAAAATATATAATGATTTTGAACTTCTTCAATGTAAAAAGCTGTTTAAGGAACCAGCTCTCACCCCAGGACAATCTATAACACAATTCAAATTCAAATGATAAATCAGGATGTGACTGATCACAATTTGAATGAGTAATGATTCCCAAAACCTGAATAAATACTTCAGGAGGTAGTGCTATTCTAACTCATAATATAGTTTTTTAAGGGCTTTCATGTAAAAGTGAATCATTCTGTTTGCTTGTCGATCATTCCATTAAATTCAAAATATTTCAGAACAACTTAAAATAGACACCTAGGGAAGAAGACACTGCTTTCATCTGATTTATGTTTTGCTTTCATTGTAATTCATTGACTAATTAATATTAATACAGTGATTAATATTCCTTATTATTCTAAGCTCATAATGGCACAGACAATGTAGAGATTTGTAGGGCCTTTGGATGGTATATTTATCTGCTTAGATGGAACATTTTAAAACCAGTAACTTTCTGTTCTCAGATACTTGGGAGTGCACATCTGCACAGAGTTAAGCATGACAGTAAGCATTCCATGAGTGTGCATCCAATCTCATGCTATGGCATATTTTATGTACTGAAATGCCATGAATCAGGTCACTAAATAATATTATATATATAATATATTATACAGGATTAAGATTTTTTTTTTTTTTTTTTAATTTGCTATTCATTTTGGCAATCAAAATTCTTCTAATACTGTGAATAGGCTGATTTACCAGCTATCTTGAATTACTGTGTAGTCCAATTTTGCATCACAAGATGGGCAATACATTCTACACTGCAGAGAGGGAAACAAATTTTATGTAATTAAAAAATCTTTCAGAGTCAAATACTTAATATATATTTATTGATATATTAATAAGTTTATTACAAGTTTTCCCAACTGGTATAACCCCTTAAGACTGTTGAGCATGGACATGTTTTAATTCCACATTATGAATTTCTAACATAAAGTTAGAAATTATCCAACACTGAAGAGGACTTGGACACATCAGATGACCTAAAATGATAATTATTTCAACTGCAGTTAATAGGAAGACTAATGTCCAGAAAATATCATGTTAATCACTGATTCAGTACAACGTCATATATAGTTTATATAACTCAAACATATACTCAATACCTTCAATACCTTCAGGCAATGGGAGTTTTAAGTAGAGACAGTAAATTCTCAAATGAGACCCACAGAGTTATTTTTCACGTAGGACTGTCAATAACAGTTCTGAATATTTTAAAAAAAAAAAAAAAAAAAGTAGAAATAGTTTTCACTATTTTTTCCATTACATTTTAGTCGTATTTACAGGGTAGGAATGAAAGTGATGAAAATAAAAATCCCTATTCAGAGAGTCCTGTCTGAAATTATACTCACAAGGATAAATTTAAATTTCAGACTACTTCACTCTTTGCATTTCCTGAAGTGATACTGCAAAGAATGTCACCACAGTAACAAACACCTTTCCTCTCAGAGGCTGTCTGAGCTCAAGCATTGATTCAGCAAGAACAGTTTGACACTTTAGGACATTGTAATACCAGAAACTAAAACCTGCTTATTTAAAATAAAATTCAACCTATTGAACTATTGAACAATAATTGATTACATTGAGTAAGAGAAACCCTCACTAGAACTTACACACATTAATGTATTGGAAGTAAAGAATAAAGAATAAAGGTATAACTGCACCTAAATTTACCATCAAAAGTACTTTGCACTATACAGCAAGGACCGTGTAATTGGATAGTGCAACCTGGCAGCATGTTAAGTGTTGTGAACATGGAAGATCCACTTAGTGTTAATTGCACCTAGGAGAGCAATCCTTATGAATAGCCTTTCAAGTCTAGGTATTTTTATAAAGAAAATTCATCATGGCATTTACATTCTCATCTATTGGCATTGTGTCATAAAAAAGCAAGTCGATTTGAAAGATGAATCATATGCAGTTTTTCTGTCATGATTATTGATTATCTTTCAAACTATAAAGACTTTGTAAGGTTAAGAAGCTCTTAAAGATTTATTATTTTTATTGATCTCTCTTTTCTGTGGTGATGAAAGTAAGCATAAATCTCTGTTTTATTAAATGATACAGTAAACATGATTGTTTGAAAGAATTAAAAACATATTAAACATAAAGAACTAACACCCACCACATTTTTTTTCTTTTTCTTTCTTTTTTTTTTTTTTTTAATTTAAGCAGAGATTTGGATAAACATTTCAATGTTTTGAGGCCTTTAAAAACATTTTTATTTTGCACTTTGTCAGAATATATGGAAACTCTACTTAAAAAAAACAATTGCATGCAGAAGTCTGAAAACTTACTGGGCTTTCTTTTGCATTTCTAAGGAGACTGGGAGAGATAAGTAGGACAGAAGGGGAACAATAGCAAAAAAAAATACTTAAAAAGAATCAAGCAGAAATCACCATCAACTGAGTTGTGCCTTCTTAGCAGCTACTAATGCACTTCAGAATCTATAGACATTGGCAAAATAATACAACTACAGGCATATATGAACCTTGCAAACAAGGCCAAGAACAATGACCTATTTTTGGTTGACAGCAATTTCCCATCTGCTGAAAGTCATCCCTTCTCTCTATGTCTCTATATGCCGGTTGAGCAGCTACTGTGACAATTCTGTAATCAGTTTCAATTAAACTTTGTCACATCAGCAAATTTTAATTATTAAAGCTGTTTAAAATAATCAAGATAATTATGACTAAAATGGACTAGGTCTTGACAGCAGCTGGTCATAGGTTATGAATGACAGTGGTGAACAGAAGTGAACAGACGCGAAAGAACTTTCAACATGTGAAATAACTTCTTCACGGTGAGGGTGATGGAGCACTGGAACAGGCTGCCTAGAGAGGTTATGGAGTCTCCTTCTCTGGAGATATTGAAGGCCTGTCTGGATGCCTACCTGGGCAGCCTGCTCTGAGGATCCTGCTTTGCAGGGGGGTTGGACCCGATGATCTTTCAAGGTCCCTTCCAACCCCTACAGTTCTGTGTATCTGTGTATCTGTGTTTATGGTGGTGGTTCCTACCCATTCAGAAAGCTATGGCTGCCCACACATACTGAACTCATTATTAAAAGGCAAATTTAATCCTAAACATCGTTTTTTTCTCAACATTCTCCTTCTTCTACTCCATGGTATTCTAAACACAAAGGCATGCCCAGTCCTAATTTAATCCTTATGTTACAATAAGAAAATGATCCAGTTGGTACTCTATTTTATCTCGTATCACAGAGGTGTTGCTGATAGAGGATTAAGAGCTGTTTTTGAGTGATGTTTGCAAATGCAAAGGAGATAATTGAGATGCTGCAAAAATGTTCAGTGTTGCTCTGGACAAACAGTAAACTCTGCTTCTCAAGACATCATTTACAATGAGAGCATTGCAGGGCTTTATAAACTTACAAGTCTTTTACTTCTTGATCATCCTCAAGAATTTGATTCAATTCAGTGGAAATTATCCAGTAGCTCCTAAATTAGACATTTTGTTGACTAAAAATCATAATAACCCAGAATCACCTTTTGCACAGATTTCCAGATTCAGTCAGAGTGCCAAGAACAGTACAGGCCATAGACAATGATCTTTTTAATCAGGCTTGATCTGTATGCTGGAAGAAACTGTACACAGGAAATTTGATACACAGAAATAAAGAAATATATTGTTTAGTAGCAGTATGCATAATATCTGAATAACGTTCTGTTAGAAGTTTATATGGATATCTGTTACATACATGAAGATCTTTTGTATGCTGGAAAATCCCTTTTTATGGAAAGTCCCAGGTCATCATTGGGATGGAAAGTTGCAAGTAATGTTTTCTGTTAATAGTTTCAAATAAATTAAAATATATTTTCTACTCTTAAGAAAACTGTTGTAAGGAGGCTGCTTTTAACTTATCTAAGATTAATTTGTCTTTTTGTTTGTTTGTCTATCTACCTATCCATTTATCTATCTGTCTAATCTGTCTAGATCTGTATGTGGATTTATTTATTGCAAAATGTAATAGATTTTTCTTTTGTGGTGTCATTTAGAATAGAGCAGGTTAATATAAATACATGATGTATCTTTTATTACTGTTCTCTTTATTAGTACTTTAGAGATGAAATAGATGTTTAAAATGAGCCCATAATAATAGGTTTATAGCATTTGTTATGTACAAGTCAGAGATGCTTGAATATTTCTGGGAACCCTTTGCATTAACCATTTTGTTAGAATTGATATTTACTCTCCATTTGTTTCCAGGTTACATTTCTCAGCTCTCTAAAACATGTCAACTATTTTTTCTTTCTTAGAAAACCTCATTTTAAACACGCTAACAGTATTAGTCTGACCTTTTCCATGACTTTTCACTTTCTCAAAGACCTATTTGAGAAAGTAACTTTGATCTAGCCTTAAACCACTTCACTCCACTGTTATTGTTCATCTTTTTCAGTCTGGATTTGGTCTTAGCATAGTAAGAAAGAAAGTAAGAAATAAACTCTTCTTTGTTTAAGTAGCTGTTATCCATTGATTTCCACAGAATATCCAATGATTGTATTGTCTGTCCTCAATATCTTACATGTCTACCAGCAGCTGTTAGTAAACTTCTACTTCATCTACTTTTTTTTTTTTTTTTTTTTTTTTTTTGTAATTGTCATATTCATACACAAAAACTGGCTTTACAAGTAATCCCAGATATTTGGAAGATAAATTGAAATGCATTAGATCTTTTTGCAATTTTCCTAATTTGCAAGAAACAACTTCCTTATTTCTCACAGTACCTAGTAGGCTGATATTCCTCTCTGAAATTTCACTGTAGTTAGATTAAGTATTCCATGAATCTCTTCAGTTTGATATCAAAGAGGCAAGATAATAGTTTCCATAGTAACTATTAATATATTAAAGTTATGTCAATGATACATGTTTTCTCTTTAGTGACTGGACAGACAGAGGCATTGTGAAGGGTGAATCATTCTGTCCTAAACAGATTGCAAGTATTCCTTTGAAGATTCCTGTCCCTTTCCTTTGATGTTGGAAGGAGTCCAGATAATAAGCTTAATTATTATAGAGATGAAATTAAACTTATCCTGCTTACTGTACAGCTATTGATATTTCTATTATACTTATCATTTAAGTGTGAATTAAACTCAAACTTTGGGATGTTAAGAGTGGATCAACCCATTTAGTTTCCTTCAGATATCACCTCAGTGAATTTTTTTCTTTCTAATTTTCATCCTTCCTTTGTTAAAACATTATATTGGGTTTCCAGACGGAAGACTGAAACCACTGAAGCAATTTTTCTCTAAAGTATCTTTGTAACATTTTGCAGTTGAGGTCATAGGTTATTTCAGCAGACATCAGAGAGCAACAAGTATGTGAATTGCTAAACAGTAAATAATTATTACTTAAAAATATGCAGAATGCAATACAATTTACATACTGAAACTGGTCTGGTGGCTTTCCTTCTCTATAGTGTGGTTGTTTTCTAACTGCACTCCATGCCTGTTTTATAAACTAGCTCCTCATTTTAGTGATAAACACTCACTCAGTTTTAACTGTCTCTGTCAACCTCACTTTCAGATTTCATGACTTAATGTTTTAAAGCTCTTTAGGATACTGTTTGTGTTAAGGATTCCATACAACGATAACAAATGTTTTTTTTTTTATCCTTGTCATGCCCAACAGACACAGTAGGAGGAGGATTAGACATTTCAGGCATGGTGATAAAATGCAGTACCTTTTCCTGCTTCATAAGTCATTGCTGTTTAGGCAATTAGACACCTTATGTTATCCACAATGGCTGTGTAGGGGTTTATCATTAATTAAAAAAAAAAAAAAAGTCTCAGTCCAATTTCTAGCAAAGACATCTGTACTTTAAAAATTATAGTTGTTATTGCTAGTCACTTATGTTGACAGTTTTAGCAGAAAAGCCAAGGAGTAAATATCTGTTAAGACTGGGTTACTCTTTCAACCATCAGAAGGGCTCCTAAATGTTAGAGTGAGAGAGCACTGATTTCAAAAAAAAACTTGCTTTTTGCCTATTTCTGTGTGGTTTCTCCTACACAGGCATGTATATTAATAGAAAATGTGTCATTCTGGGATTTCTGCTTTTATAAGCTGTCAATTTGGCACATTTTACTATATACATGAAATGTCATTACATTCCTGAGATAGGTTTAATCTTCATAATTCCTTTATTTTTATTTTTTTTTGTAAGCAACATAAGCTATATAAAAAGGCTAAATGTAGTAGATTCTTATCTAACAATGCTGACAATTATTTGTATCTGATTAAATGATCACATAAAAATTCTTAAACTCACTGAATTTATATAGAATAACTGCTAAAAATATGTCTGTCTAGGAAAGAAAAAAATCTGTATATTTATGTACTATTTTTTTCATCTAACCACTTTGTTAACTAGCTATCAATATTCAAAGGGCTCATCTGCCAAGAAATATGAAGAAGAAAAAGATAATACTTTCTCAGTCAGTGACATTGTTATATTTTAAGAACAACAACAAAAACGATTATTTAAATAACTTTAATTTACTCCAATTAGGTTCTTTAAAAATCCAATATGCATTTAATTGCACCATCTAGTAAACAGCAATATGTTTGTTTGTTTGTTTGCTTATTTATTTATTGACAAAAATTAGAATTATGGGACATTTTAATGATTAATCTTGTAAAGCTACCTAAAAGCCTGACGTGGTCAGAAAAACTTTTGACTTTGATATTCTGCATTTGGGTGATCCTGACTGCAAGAAAGCATAACACGTAGCCATGACAGGCCATGTACTTGCAAAGTGACTGGCAGGACTGGTATGTCACATGCTGGATGTCTTAGCTTTTCCTTATCCATCACACCTTCCAGAACATGGTATATATAAAAAAAAAAAGTGTTTCAGTTCAATGTAATGGACAGAAATAATGAAAGATGAAGTACCATCTCATCTTATGTGGATTCATTTTAAATAAACACACCAGTTACATTGGTATAGTTTGTAATGTCAAGGTTAAAGTCACTTTATATGACTGCTTGTGTTTGAATGTTAGTCAATAAATTATTGAGCTGAATTCCTTTCCAACTTTATTGGGGTTTTATTTTCCTCACTGTAAGTGTACATGAACAAAGCAGCCACTAAGAATTTAGAGCAAACAATCAAATCAGATATTAGTAATCATACAACTTTGTATTATGAATAAGGTATAGTTTTATTTAGGAAACAGGATTACTGTGAATATTATTACTTCTTTTTAAGTATATTTAATTAAAAGTGGCAAAAAAAGAGTTTATCCATACTTAGATATATTTAATTTTCTTGTCAGATAAGCTTCATTTCAAAGTAGAGTATTTACAGTCTTACATGACTTTTCTATAGTCATACAGTGGTCACTCTACCTTTGTTCACCTAATATTTTCAATTTAATTTCATTAACATTAAAATCAAAATGCCTATATTCCTTTTGTTTCTCCTAACTACTTAACTTAGAAGAGTGGATAGAGCATGCTACCATGGAATAAACTGTTATTTTCCTTCTGATTCCAGTTTCTTCTGGTTAGTAAAACTTGTGCATGCAAGATGGGTTTAAAAAACAAAACAAACAAAACCACAACAAAACATAAACCTTTAGGGTACATTCATTTTTTTTCTAAATTACTAATTTAGCAATAGTAAATAACTGTGAAAAATATAAATTAATTGTATTGATTATTTATAATAAAAGTTTGATGATTATGGTGATGATCTCTTTGATTTTTGTTACATTGAAAAACATATTCCAGTGAAACTTTTGTCAGTGGGGGAAATAATTTTGTGCCTCCTCACCTATCAAGATGTCCCTTCAACTGTTGATACAAGAGATTGGTACAATTTTGTGTTTCCAACTTTCAGTAGACCTGCTATCAGATCAGACATTTAGAGACATCTATAAAACGTTAATTATTAGAAGATTGACTTATTAAATGAAATAAATATATTTATGATAACCCAAACTGAAGTTAATGAAGGAGTTCTGGAAACATCTTATGATATGAATTGATCAAGCGATAGAGACCAACTTTTTTTTTTTTTTTTTTTTTTTTTTTCAATCAAATTCTCTTTCTCTGTTCTCTTTTGTGTGAATCTGATTTTTTTTCTCCCAAAGTAATATTTTTGCCTTCTTCCACACTGCATTTTGGACAGTCTGAGTGCTTTCTCTTCAAATATGGTCCACTGAAAACAAATTATATCCTTTTACAGCTTTATACATTATTTCCTCACTTCTTTCATTGAAATAATATCCCATGTCTTGTTTTGTCATTTACAGTAGGAAGTGGAAGGGGCAGACAGAAGACAGTATTTTATTGGCTATTTGTAAAGCACCATGTAGTTTCAGTGCACGTGTCCAAAATTCAATAAACATATGATACCATAAAATATAAAAACTCATACTCTTGGCAAGATGCTGTAGTGGGTTTATGTGGCAAGGATTTGGTAGCAAGGGGCCACAGGGATGGCTTCTGTGAGAAGGATCTAGAAGCTGCCCCATGTTTGGTAAGGGCCCCATGGCGGACCAGAGCTGAGCCAATAAGTGATGTTTTGCACCTCTGTGAGAACATATTTAAGACAGGGGAAAACAAAACAAAATAAAACAAACAAACAAACAAACAAACAAACAAACCACCACGCTGTGCCACCCAGCAGCTGGGAGAGTGAAAGGAGTAAGGAACAGCCTTGCAGGCACCAAGGTCAGTGAAGAAGGAGGGGGAGCTCCAGGTGCCGGAGCAGAAGTCCCCTGTGGCCTGTGGTCAGGACCATGGTGAAGCAGGCTGTCCCCCTGCAGCTCATGGGGTACCATGGTGGATCAGGGTTCCACACCGCAGCCTGATCACGGTGGAGCAGGTGGACCTGCACTGAAGGAGGCTGTGGCCCGTGGAAGACTCCTGACGGAGCAGATTCTGGGCCAGACCTGTAGGCTGTGGAGAGGAGGTCACACAGGAGTAAGTGACCTAGCAGGAGTTGCTGCCCGTGGGGGGCCCAGGTTGCAGCAGTTTGTTCCTGAGGGATGGACCCCATGGTATGGACCCATATCTGGAACAGTTCTTGAAGAGCTGCTGCCTGTAGGAAGCCCACGCCGGATCAGTTCGGCAAAGACTGTATCCCATGAGAGGGACCCCACAGCACAGGGGATGAGAGTGACCAAAAAAGAGCAGCGGAGAAGAAGTGCTATAGACTGACCATATCCCCCATTCCCCCATTCCCCTGTGCCGCTCAGGGAGAGGAGGTGGAAGAGGGTGGATGGGGGGGAAGATGCTTTTAGTTTCATTTCTTCGTTTCTTATTTCTGTAGCTTGTTAGTAATAGGCAATAAATCTTCCTATCTCCCTATGCTGAGTCTGTTTTGCCCATCACAATAATTACTGTGTGATCTCCTCGTCTTAAGTCAACCCTTGAGCCCCTTTCATTGTATTTTCTCCCTGTTCCTCTTTGAGGAGGGGGAGTGAGAGAGCAGTCGTGGTGAAGCTTGGCCACCCACCCAGGTAAAACCACCACAGGTGCTCATTTGGCAGAAAATCTAGACTCTGGGTCTAAATGGGTTCTGCATTATGAGATGACTCTCTTATTCAGATTCTGATAGGGGAGCCCAGAATGTGTATCTTGATACCTCTACAGGAACAGCTTTTGGTTTGTGTCTCTCTTGCTAAAACAACAGTTGATGAAGTAATAGCAGGTTCAGTTCTCTCTCTCCATGTGTTTCTGTACCAGTAAGTCAGAACTTTCTTCATCTGCTACAAGTGAAAAAAAAAAAAAAAAAAAAAAAAGAAGAAAAAAATAATAAATTAATTGTAGATAGCTGTGTACTTTGTTATTGCATATATTAATTTCACCAAACATTGTAATAGATCAAACATATCTAATTAGACTCTTTTATATAATTAAGACAGAGAGAGTAGTTCCCTAAGAAAGACAGACAAAGTATTTGGTGGTCTGAACTGTCTCCTAGAGAGTTCTAGCTGTCTCCATTACCTATGGGAGAAACTTAGTGACAACATTTCTAGCTCAGGTGGGTGTCTAAATTTGCGTAGATTGAATGTGCTTGTACATATCTGGATAACTCCCTGTTAATATAATACTATAAAAATAAATTTCCTTAAAGAGAAGGCTCTTTTCGTTTGTTTGTCTGTTTTTAATGATTTTATATTTCTATATAGAAATATAATCAGGGTTTACAAATTTCCTCTATGAAATCATTTTTTTTGCAAAATGTAAAACAAAACAAACAAACAGATTTCATGCAAACCATGCAGATTTCATAGGTCTTCTTCCTGGAATCATTAAAATACACTCATATATTGCATACTAAATTAATTCCTCTGGAAAAATATAATTCTTGTTTGAATAAAAACGAACAGAGCTTCACTAGTAATGAGTTTAGATGATTTACAGAATCAGAATGATTTATTCAGTTCCTTTGTAATTCTATCTGTACAAATCAATGAAAGACACTGACAATACAAAGATGAGATAAGGATGAAAGGACAGAATGGCTAGAAATAGCAAGTAGTAAATTTCTGAAAAGAATTGAATGTGATATGTAAAAGATGGATTATATTGTGGAGGTACAGAATTCAAAGACATTTATTTTCTAGTTCAACACATTCTGTATGAAGTCTTTATATATATACATTGATAAATTGAACAACTCATTCAAGTTTTAATTTAATAATTAAATAATTTAATTTAATTAAATACATAATTTAATGTATGTACACATCCAACTCTTTCTTGATTGGCCCTATCCACATAGGAATACTATGAGCCATAGTACCTTTATACTGCTTTGCGGATGTACAGCTTCATAGGAAAAGGAATGGCATATCTAAAACTGATCCTCCTAAAGGAGAGTCAACTTTAACCTCTCTCCCACCCATGACAATAGTGGTGAGAGTGGAACACCTGGAACAGCAGGCAAGAGGCAGCAGCAATAGCTTCAGCTTGGGCTATACTGTGAACCCCATGTAATAATCTAAATTAAAGTTGTGCACCACCAGACATTCATTGAAGTTGTTATCTGTGTCAGCCACAAAATGGTGTTGGAGGTATCTCACTAGAGTTATACTGTCTAATGGAAATGAGAATATCAAAACATTACATAGCCGTTGGATATCCGTTACCAATAAATAAATATCTGGATAGAATTTCTTTTGAATTTACTTCTACTTTGTTTTAAATACCATTAAGAGCTGAGAAGTAATGGAAGGTGCAAGAAAAAGTAGCAATTTTCACAAAAGGAGAATTCAAAACCAAATGAAATTCTCAATATTAGCAACTTAAATTTTAACTTTTAAATGCTGAAAATTAAAACAAAAACAACAACAGCAACAAAGATAAAATCAGTAAAAAGTTTAGATGGCAAAAGAACTTGAAGAACAGGATTTGAGAGACCATATAAACTAAAACTCATACCAATCAGGCTTATTTACAAGGTACAGTGTAATGGAAATATATAGATATAATATACATAAATAATAATTATAAAAATATTTAGATTAAATTTACTAGATGAAATGTATATAAAATGTATTTAAGAATTTTATACTGTTTTGTGAAAATATTAATCTACATAGGTGATATAAGGACATTATTTTGCACATTGGAAATGACTACATTCTAAACAGAGATGAATAAAGTTTGTAAGGAGAAAGTACAATACAGCAGTGTCATGTGCACTGTGTGTTGTTAATCACATTTTCATTTGCTTAATTAGAAAAAAAAAAAAAAAAGGAGAAAAAAACTGTTTGGTAAATAATAAACATTTTGAATATCATTAAGTACAGACAATGTTCCAAGAATCATTGATTATAGTAGTAAAGAAAATCATGCTAACAAAAAGCTTAAAATTTTAAATGTAGGTAAAGAAAAACTCCGGAAAGAGAGTAAAAGAGCTCTGATATTAAATTTATTTTTAAAATGGGAATGAAAATAACATTTGTTGCCATATGTTATTAGTTACTAAAGCTATCATTAGTAGTGAAGTGGAAAGGGAAATGATACATAGCAAGATCATAAGTGTAGACATAATTGAAGGGATCTTTTGAAAGAAACAGTCTCAAATGCTACTAGCTAGGATTCTGACAAGGAAATTATATACTGTAACATAGGTGAGGAAAATGGCCAAATACACAGAAGGAAAATGATGTAAGCCATAGACAAGAAAAGACTCCAGAGATAAACCAGGAAGGTATCTAAATCATGATAAAACTCTAACTGTAAAGACAGAAAATAAATAAAATAGATAAAGAAGATATTAAAAATATAAATAAACTATGAATACAATTTTAACTTATGATTGTATTTTATTTCATTTTATATATTTCCATGCATTTTGTATGACGGACATTTCTCCTAATTAGGAAAGATACTGGGTACTCACCAGGATAATTAATTAGGATTTAATTTTTATTAGTAATTAATAGGATTTTACTGTAAGAAATGTTTGCACACTATGGCAAGACTAAAGTTTACAAGTTAAAGATGAGAAAAAGGAACTATTTCACAGCCTTTCTAATTTGAAGATAAGTGGGAAAGAGAAAAATGAAGGCTTGAGACTTTTATTAAAATCAGATTATTTTGGTATCCCAGGGTTTGGAAACATTCTCTGCAAACATATCTAATCTTAAGAAAAAAAGTTGTTTTGAGGGGTCTTACAATGAATACTTCTCTTTTATTATTATTATTATTGTTTGTTTGTTTGTTTGTTTTTCCTATAAAGTTTCATTTTGTGTGTGTGTGTGTTTACTGTTGTTTAAAATTTTATATACATGATAAGTGAGCAGTCTCAGAGTACATGGTGTCTGACTAACATGGTTTGGGCTGTATTTTGAAATGGAGTAAACACTCCTTACAATACTTCACTGAATACATCAATCTAATGAATACAAGGGCTATTTACAATTTGCATTGCTAAGGATGGCTGCTCTTAGGTGACTTTCAAAGTGCTATGAAGAGACTTGACATTCATCTGTCCCTTAAAATATAAGATATTTCTCCTGGTTTTGGATGTTTCATTCATTCTGTAGGATGAAAACAGTGATGTGATGAAAGGTATGATGTGATGCTGTTGCATCATTAGATTGCTGTTTCAGAAAGACAGAAAAATTGGGTGTTAAGGATAACTTTGTCATAGAATCATAGAATCATTAAGGTTGGAAAAGACCTTCAAGATCGTCTGGCCCAAACATTGCCCTACTGCCAATGTCACCCACTAAACCATGTCATTAAACACCAGGCCCAACCTTTCCTTGAACACCCCAGGGACAGTGATGCCACTACTTCCCTGGGCAACCTGTTTGGATGCCTGACTACTCTTTCTGAGAGGAAATGTCTTCTGATTCCTAGAATAAACCTCCCCTAACACAATTTGAGGCTATTCCCTCTAGTCCTAACACAATTTGAGGCTATTCCCTCTAGTCCTCCACTAGTTATCTGCAAGAAGAGGCCAACACCCAGCTCCCCACACCTTCCTTTCTGGCAGCAGTAGAGATCAATAAGGTCCCCCCTGAGCCTCCTCTTCTCCAGATTAAACAACCCCAGTTCCCTCAGCCTTTCCTCATATGGCTTGTGTTTCAGGCCCTTCACCAGCTTTGTAGCCCTTCTCTGGACATACTCCAGGGCCTCTATGTCCTTGTAGGACTACACTTCCTGCTGGCTACACTATGCCTGATACAAGCCATTGGCCTTCTTGGTCACCTGGGCACACTGCTGGCTCATGTTCCGGTGAGCATCAGTCAGCACCCCCAGACCCTTTTCCTCTGCACAGCTTTTGAGCCACTCTGCCCAAAGCCTGTAAGTGCTGCATGGGGTTGTTGTGGCGAAAGTGCAGGACCTAGCACTTAGCTATGTTGAACCTCATCCCCTTAGCCTCTTCCCATTGATCCAACCTGTCCAGGTCCCTCTGTGGGGCCTTCCTACCCTCTGGCATATTAACACTTCCCCCCAGCTTGTTGTTGTCTGCAAACATACTGAGGGTGCACTCAATTCCCTCATCCACGTCATCAATAAAGATTTTAAAGAGGATGGGCCCCAACACCAATCCCTGGGGAACACTGCTGGTGACCAGTTGCCAGCTGGATTTCACTTCGTTCACCATTCCCCTCTGGGCCTGGCTGTCCAGCCAGATTTTAACCCAGGAAAGAGCATACCTGTCCAAGCCATGGGCTGCCAGCTTCTCCAGAATTCTGTGGGAGACCATGTCAAAGGCCTTACAGAACTATAGGTATACTACATCAACAGTCTTTCCCTTGTCCACCAGGCAGGTCACCGAGTCAGAGAGGAGATCAGGTTGGTCAGGCAGGACTTGCCTCTCATGAACCCATACTGACTGGGCCTGAGCCCCTGTTTGTCCTGCAGATAACTGCATGATTGCATCCAAGATGACCTATTTTATCACCTTTCCTGGCACTGAGGCCAGGCTGACAGACCTGTAGTTCCCCAGGTCCTCCTTATGACTCTAACAAAAATATGTTTATTTATTTGTTTGTTTCTCCAAAACTTATGGTTTCATATAAGTTCTTCATATAGCCTTCATATAAGGCTATAATTCAGAAAGGAAATTATGGTGTATCTATTTATAGGTTTTACAGGCTTCTTTTGAAGTTTTAAATTCATAGATAAATAATTTAGAACTAAACATTAATATCCTATACTAATTAATATATTAATCATCCTACATTAATATATGGTATTAAATTATTTTAAGTTACTTGTTTGATAGTCTTAAGTAACATTTTATACAGTGTAAAATGCAAATATTAACATAAGAAAATTAATAGCAATAGTGTTACAGAATTAAAAAAAAAAAGTTTTATTTCCATATGTAGATGTACATATATGCATATATGGAAATAGATTGAGAAAAAAATATCAAAAGTCATCTAAATATTGACTTTTTTTTTTCTGCCACATTTTTTTTTTTCCTTAGAATTTAGAATGTGAAGAGGAAATGAAGTAGAAAATGTCCAGTTCTAGTATAAATCAAGGAAACCCTTGTTGAAGGAGTCCACACACCTCTACCAAATAGTTATGAGAAGTACTGATTATAATCCATAAAATAGATATGCTGTATATGTCCACATGTTATTGCTCTGTGAGAGACTAAAGAGTTCACAGAAAACACCCAATCTGGTCATAAGTATGTTTTTAAAGATACATGTGAAATACAAAAGAATAAAATAACAATAACAATAATAATAACAACAATAATAATAATAATCCGTATTGTTATCCTCAAAAGAAATATTATCTTAGTGTAACAGGTAGAAAATGCTCGTTGTAGAAAGTCCTAGATAATTATGGTTAGACCAAAAAAGTACATTTTCACAGTATCATTTATGATTCTTGGAAGTGTAGCTTGGAAGCTATTTCATTATTATTTTTTACTATTATAATTTTATTTTTTATTATTATGAAGTACTTTTTCCTTCTTACCATACATCCTTTTACTGCAACTTCCTTTTCTATTTCTAAAAACTAATTGGGAAATGCATTATGTGTTCATTTTTTTACTACTTCTACTGATTAAATTGTCACAATAATGATCTCAAAAATAACATCAGTGATGTAATGCCATTACAGGGAACTACGTTATGGTTGAAGTGGAATACTTCAGACCCTATGTGTATTTTTTCCATATTTTCATGAGATGTAGCCAGAACATTGGTAAGAAAGCAGGAATTAATGGGTTTGAATTTATGAAAGAAGAACTTATAGGAATGCTATGGCCAGAGCAGTGCAAACTGTCTATTTATCATCTATGTCTATTTATCAACTTGCTACTATGAATACATAAAATGCCACCTTAATAAGGTATTGCTATAAATTTTAATATTATGGTTATAAAAGTCTATTTTCTCCTTTCAGTTAGTTAGCACTTTAAAATCACAATTTGTTAAAGAAAACAAAATTATATATTTTATCATAAGATTTGCCTTTTCTCTGTTTTCTTTTCTTTGCCATCCTCAGTACAACAATAAATTCTAAATGGCCATCTGTCTAAAATTCTCTCATTGCACAGGTAGAGCTGATTTATTTACAAGGCACATCTTGGCAAGCATTTTTAGATCTCACTTAGGGTTTAAGGAAAACTGGGACTGTTTTATAATTCACAGCCATCAAGTGAAAGAACTTTACACTGCTTTGTGTTGCCTGCACAGGGTATACAAAATATTTAGATGTTACAGTGGGGCTTGGCAAGTCAATATTGTCACATCCGTTTGGGCATTTTCTGTTACACACGGGCACAACAAACAGTCAACACTTAATCCTCAAATGCATATTTTGAGGAGGAGAAAAAAAAAAAAAAAAAGGAAAAAAAAAAAAAAAGAGAGAGAAAAAAGTCCTGGAGGCAGAGAAAACCAAAGGTAGGAAAGGAGGAATGCAAAATATTAGTATCAAACAGGTCAGAGAAATGAATAATCTCTGAGTTTTATAGATACCATAGATATCAAACCAACTAAAGAAAACAAACATATCAATACATGTATTTATTTTATTTATTTTCACATTAGCTGTTCTTTCTGTGGTAATAGAATACTGCATGATAACATTAAGGTGTGCATGGAAAAAAAATATTTGATGCAAAGTTAAGCTCAGATTGGAGACTAAGTTTTCAGTGTGTGATAGACAAATGAGCTCCACTATTTTAAGAGGGACAAAGTAATGTTAAAAATTATCCAAAGATATTGAGGGTTAGTTTCAACAGATGATCTACTAGCTATAACCAAGGGCCAACAATATAGACCCTAAGGCTTATAGGACATTAATGCAAAATGTAATTTGGAGAGTCACTACACCATAGTGTGAGGCCCAGGTTCATGCTATTGCTTCTATGGGAGAGGACATAAATTCAAAGGAAAAAGGTTACTGTTTGGAGCAGGAGTTAAGCTAAGAGCTGGAAAATGGCATCTTGCTCCTTTTGACAAGATGAGAGTAACTGATGTCTTCAGGGTGGGCTACTGCTGCTGTCAGAGCATTATGCTTCAAACTATTCATTCTTGCCTGCCAGTCAAGTGTATACTCAGTGAAAGCAGATGCCCTTGGTACTTTGCTGCCCTGGGTTGTGCTTTGCCTACTCAACCTAAGCAAGACACATGGCATTGCCCCAGGAATGGTGTTGTATTTTACTTAGAAATTTAATATTTTCTGAGATGTCAGGAGGTTAAGAGTACGACACCATGGATGAGGACATTGCAAAGCTGAATGTAAGTGAAACTTAAATGTCTTCTGGAAACTGTGATGCAGCAAAGAATTCCTTACAGCAGATTAAGAAATTAATCAGAACATACAAATGGTCAAAGTTTGTGTTAAGATTGATAAAAACAGCAATATCCCTTATTTAAGAATCTAGCTTGTGTTCAGAAAGTCAACAATATTTTGTTTGCTTGTTTGATAATCTGTTCTAGACCTATTTGTCCAGAACATTTGAAGTAATAACAATATCTATTATTAAGATGGATAGTGATATATAAAACTGTGGCTGAAGCAGACTTGAAATAAATATCAGCTCCCTTAAGCCATATCAACCCTACAGAAATAAGTGGTATGTTCTAAAATTGATTCTATAGTGATAGAAATACCCAGTAACTTAAGGAATTCACTTTGTAGATACAGTTAGTAGTGAAGGTTTAAAGAACAAACATCAATAAATAAGAGGAAAAAAAAAAAACAATAACAACAAACAAATATTGGTGCATTAGAGGAAACTGAATAATGAAATAATCCTGAACTTTGAATGAAATGCCTAAACACCAAATTTATTGAATATATTGGAAGTATAGCCACACAGAATAAGGTATGCTGGCTTCTGTTTTTTATTCCAGTCTAGTATTTCACTCCACTCTAGTATTAAAACACTCTAATATTACAAGCTTGTAGAAGCATTATTTAGATTTTATTTATTTATTTATTTATTTATTTTTAACTGTAGCCTGGAAAAGAAAAAACAGGAGAAGAGCAGTGGCAGTGTCCCTCACAACAAGGTTGATAATCAGTGTTTTTCAATTTTATTAGCACCAAAAAGCTAAGTTTCTGCTTTATATATTTTGATATACATATTTTATATATTAAAAAAGAGAGCTCATAATGCATGTATACATTGATCTGAGCTATTTAACTGTATTAAGTAGAAATAGCATGTTTATTTAAATGACAAATTCAGTCTGGGTTTTAAACACTTGTTTCTGTTTGCAGCACCTCAGAATAGGCTGTCTGTTTTTCACTCTGGTAAAGACCAAGAATTTTTTCCTCTTTTGCACCAAGGCAGGTGGCAGTATTAAAAGTGAAGAGAAAAAGAAGAAAGAAAAAGAAAGAAGAGGACAAAAAAAAAAAAAAAAAAAAAAAAAGCCACCAATCTGAATAAAGCTTTAGCTGGGTTTCAAGTTTCAAGTACTAAAGGCATTCCAAACCCAGATCTTTTCATCTGTAAGATAGACTGTAATGTCACTGTGAACTGGATCCTTAGCTCTGAATCCCTAACCTTGTCAGAACAGCTCTGCTCAGAAAAAGGAAACCTTGGAACTCATCAAAACAGTATAGGAGAGGTATGCTTTTACTTTTTTTTTTTTTTTTTTTTGTTTTTTTTTTTTTTTTTTGGAGGCCTGTGGTTTGCAGACTCTCTGGACAGTGTCAAGGCAGGTTGCTAGCATACAATTGGGTGCCATTAAAGGAAGTTTTTTATATATAAGTACATGTTTACTTATATAAAATATCAATGGGTACACTCAGCAGAATGCCAAGACAAGAATTAGCTGCTTGTAACACCATAGCCTAAGCAGAAAAGAAATTTCCTGGGAGCCAGCTTAGTCAGGAAAACTCCACTGGCAATGGTACAGCACTGAGAAGAGATTGAACCTGACTAGTAATGGGGAGTAATGGTCAGAAACAGGTATTTTAGAGAAGTATCTTCTTATATCTACATATATGCTTATTATATAGGACCAACTTGTTTGTCTGACACAGTAAAATTCTTAGCATTACTCTTTCTAAAGATAAATCTCAATACCATAAACCTAGTTCTTAATGGAATATAGCACAGCAATTTGTGTGTGTGTAGCACAGCATGAGAGAGAGAGAGATTGAGTAAAACCTATAAATAATCCACTCATCAGTTTATTTCAGTACAGATTTTAAGTGGCTTTTCATTTTCCTAGTTCTAAAATGGAGTAAAATTCCAGCACTTTGTGCAATCGTCTTCAAATTCAACATGATATTCAGCATACTTGACATAGAATTTTTTCATTTTACATGCCATTTAAGGAGGGGAAAAAAAAAAAAAAAAAAAAAAAGGCTTTAATAAAGGTTCTCATTAGACTATTTTACCAATAAAAGGTTTTCAGCGAAATATAGACACTTTCAAACTGCTGGTACCAGCAGTCAAAGCATTCAGGAGACAGTGGTGACTGAAAAATCCTAATCATAAAAAAAAAAAAAAAAAAAACTTAATCATATATTCTTTTTTTTTTTCTTTTTTCTTTTTTTTTTTTTTCCTTTGTGTCATGAATTGTAAAATATCAGCACTTATTTTGAGGTCACTCAAGTCAAGGCTAGCAGAGGAGTAGCGGCTTCCAGCAGGGATGATGGGTCAATCAGGCACCTCTAGTCTCAGCATGAAGCTTCTACTGCAGTGAAGCAGCCCTGGCCTGGAATTTTCCCAACAAACCAATGGTTTTTATTGGAGTGACAGACTTTTAAAAATATTTTTTCCTGATATTTTACAAGAGAAAGCATAAGTAATTTTGTCTAATAGGAAATTGTTTAAGGTTCCATACTGGTAAAATGTCAGTACCATCTGAGAAAAAATACACATTACCTTTTGTAATGACTGACATTTTAAATTATTTATTAATTTATTTTCATTTTGTTGAGTACTGTGATGATATATTTGCTCTTGAAAAGTCTATTTAGGTGCATGTAATTTATTTTCTGTTACATACAGTTTAATGAGATGAATCAGAAGATGAAAATGCATAACGCTTTCTGCATTTGACATAGGATTAATAACAAAATGGAGTAGGTCTCAATCTATAGGAAGCAAATCTTTTAGCTCCAGGCATTTTTCCAGAGGCATACAGATTTCTGAGTCCTCTGTTAAGCTGCTACTACATCATTATCCCTCAAAACCTATCCTTGTAATGCACACATGGACACATATAAAAGCTGCATATAGTGAAATGTAACTGGTGCATACTGCATGTGCAGAAAACATTAGGATATAATTGCCACTAGCTCAGAATTGAACGCCTCCTACTTCATCACTATGGGTGAACACCCTTGTCTTTGCTCTACATGTTTGTTTTATCTACTTGTTACAAACACTCTTTGAGGTTATGATTTCTGTGAGGAAAATAATGCTAATTCTATACATTTGCCAGTGCCTTTTCTCTAAGTATCATTACATTATAAATGCAATTTATAATGTAATATAAACATCATTCAAGAACGTTTCCTATTACTCCCTGCCCTATTTATTGCTTAAATACTTCAGGAAGGGTGAGAGTGTTTCCTAGGAATTGAACAGTGAGACTAAACCAGAAACAATGGTCAGACTACAGAGTTCTAAAAATGATGGAGCTATGGCCAACAATGAATGTTAAAATGCTATTATATAATTTTAATGGAGTTACTTGTTCTGTGAATGGACTGGCATAGTAAAGGAACTTGATGATCCAAAATGAAAAGTGTAAACTATCAAATTTTATTCTCAAAATTTGACTTAAACTTAAAAGGAAATTACGTTTTTTGGTTTGTTTGTTTATTTTCAAGAAACAGATTACAGAAAGGCCTGGAAAAAAGTGCATCTAGTCTTTAAGTCATCACAAGCTCTGAATAGTTTCCAGGCTTCTTACTGGTTTTATAGATGATGCTTTTTTAATGCTGTTTTAAAATAATTCATAAAGAAAAAGATCTATGGACCTGAACAATTCATTAAGTATCCAATTTAACTCCTATTCAACTGAGAAGTAAATTTCTTAACTTTAAGAATATATGCTTCAAATACAAGTCAATCAATTTAATTTCTTCTTATGTAAATATTTTCTTCTCTCACTAAAATCCTCACATGGTAGAATTCATTATTAGTTAGATTTCAAGACAGAACTTTAAAGTGTAGAAAGAAAGAAAAAGAGAGAGAGAGAGAGAGAGAGAGAGAAAAAAAAAAAAAAAAAAAAAAAAAAAAAAAGGAGAGGAATTTGCTCATGAAAATCCTGTCAGTCATTTGGAATAGAATGACAATTACAACAGTCTTATATTTAAGGTTTAATAGTCTGCTTGATGAGACAGTGGGAGGGGCTCTGATGATATACCGTCCTTTATTCAGACACCATAGGTAAACATTGCATCTCTGTCTTTTCTGCAACCTCAAAAATGCAGTAGTATGCTGTTGAGAATAATTATTACACAAACCTAAAAAAAAAAGAAAATAAAAATCAAATGAATACAGGATTTAGCTATCAGAAGTGCTACAAAAATACTATAAAACAGTGTAGAAAAACATTGATCTGCATTTACCATCAGTATGTACAGCTCCTTCTCTGTTTCATTTTATAGTTCTCTTCCAACAGCATCATGAATTTTTCCATAAGATGGGGTCTATGACTAGAGTAGGTCACTCTACTAGTTGCTCGGCAATAATTATTTGTGTTGCATATTTTAGACTCTCCTGCTACTGACCTGGCTGAATGAATTCCAGTTAGGGCATTTGATGGTAAGTATACATCAAGGTATTCATCAGTTACATTAAGACAGAACGAAAGCCTGTATTTCTTTCCTTGTTAGAATGAAAAGCCGGAGCAGTGCAAGGAAGTAAATTATATACAGGAAGGGAACTCTATTTTTTTTTCTTCCTCATTGAACTGATACATTTTACCACTTCAGCAAGTCACCCGTGTATTGTGTTGTACACATATACCTCACTTTTGACTTACAACACTGTATATTTCACATCTCCCTCTCATCTGCAGAGAAAATAATTTTCAAGGAAAGCCTGCAATTTTCTCCACACCAGAAGGCAGTGTACCATTTTTACTGGATCAAAGGTCTCACTCTAGAAAATATACTCCAGGACTTTATGCAGAGAGATACTTTTATTACTCAAATGATAAACAAAGTCATTTCACTTAAAAATATCCCATATTACTCTTCAAGTTCAGAAAGTGTGTGATCCTATAGAGACAATTCTGTACATCATTGCAAAAAATATTTTATTTCCTACAGTAAATATTTAAAAGTACTCGGTCTTTGTGCATGGTGCTCTCTATGGCAGTGGTGATCTCAGGACAAATATCAGAAAACATTTTCTGCATATCATGATGACATCCTTTCAACAACAGCCCTAGAGGAGATCCTCTCACACGCCCATAGATACACATGAATAAATAAATCAATAAATAAATAAATAAATAAAGCTCTGGTAATCATAGAATCATAGAATAGCTTGGGTTGGAAGGGACCTTAAAGATCATATAGTTCCAAACCCTGTGTCATAGGCAAATATATCTGTTGATCTGTTAATTCAGGAATAGGTATTAGAAAATTGTGCAGTTCTATTCCAAGATAATGGACAAAATGAGGAAATCACTAATTTCAAGCAGAGACCTTTGACATCTGTACTTTGAAAATCTTTTACCCTCAGGACCCCCAGGCCCGCTGCACACATAAAATATGAAGAAAATAAGTAACTAAATATCTAAATATATTTTTTTCTTTGTCACTATCCATCTTGATTTAGATGCCTAAAGACAGGTTTCCAGCTCCATTTTAAATGTCTAAGTATCTTTTAGAGTTCCCTATCTGCTAGCAAGCAGCTGACAGACAAGTCAAAGGATCTGTGGGAAAGCCACTTCTTCAAATCAATATCCTTGCAAGAATGAATGATGAGAGACATCTGATATGGCACTAGACCTCTCTATAGCCAATCAACCCTTCTCCTCTCATGTGGTTGAGAAACAATAGACATGATTAATAAACTTCTCATGAATATTTAGCTTACATTACATATATTTTTACGTCATTTTCCTTAAATATATTTTATTTTTATATTATATAAAAATATAAATATAATTTTATTATATTGTAATTAGACAAAGTAAGTCCAGTAAAGGCACTAGCAATGACATTAGTGTATAAATTTGTGTAATAAATTTACCCCAGATAACCATTTGAAAACCTTTTGAAAAACTTTTACAACTATTGACAATTCATTAACATGAATGGATATAAATATCAAAATATTTTTCCTTTTTTTTTTTTTTGTATGTTCCTCATCTACTAAGGCATAATATGTGTGATACTGATATATATATATTTTTTCACAAACATTAAACATATATCTGCAGACATTACATACAATGAACAGTACTGTGACTATTTGCCTCTTTCAAATTTACACTACTTGTATGCTTTCTATTACCCATGTAATATATATTTTTTTCACTGAATCACCATAAACAGACTATAAAGACTAGTAGCTTACATTTGATATATATTTTTTTTCACCAGCAATATTATCTAAAAGCATATTTAAGAACAGAGTTAAAAGGAAATCTTTTTTTTTAAGAATATAGCAATATCACATTAATTGCTAGTTATTAAATATATACATTCTTGCATCATTTATTCTGAAACAGATTGAAAAATGCATTTTAAAACTTTTCATGTCCATCTACAATTTTACTGCAAGCTACAATTTTGCTGCATTTTAGTGTCAGAAAACCTAGCTTCATTCTTAAGTGAAACTGAAATCTATGACAGCCTAATGCTTCATTATTGAAGTCTGTAACTATGCTGTATTTTGAAGACTACAATCAACTACTAAGACAGCTGACTTCCTAGCTGGACTTCAAAGTGGACTAGCTGGACTAAAAGCAACCCAACCAAACCCCTAAAAACAACAACAAAGAAATCTTCCTGGATAAACAAATAAAGGATTAAAAGCAGTTATTTGAAAGTCTTCATATTGGACAACAAAAGTTTCTGTCCTTCTTCCCTAAAAAAAAAAAAAAAAAAAAAAAAAGAAAGAAAGAGAGAAAGACTGTTTCCTCACATAAGCTTTAGACATTCAGCAAGTATGTCTCAAAGTTCAGAATGCCTACTAACATCTAACATGTTTCCCGGTTTTATTCACAACTTTGAAAAATACAGCTTTTAGGTAGCATGTATTGCTTTATGATTTGTTTACATGTTGACAGTGTATGTTACTTAAAGAGCTCAAGAAGGTAAATAAACGACTATGTTTTAGATAGAAGAGGATGGCTTGCATAACAGACTTTGAGATAAAGTTCTTCTTTCTTCATGTTCCATTCTTTTTTTTCCTTCTAAAAGTATAACCATTCCTGACTACAGAACAGGCATGAATCTCCATTTGAGTGAATCTCCATTTAGTACTTTTTAAAGTAGCTCATCAGTAATCTTTTAGAGGAGATGGATTGTGCATGGAGGCACTCAATCCTGTCTATATGAAATACTATGAAGAGCCAGTGAAAGGTGACATTAATATAAGAAATGCAAGTATGTTGATACATAGTAGATCATCTGCCTTGTTTGCCTGACAAAATATTCACAGCCAAAACACTGAAGCAGCTGGTGGTGTTCCTGAAATTTGTTAACTGGACAACTAGTTCATCACAAAAGTACCCAAAACAGAAGAACTATTACATGTATATGTATAAATATATAATGTCTCACTCTAGAGATGTACACATGCCTACAGTGCTATGACATCATTGAAATTATGGAGACGTGGTATGATGACTTCCATGACTGCAGTGTGACAATGGAAGGATACAGGTTCTTTAGGAAGGTCAAGCAGAGGAAATGAGGAGGGGACGTCACCCTCTATGTCAACAAACAAATGGAGTAAGCAGAGCTCTGCCTGGGGATGGATGAAGAGCCAACAAAGAACTTATCAGTAGATATAGTCACTAAGTACTGTAGATGTAGTCACTAAGCAACTACCCATCATATTTGAGAAGTTATGACAGTCTGGTGAAATTCCCATTGATTGGAAAAGGGGAAATGTAACCCACATTAAAAAAAAAAAAAAAAGAAAAAAGAAAAAAGAAAGAAAGAAGACCCAGGGAACCACAGGCCATCATCTCTGTGACTGGCAAGATCACACAGCAGATCCTCCTAGAAGCTATGCTAAAGCACATGAAAAACAAGGAAGTGATTGGTGAGAGCCGGCCCTCTACAATAGGGTTACAACACTGGTGGATAGGGGAAGAACTACTGATGTCATTTACCTGGACTTGTGCAAAGCACTTGACACTGCTCCACATGACATCTTTCTAAATTGGATAGACACTCAGTGGGTGAGGAATTGGCTGCATGCTTGCAGTCACTTGCAGTCAACAACTGCAACAACTTAAGCTGGCAATGTGCACTTGCAGACCAGAAAGCCAACCATATCCTAGGCTGCATGAAAAGAAGCATGGCCAGCTGCTGGATGGTTGTGATTCTCCCCTTCTACTCCACTCTCCTGAGACCCCACCTGTAGCACTGCATTCACCTCTGAGTCACCTAGAACAAGAAGGTCATGAACATATTAGAACAAGTCCAGAGGAAAGCCATGATGTTAAACAAGGGTCTGGCGCACCTCTCCTACAAAGCAGGGCTGAGAGAGAGCAGGGGTTGTTCAGCCTGAAAAAAACAAGGCTCAAAGAAGACTTTATAGCAGCCTACCAATACCTAAAGGGGATCTACAGGAAAGCTGAGGATGGACTCTTTATCAGGGAGCGTAGTGATAGGACAAGGAGTAATAGCTTTAGATTAAAAAGGGTTAGATTTTGATTAGATATTAGGAAATTCTTTACTTTGAGAGTGGTGAGGCACTGGAGCAGGTTGCCCCAAGAAGCTGTGGAAGTATTCAAGTCCAGGTTGGATGGAGTTTTCAGCAACCTAGTTTAGCGGAAGTTGTCCCTGCCCATGGAAGGGGGGTTAGAATTATCACAGAATCACAGAATGGTTGAGGTTGGAAGGGACCTCCAGAGGTCATCCAGTCCAACTCCCCTACTCAAGCAGGGTCACCTAGAACATGTTACAAAGGATTGCATCCAAGTGAGTTTTTAATATTTCTAAAGAAGGAGATTCCACAACTCCTCTGGGCAGCCTGTTCCAGTGCTCTGTCATCCAAACCGTAAAGTTATCACTGGCCACCACTGAGAAGAGTACTCTTTACATTGTCCCCTCAGGTATTTGTATAGGTTAAAAGGATCCCCTCTCAAACTCCTCTTCTCTAGGCTAAACAGACCCAGCTTGCTTAGTCTTTCCTCATAGGACAGAAGCTCCAATCCCTTAATCATCTTTGTGGCTTCCTCTCCAGAAGTTAGATTAGAATATAACTTCTAATCCCTCTCTAGAATTAGATGATCTTTAAGGTTGCTTCTAATCCAAACCTTTTTAAGATTCTGAAGTGGTTTTACTCGGGTGGGCGGCCGAGCTCCACCACAACCTCTCTCTCAGTCCCCCTTCTCAAAGAGGAACAGGGAGAAAATACGATTAAAAGGGCTCAAGGGTTCAGATAAGGACAAGGAGGTCATACAGTCATTATCGTGATGGGCAAAACAAACCACAGGGAGACAGTAAGATTTATTGCTTATTACTAACAAGCTAGAGAAGTGAGAAACTAAAGAAACCAAAAGCACCTTCCCTCCCATCCACCCTCTTCCACCTCCTCCCCCCCAAGTAATGCCAGGAAACGGGGCTGCAGCCTCCATCGGTGCAGGTCCACCTGCTCCACCGTGGTCTCCTCCACAGGCTGCAGCTTGCAACCCTGCTCCACCGTGGTACTCCAAAAGCTGCAAGGGGAAAGCCTGTTTTACCATGGTCCTCACCACAGGCCACAGGGGACTTCTGTTCCAGTGCCTGGAGCACCTCTCCCCATCCTTCTTCACTGACCTTGGTGCCTGCAAGATTATTCCTCACTCCTCTCACTCTCCCAGCTGCTGGGTGGCACAGTGGTTTTTTTCATGTTGTTGTTGTTGTTGTTGTTGTTTGCTTTTTTTTTCCTTGTCTTAAATATGCTCTCACAGAGGTGCAAAACAACATCACTTGTTGGCTCAGCTCTGGTCAGCAGTGGGGGGGGGGGCCTTACCAAACATAGGGCAGCTTCTAGATCCTTCTCATAGAAGCCACCCCTATGGCCCCTTGCTACCAAAACCTTGCCATGTAAACCCACTACAGATTCTATGATTCTATGTAATATATGTTAAACTTCATAAACAGTGAAACAAAGTGGCCTTTTAGCAACAGAAGTTAAAAAATGTCTACCCAACATGTTACTCACTATCTTTTTTTTTTTTTTTTTTTTTTTCCATTGGTCGTTTAGCTGTCATTTGTATTGAAGTTGCTTGTCATGATGCAGGGTGGAGACTTGCAGATTTATGAGATTCCCAAACTAATTTTGCAGAAGGGAAAATCATGTTGTTGTGTGGGCTGTGGGAGGGAAAGTTCTTACCTGCCTACAGGCTGTGGCAAGGGTCTTTTTAAAGACCTTTTAATTAAAACAATAAAAAATATAATCTAAAATGTAATTTTGAATTTTTAAATAGTTTATAAGAATTTTTATCTAAATGTGTAAACAGACATGTGCATCTTTCCCACTGGAAGCTCCTGTAGTTTATTCTTTGTTTAAGGATATCTACTGAGAACCATAGTTGTGTCCCACTTATGCCTCCTTCTCAGGGAGATTAACTCCGGAAATTGAACATTATAATAATGGAGTAACACAGAGAACCAAATAAAAGGTAATGCTTTTTCCAGTCTACATTTTCAATTTCTTCACTGTGTTTATTCATTTTTAAATTCAAATTTCTTGTCCCAGTCTCTGCCATTTACATAGTCTTTATGGTTTTCCTATACTACTTTTCCTATCACTTAACTAAATAGTGTTACGTTAAAAGCCCATTAATTTTTCCATTGAATATTATACTCCTACACATTCTCTCTAACATACTTCTGTGGCAAAATAAGCACTCTCCCTTAAAGGAATGTAAGCACATTTCCTTAAAAGGCTCATTACAATCTGCATTCATATTTGGTTATATAACAAAATGGCTTTGATTAATTATTCAGGGAAGTAGTATTTGTTTCAGATGACAATCCATTTCATGTTGTTGCTTAATGCAACACAGGCATTTGATTATTTTCTATATCCCCAGGAAGACCTTCAGAGTCAGTCTATGTTCATGTTTACTCACACATCAGAAAGCCTTTGTTGAAGAGTGTGTGGGATTGTGGTGGTTTTACTTGGGTGGGCAGCCAAGCTCCACCACAACTGCTCTCTCACTCACCCTCTTCAAAGGGAAAGGGCGAGAGAATATGATGGAAAGGGCTCAAGGTTTAAGGACAGGGAGATCATTCAATAATTATCGTGACGGGCAAAACAGGCTCAGAGTAGGGAGATAGTAAAATTTATTGCCTATTACTAAGCTAGAGAAGTGAGAAACAATGGAAAGGAAGCAAAAACACTTTCCCCCCATCCACCTTCTTCCACCTACTCCCCCTGAGTGGCACAGGGGAATGGGGTGTATTGGGTTTACAAGGCAAGGTTTTGGTAGCAGGGGGCCTTCAGGGTGGCTTCTGTGAGAAGAATCTAGAAGCTGCCTCAGGTTTGGTAAGGGCCTCACTGCTAACCAGAGCTTAGCCAGTAAGTGATGTTGTTTGCGTCAGTGTGAGAACATATTTAAGAAAGGGAAAAAAGATGCTGTGCCACCCAGCAGCTGGGAGAGTGAAAGGAGTGAGGAACAGCCTTGCAGGCACCAAGGTCAGTGAAGAAGGAGGGGAGAAGTGCTCCAGGCACCAGAGCAGAAGTCCCCTGTGGCCTATGGTGAGGACCATGGTGAAGCAGGCTGTCCCCCTGCAGCTCTTGGAGTACCACGGTGGAGCAGAGTTGCAAGCTGCAGCCCATGGAGGAGACCATGGTGGAGCAGGTGGACCTGCACTGACAGAGGTTGCAACCTGTGAAAGACCCCTGGTGGAGCAGATTCCGGGCCAGACCTGTAGGTCATGGAGAGGAGCCCACGCAGGAGCCGGTGACCTGGCAGGAGCTGCTGCCCACAGGGGACCCAGGTTGGATCAGTTTGCTCCTTGGACCCCGTGGTATGGACCCCTATCTGGAGCGTTTCTTGAAGAGCTACTGCCTGTGGGAAGCCCACACTGGATCATTTCAGCAAAGACTGCATCCTGTAGGAGAGACCCCACAGCACAGGGGATGAGAGTGATCGAGAAGGAGCGGTGGAGAAGAAGCGCTATGGATTGACCACAACCCCCGTTCCCCCATTCCCCTGTGCTGCTCAGGGGGAGGAGGTGGAAGAGGGTGGATGAGGGGAAAGTATTTTTGGTTTCCTTGTTTCTTGCTTCTCCAGCTTGTTAGTAATAGGCAATAAATCTTACTGTCTCCCTATGGTGAGTCTGTTTTACCCATCACGATAATGACTGTATGACCTCCTCGTCCTTATCTCAACCCTTGAGCCCTTTTCACTGTATTTTCTCCCTGTTCCTCTTTGAGGAGGGGGAGTGAGAGAGCGGTTGTTGTGGAGCTCAGCCGCCCACCTGAGTAAAACCACCACACGCAGAAATGGAGGTTGCAGTCAGTCATGGCACTTCTCCTCCACCGCTTCTCACAGTCACTCTCTTCCGGTACTCCAGTGTAGGGTCCCTCCTATGGGATGCCGTCCTTCCTAAACTGATCCTGCATAAGCTTCCCACAGGCAGCAGCTCTTCAAAAACTGTTACACATATAATTCCATACTGTGGAGTCCACCTGTCAGGAGCACATGGCTCCAATCTGGGTTCCCCACGGGCAGCAGTTCCTGACAGATCCTCTGCTCCTGCTTAGTCCCCTCTCCACAGGCTACAGTTCCAACACAGAATCTGCTCTGACAGAGGTTCTACACAGGCCGCAGCCTCCTTCAGGCCACATCCACCTTTTCCATGGGCTGCAGTGTGGAGATCTGTTCTGCTGTGGGACCCATGGGCTGCAGGGGGACAGCCTGCTCTGCCATTGGCCCCTCCACAACTTCAACTCTGGTGCTCAGAGGACTTCCTCCCCCTCCTTCTTCACTGACCTTGGTGCCTGCAGTGCTGTTTCTCACTCCTCACTCTCCCAGCTGCTCTTGTCCAGCAGGATTTTCCCTTTATTAAAACTGCTCTAATAGAGGTGCAAACAACATCACTTATTGGCTCATCTCTGGGCAGCTGCAGGTCCCTATGGAGCCAGCTGAAACTGGCCCTTATCTAACATGGGACAGTTTCTGGATTCTTCTCACAGAAGCCATCCCTGCAGCCCCTACTACCAAAACCTTGTCATGTAAACCCAGTACAGCTTTATAAGCTGAATTTGAATAACTCCATTTCAGACACTTGTCAGCTGGTGTATCTATACAACATTCTCCCTTATGTTTCAGTAGATTAAATTAACCAGCATCTAACATCTCATCCAGGGAATTCAGTTTCTGTTCATAAGAGACAAATTATGAATATCTCCTCTAGTATTTCTTCTAAAATCTGCTTTCCCACTTTGATGGCCCAATAACAAAGTCAGAGACTAACAAACAGAATTTTGAAGATGAGATTGATAGGAAATTCTTTTGGTATATAAATAATCTACTCTGATATCAGAAGAATTTTATGCCAACCAATAGGCACGTGTTAAAGCATTAGCTCTGTCTTCATCCAGCAGTCTTGTGGTTAATGTATTTAATGGCCTTGCTCCTCTGGCATACTCTGTATGGACAGTTATGTAATTACTTCTACAATAAGAGACAGGACTTCTAAGTGTTATTGGGAGCAACAAGAGCTAGATAGCAGAAAACACATATGAGTGAGCTCCAGATATCTTCTCAAGCCTACAAGGGATAAAGTTTATGATAAAAATTCCCAGACACCTGAAACAGTTTTAAGGTTTGTTGATCTGTCAGCTTAAATCACATCTCAATCTGTCTGAATAATCTTTATTTTAGATTTTATGGTGCCACTTTATAAAACAAATAAATTCAGAGAGGAATTGTTTTGGTACTGAGAATTAATCTTAAATAAATACATTTCTTTCAGATGACAGAAGTAACTTAACTGTTCTTTATGTAGCTGTTTTAGTTGGAATAATGCTCATCAGTGCTGCTGGTTCAACTCACAGTCTGCTGAAGGAATCTGAGACTCCAATGCACTACAATGAGTTCTGGATCAAATAAAAGTACTTCAAAGAACTGACTAGTGCTCAAATATTCAGTTAACTGTTATACTTCTTTCTTTCAGTTGAAAAACCTTTCAGAAAAGTTCTCTGTGCTGGTTATCCTCAGAGGCTGCTATCATCTGGACATAATGAAAGAGCAGTGTACTTTTCAGCCATATTAATGCCATAGCTACACTGCAGTTACTGCAATCAGTGTTGTTAAGAAAATCTGGCCAAAATTCTGGGCAGACACTATCTTATGCTTAGCTTTTTCTGCTGTGGCTATGGTAGAACAGCCATACTGGGTTAGAAAAACACTATCCCAGATTCCTGAGTCTGACAGAGGCCTGACAGGCCCTCTGGTGAATGCCTGCAGAGAGGGATTAAGGTGTGTTTTTCATCAGCAATGGATTGGTACTTCTGTTTCCTCCACCCTGGTGTTTCCAGGCGGACATATACAGAAAACATAACAAAACAAAAACAAAAAAAAAAAAAAAAAAAAAACAAGAAACAAACAAAAACATTCAGGAAGAACTAACTGTTCCTTCTCCCTCTCCTTGACAGATATCAGTAACAAAGTATATGAATAAAGCAAATACAGAATTACAGCTTCTGTTTCTGCAGTGTGGAAGTGTTTTCTGACTCACATGGGGTATCACCTCTTCTTTTTTTTAATTGTCTTTGATGGACTTCCTTTCATAATTACAGTCACTTTTTGAATCCATTTATATATTTGGCCTCCACAACATCCTGTGGCAATGAGTTCTACAATTTAATTACACTCTGTGTGAAAAAGCACTTCCTTTTGTTTGGTGAAAATTCTATGGATGATAATTTCATTTAGTGCCCTGTGTTCTTGTTTTACAAAAATAGTGCATAATTGCTCCATAACCTGTTTATTCATGGTTTTTATAATTTTATATATCAAGATCATATCCCTTCAGTTACTTCTTGTCTGTGTTAAAGATTTCTAATCTAATATCTCCTTCTACAGAAGCATTTCTAGCTTTGACCCCCCTCTCCTCCCCCAAGCCTTTCTCTATCTTTTAGTTTTATCATAGTCTTTGACAGATGTGGATACCAGAGTTGCAAGTAATAGTATGCATATGGTCAACTTTCAGTGCACTGAGCACCAAAACAGAGTTAAACAAGGCTCACTTGTATGAATCTGTAGGGTTTGCAGTCTGCAATATGGATATATTAAAAATAGTTTGCAATGACTTTTTTATGACTTTTTTTTTTTTTTTTTTTTCCTTTCTGAAGTAGAAATCTCTACTGCCTGCCTGAGTCTTTGCTCTGAAGAATTTCCATGGTATTAGCTGCCAGGAAGCTAATACCATAATAAAAGACAACTTTTTGATAAGCATACGTGTATTTTACTTTGATATCCCTGTTGTTTATGGTAGCTTCTCGGATAGCTCACTAGCAAAACCTTATCTTCATTGATAGGAAAAACAAACAAACAAACAAAAAAACCAACAAAATAAAAACAGAAAACCTATGATAGTGGATCAGTTTTACAGAATAAGACATTTTTAGAATTTCCAAATTGATTATTCCTTTTAGCTTAAATTCAGTCATTGAAGTAGTCCATCGTCATTTGGCTGTTTCAAATAAAAGATCTGGGCTTTCTCACTGAAGTGTTTTCAGTCCACCTCACACTCAGGATGGCAGTACATTCCATCCTGAGCCCTATGCTTCATATATTAATTCTATTATCCCTTCAAGATGGTTGAAAATATAACTTTTCCAAAAGTTAGAAAAAAAAAAAAAAAATCATCTGATTCCCTTCTAAATGGATTCCATTAAAAAACTGTGAAATTATTCAATAAATATCTCACAACTTGTGAGGTTGCCGACTATTAGAGATACTTTGATTATTAAAATAAAAAATAAAAATCCTTAGATAGTTTAAAAATATTGCTCTATTTAAACTATAAGATCCAAAGCATTTTTCAGATTTTTGAAGATGTATCTTTTTAATACCATTTGAGGGGTTAGGCACAATGTGACAACGCTCTATAAGCATACTATTTATCAAAAAACTCTTGCACTTTAATTACAGGAAATGACATCACATATCTGACTGTACTCAGTTGACTTCTGCTGTGAATTATAATGCCAATTGCACTGTATTTAACTACTATCCATGTATCACAGTCTTGTTTTTAATGACTCCCTTTGTGGAAGTTCAAGACTTTTCTTTTAATAAACTATTTCACATTTTGTCCTTGCCAATGTCAGTTTAAAAGAAATGAATACTTCCTATCCATCTTGTTAAGGGAGATGACCTGTCCAACCTCTCAATGGAAGGTTTGGATTCCCATTAAAAGTTTTCAGCTCTTTCTTTTCCTTTCAGCTACTATGTGCTGTATCTTTTGTAGATAGTTTTTCAAAAAATAAATGACCCAGTCAGAAGTAAAGAAGATTTTGCCCCAAAACTTTAAATTTGTAACTGAGTGATACTTCTAGGTCAATATTTGCATTAAATAAAGTGAATTGGTTGGACAAAAGGAGATCAAAATGAAAGATGGTTACTACCCCTTGTACAGAATTTAATCTTTAGGACCCAGAACTGTTAGTTAATGTGTAGAAGCGAGTAGAAAAATTGTGTGTTTTGTTTAATCTTTCAAGATGAATACTAATACCAGATTTTGCTAATTAATAGGAAAATAAAGACATAATACTCTTGTTAAGTGGAATATTTTAACTATTTGATATCGGTTAGCAATGCAGTTCATGTTTAAGAGGTATTGATAATATAAATGTGGTAATATAATAAGTATTATTTAAATTTGTCAAAAGTAAATTATCTGGTCAATGAGTATTACATTCTAATGTAATAGGCAATATCACTATCAGATGTTAGGTAAATGTGTATCAGAAGAAATACATTAAAGGGCATATTGAAGATATGAAGATATGAAGGCTCTTCCCCTGGCATACATTTCTTTCTAGGCTTTACCTTTATTAATGCAAGTAAGGTGAGCAATTCTTGTGATGTTAGCAATGACTGTTAATTCTACCACCTGTTTTCTGTTAAAATATTTTTTCAGTAACTTTAGCATAGCATAACTGATCAAAAATATGTATAAAAGAGGTAATAAATGTTAAGTAATAAATTTTAAGTGTTTCTAGCTTAATCTAGTGAATAAAGACAATCACCTCTTTGTTTTATGAAAACAGCAGTTCTGGTCAGAGCTCAGCTCCAGAGTACCATCAAATCCATTGTTTCTGAGTACAGGAATCATATGACAAACCGAGCTAGTGGTGTCAAAGAGCAGAAAATTACAATTTAACATCAACAGAAATTACCAGTATAATAACATCAAACAGCTATATAACATTCCACAGCAGGAATGTTACTGCTTTCTACTGAACTTATTATTACAGAATCATAGAAACATAGAATCATTCAGGTTGGAAAAGACCTCTATCATCTAGTCCAACCTTTAAACTAGTACTGGCAAGACCACTACTAGATTATGCTAAATTCTGTATCTACACATTTCAACTGGAGAATAAATTATTTTTCTGACAGGAATCATATGGGGATGAAACAAGACTCGGAAAAATAGATCTCAAAAAGAAACTTTTAGATACATGCAACATTTTTATCTTTCTAGAATAATAACAAATTTTACCACATAGTTTTGGATGGACATTCTGGGGCTTCGAGGGGTGTTACATTTTCATGTCAAATAACATCAGGTGTACTTGCCTTTTATTGAGTGTGTTGTGGGATACCTGCAGTTAACCCTTCTAACTTAGAAGCCTGATGTCTATATCTATAATTTCTCTAAAGACTCAGTTTCATATCACACTGTCTGAAGGTGTGCCAGGTGCCAGGGTGGCTTAAGCCAGGGTGGCCTTCTACCAAGAGGAATAATATATTCTTAAGTGAACTTCCCTCAAACCTTCCTCTGGAAGATTCAGCTTTGTGTAAAACATAAAACTTCTCACTGACACTGATAAACAGAAAATCTTTGGCTGCTTTAGTAGTCAGAGCATTTTCACAGAACTTGCAAATTGTACATCCTAATCCCTCCTGCAACCTTAGTCTGCCCTACTTTATGCAAGAGGTCTAACTGCAGAAGTACTTAATAAAACAGTGTTTTTTTTTCACATTTTCCTTCAGTTCTCCTTATTTTATTTTATTTTATTTTATTTTATTTTATTTTATTTTATTTTATTTTCTGCTCATGAAAAGGTGTTTATCAAACTGTGGCTCTAAGACAAACAGTAATGTTGTTAAGCAGAATCAACCCCAGAAGAACAGCTTGCTGCTTTCAAAGTAAGGATTGAGGCATGATTTTCCTCTTGCTGAAAAATAAAATAAAATAAAATAAAATAAAAACAAAAAGTTATCAGCAAAATTACTTTTCATATTTTCTTAAAATATGACTCTTGACAAAGATAATTTCAAACAATTTCAGCAGGTGTTTAAGTGGGGTTTAATGATTTGTAGCTGCTTGGATCATCTCTAACAGCATTTTAAAATACAGTAACAACGCTTACTTTATTCTTAAGGACACTATTTAATTTTAATATAAAATTAAATATTTTTAGCAGCTGAACAACTTCTTTGCAGAAACTAAATTTAAAGAGATGTAATAGCAAGGTTCAATTACACATATATCAACTTGTATCTACACCTTTTATTTTAATTTATTGCTAGACTTTTTTATTTATTACTATAAAAGAAGTACAAGGTAAGCAACTCCTTAAACACAGGATGTGGTAAAGTCTAACAAACAAATTTAACTTTTTATTGATATCTCTAATTGTTTCCTTTCCCCATTACTTCTCTGGCAGACCTTCTATCTTTCTCCCCGTACTTCCCCTTCTGATAAAGATTAAGAATTTCTTGATATTTTATTATTGCATTAAGTGTTTCATCTTTATTTTCATCTTACCCTTCTCATCTTTCTTCCTACATGTCAAGTGCCAAGGGCATGGTTCATTTGTTCTGCACTTTAGCATAATGGCCCCTGGAGGCAAACCATCAGATTTTAGAGTATCCTTGAGGCTACACAGAACTTCACCAGAGGCAGTAATGGACCTGGTATTTTAAAGGTATCGTCAAGATTTCTGATAAATAAATAAATAAATAAATAAATAATTAAAAAATTTATATTTTCTGATATATATATATATATATCTTAGATATTTGTCTTCACCTCTTCTCTGCTATGCAGATTTCTGTTACAGCTAAAGAACTAGAAACTAGTATTTTACATTGTGTTGAAATAGTTTAACACAGATTTTTCTACCATGAAGTGCAAAACACTGAGCCAGAATGAATAGTAATGTGTAAGTAACAGTTTAATAATTCTGTTGGGACCACTGGATCACCACCTTTCCTTAAAGTAAAGATAGAGAGGGACTCTCTATCTTTAGGGAGTTTATCTTTATCTCTATCATTAGGGAGTGTAGGGAGAGGAAAGGGGGTAATGATTACAAGATAAAAAGGGGGTAGATTTAGATTAGGTATAAGGAATTATTTATGCAGAGAGTAGTGAGATACTGGAACAGGCTGCCTAGAGAAGTTGTGAATGGGGAAGAGAGCAACATTTTTTTCCCAGGAAAGCTACTGAGTTTCTGAAGATTATTGGGTAATATTTCTATAAAAGACTACTTGAGTAGTCTGTGTTCAAACCTCAAGGGCTTCATTTCTAAAAAAAAAAAAAGCTCCCTAGCTCCCCTGTAATGTGAAGGGTTCCCAGGAAAAACAAACAAACAAACAAACAAACAAACAAACAAAAAACACTACTTGGTGGTATCCAGTATTCAATAAAATATAGACATGTATTTATTTAACGGCCTTTCCTTTCCTTTCCTTTCCTTTCCTTTCCTTTCCTTTCCTTTCCTTTCCTTTCCTTTCCTTT
>CM021732.1:99423565-99488396 GCA_011075105.1 Heteronetta atricapilla
CCCTTCCCTTCCCTTCCCTTCCCTTCCCTTCCCTTCCTTCCCTTTCCCTCCCTTTCCCTTTCGTTTCCTTCTTGCCTTGCTTTGCCTTGCCCTCTCCCTTGCCTTCTCCCTACTTTCCCTCTCCCTTCTTTCCCTTCCCTCTCCCTTCTTTCCCTTCTCTCTCCCTTCTCTCCCTTCCCACTCCTCTCCCCCCCTTCCCTCTCCCTCTTTCCTTTCCCTCTTTTCCATTTTTTTTTTAAATTATTTTCATTTAATTTTTAAAAGTTTTAACTTTGTAAACTGCTTTTACAAATGTCTAGAAAAAAAAATCATGAACAAAAGTAAGCACAAAACCTAAGCTGTCTTTAGTTCTGAGGCCATGTAGTTGTAGTCTAGGTGCAAGACATTTTTCAAAAGCTCTGGCCGTCAAATAATATTAACCAGGTTAAATTATACTTCATGAATATGTAGTATGTTTCTTCATTATCATGTAGTACACTTCCATTTATAAATAATGATCAGGTTTTATTGCTACCATAGATAAATATTAAATGTATAATTTAAATAGCTTTATTAGCAAAATGGTACCTAAAGTTTTCACAGAAATACATACATTTTTATGCCACCATTTTCTGTCGTGTATGTTTTCCTTTTGTTCCTTTATTAAGATATGCCTCGAGTATATTAAATATACATTAAATACTTCATGTCTATTTCAGATAAAATTAAACATGCATTTGGAAATATGTATTGAAGTATTTTGATTCCAGAACTTTCACATTTTAAAACTAATCTTATAGTCTATGATTAGTCTAAATATGACAATCTCTACTCCTACCATTAAAAAAGATTTACTGTTTATCTCTTAAGAGAAAATTAAATAAATAGATAAATAAATAAACTACTGTCTGTAGTTTGATATGTTGACCTTTATTTTCTGGTCTTTCATGTGAAGTGATAGCACTCAAATAGTTAACCTCAAATTGTTAGAATGTTGAATTGTTGAAATGTATTTTGTTAAGCTTTCTGAAACTTAAGAAATACAATACTCAAATGTCTTTAGCAATTTGAGGGCAGATGTCGAGAATATGTGTGGTATATTCTTTACCAGTAATTAGAAGCTCCTCAACTGTAGTTGAAGACCCAGAAATTTAAGCTTGTTTGCTTTGCATTTCATTTCTGATCAAAATCAGATAGGGTTATTGTCAATGTCTCATAGACATTGTTGCAAATTTTCCTAGTTATATTTAATAATCATAAAGAGATGATCTGTGCTTGGGAAAGGTGCTGGTCCAGTGGATGTGTAGGCCTGTAGTCCTTCCTCAGTAGCATTTCAAAACTTTTGGAAACACCCTGATAGCTCCTGCTGGCACAGGAGGAATAGCAGAGTCCATAAATATTTTGCAGATTGTTCTGCAGGATTGAAGAGGTGGCAAGAGGGAGACTGGGAACAACACAGCCTTGTTACAGAGCTTCCAGATGCTGGAGATCAGGCATATGGCAATACTTTGCAATTTTTTTGTATTTCTTTAGTGTTTAAAGACTCCAGCCGGGATCAATGCACCACTGTGTAATCTCTTACAGTGTAAGAGATGGGCCCTATTCCAAAAAAGTTTAGGATCTGAAGAGACAAGAAAGCAAGATAAGAATAAACATTTCTAAGAAGAGAAAGAGAAGACATGGTTGGCATGAACTGTTCCAATTTCAGTTTTAAAGCATATGTTCTGAAATTATTTTTTTAAGATAGTTAAGATTTTGGATGAAAGACAGGAAAAGATATACAGGCAGTAGTATCAAAATGCCAAGAACAAATGGAAAGGGAAGACATTGATATGGAAAGCATTGAAATTTGATAGTACACATTTTTCACTAATCTATAATAGAGTACCTAATCATCACCAAATACGGTAAATGTGGACATTTTTAAAACAAGTTTTTCAATCCATGTGGTTTACCTTTCTGACAACATTATTATACTGCTTAGTCCAGCACAGTTGTCTAACCCACTTATGGTGATAGTTAGAAATTATCAGAATTCATCATGTTTTCCTGTTTTATACCAAGATCTACCAGGTATATGAAATCACAGCCAACTAGCATATAAGCAGAGTAGATCTAAGTAGTGGTTTTGTTTTAAGTACATTATACTACTGAAGAGTAAAACAACTGACATAATTCTGTCATGAAAAAAAAAAAAAAAAAAACACCACCACCAACAAAAAACATATATATGAAGAGTACAGGAGTACAGTAATAAGAAAAGGTTATTTAGGTGATGTAGACAGGAATACTGTCCAGCAAATTCCACATATATATATATATATATATAGTGTATATATATATAAATCAAATACAAAAAAAAGCAAACTTTGTTTTGCAGCATGTAGTTTACAACACTGATTTACATTGAAATTGGTATTGCTCAAGTGCAATGCTATAGGTCCTGAAGAATTGCATATATCAAAACAGTTGGCTAGACTCTAGTGTTATATTTCCAGTTTTGTTTGCTTGTTTTTAGCTGAAGCTGCATATGCAAAAATTAAAACTACAGCATGCCTACAATGACTTGAAGGCAATAAAACAGAAACAATCAATGAAACAAAATTAGATTGCTCTTTCAAAGTGACTTCCATTTCTTTCTTATTGTATAATCATTAAATTAGTTACATTAGTAACCTGTCCATTTTTTTTTCTATGTGGATAAATGATTTTGAATAAAAGTTGTTATTATTTACCATTTCATGAAAAAAAAATCTTGAATAATTGATTCATACCCAAACATTTTAAAATATATTTTATATATCAAAAGTATTTTTCTTATTCCTTTGAAAATATTGTATATGTGTGCTTCTGAAACATACCACTTTGCTTTATTGTCCCCTAATGAATCTCCCATATTAGGGAAGGAAAATTTAGTGTTGTAAGTATGATAGGGAAAAAATACATACATAAACAGACAACATGGACTTCAGCAGAGTTATAATGAGATCAGAATTGATTACTATGTAGGATCTGAATACCAAGAGTAATAATGCTTAGTTACACCCATAATATGACATATGTGCATATGACACAAAACTGGGAGGAGTGGCTTATACACCAGAGGGATGTGCAGCCATTCAGAGGAACCCAGACAGGCTGGAGCATTGGGTGGTTAGGAACTTCATGAAGTTCAACAAAGGTAAATGTGGGGTCCTGGACCTTGGGAGGAATAACCCCATGCACCAGCACAGACTGGGGGCTTACCTGCTGGAAAGCAGATCTGCAGAGAAGAAGCTGGGAGTCCTGGTGAATAGCAGGATGACCATGAGCCAGCAATGTGCCCTTGTAGCCAAGGCAGCCAACGGTATCCTGGGGTGCACTAACAAAAGCATTGCCAGCAGGTCAAGAATGGTGAGTGATCCTGCCTCTCTACTCAGCCCTGGTGAGGCCTCTCCTGGAGTATTGTGTTCAGTTCTGGGCTCTCTAGTACAAGAGAGACATAGAACTGCTGGAGCAAGTCAAGCAGAGGGCTATGAAGATAACTGCAGGACTGAAGCATTTTTCATATGGGGGGAAGCTGAGAGAGCTGGGCCTGTTTATCTTGGAGAAGATAAGACTGAGAGGGGATCTGATCGACATTTACAAATAACTGAAGGGAGATTGTCAAGAAGATGGGACTGGATTCTTTTCAGTGGTGCCCAGCGACAGGACAAGAGGCAATGGACACAAACTGAAATACAGGAAGTTCCAGCTGAGTATGAGGAAACATTTATTTACTGTAAATTTACTGACATTTATTTACTGTAAATTTACTGACAGAGCACTGGAACAGGCTGCCCAGAGAGGCTATGGAGTCTCTTTCTTTGGAGATAATACAAAACCCGTCTGAATGCGATCCTATGCAACATGCACTAGGTGATCCTGATTGGCAGGGAGGTTGAACTAGATGATCTCCAGAGGTCCCTTGCAACCTCAACTATTTTGTGATTCTGTGATAAAGGAGATCCAAATTCTTCAGTGTTTAAGAAGTAGTTTGTGATTCCTTAGGCATACACATACACACATAATTAATACAGTAATTCTGATTAATTCTGATTTAACAGTACTAGGAATTAAACTTAATCCTAGAGTTAGTAGATTTTTCGCTACCCCATTATTCATAATTACCACAAACGCTGTGGCTGTGCACAACTTCCTACAATCTGGTCATCCATTTACACTACACAAATATGTTTTTTCTCAGCAGTTCTATGGAAAACAGTGGTACTACATCACTGAGTTAGCTGTCCTTGTACACTGCAGTGCAAACACTGCAATGTATTTTATGTTTTACTTTGGTCTTATATATTAAATTCACTTTAACATGGTTCCAGGAGGTGAAGGTGTTGCACAGGAGGTAGTTTAGAGGAAATCCTGGAATTTGAATGTTCAGCGTGTCTCAAAGGTTTATCCTCACCTGTTATATCAGGTCAGCATCAAAGGATAAATTGAAAATATGGATAAATCTCCTTTTAGTATGGAGCCAGTGCCTCAAATAAATTTTCATATCAGTTTATTTCCATTTAAGATGATTTGTTCAGGGAGGTTGTAGATGGAGGTTGTGATTGTTTAACTAGCATATTATAGTCTCTCCAATACCACAGAAACAAACAATATAAATATTAGTAGTGGATGGTAGCTTATTTAGGAGGTGATTACATGAAAAAGGGGGGTTAAATTCCTTACAGAAAAAAAGAATAACAATATCTTCTGCCCTGGACGCATCTTCTCAGATAAATAATATTTTTCTGGTCATTCTACATCCATGGTTTTCTATCATAGAGAGGGTTTAGTTCCTTTTGCTGCAAAGCATAGAAAGGTTCAAAGAACTGGAATTTAAGCTATATAGTCCGCAAAAGAGCAAGAGGAAAAAAGCTGTACTGTTCCACTAAGCAACGTCTTTCTCTTTGTTTGCATACAGTTGGGAATAGCAACTGCATTCTCATTTTTCCTAAAGAAAATATGCCTATCTGCTCCTCTTCAGGCCAGAAGTCCAAGTTATTATATTTATATAATTATTATATAAATAATAATTAGTATAATTATATTTATATCTGATTAATATAGTTATATATTTAATTATTATAAGTACTTTCCACAAAATATGTTTTTTATTAATAATTATAATTAATATATAATATATAACTTCCTATGGTTTCAGTGAAACTTTACCTATGCCTTCTTACAAAAGTGGGACTTATATTTGTTGAATTTTTTATGAGAGGCTATGAGTGAGTTTACTTTCTGGGCAGTGGAGAAAACAAGATGGTTTTCACCATCAGAGATGTAGCCTACAAGTTCCTATATAGAGAATTCACATATTGACACTTTAAACTGTTGACTTCCACTGTAAGCATAAACCCAATTATATCTCATGTCACAGCTAACTAGTTTAAAATACAGAAGTGACCTGTTTAAAACAAGCCTATTTACTTAGCCAAAATTGATTTGCCCTTTTCTTCACTTCTAAGGTCCGATTTCCAGAAATTACCCTCCAAGTGTTCAGTTGGCATTATCTGCTTCATTTTCAATCAGTGCTTGTGCCAGTACTTTCCACCTTTATTGCTGCTCTATATTACTATAAACATGCTGAGCTATCCCAGTAGTTCAGAGATGTGGAGCACAAGTGGCCTTCAAGGTGACTAGAATAAGATGAAAAATAATTTGTTGTTGTTCTTTTATTAAATATGACTTTTTTCCAACCTGACTTTAAAGCTCTTGAAGTACTTGCATTATTATTGCTTCTCTGACAGAACTAAAATACGAAGATGTATATGTGTGTGTATGTATAACAGTGTAACTGATATCTTCCTCATTAAAATGCCATCAGGTGCAAAGGAAAATATATATATTTTTTTCCTTCAGACAGCTTGCAGGATAAAGAATAATATTTTTCTGATAAATTTAGTTGTTGTTCTAGAGGAGGGCCATGAGGATGTTCAAGGGGCTGAAGCACCTCTCTTATGAAAACAAGCTGAGGGAGTTCGGGTTGTTCAGCCTGGAAAAGAGAAGGCTCCATGGAGACCTTATAGCAGCCTTCCAGCACCTGAAGGGGGCCTACAGGAAAGCTGGGGAGGGAGTTTTTGTCAGGGAGTATAGAGAGAAGACAAGGGGTAATGACTTTAAACTAAAAGGGGGTTGGTTTAGCTTAGATATAGGGATAAATTTCTTTACTCAGAGGGTAGTGAGGCACTAGAACAGGTTGCCCAGAAAAGTTGTGGCTGCCCCATCCTTGAAAGCTTTCAAGGCCAGTTTGGATGGAGCTTTGAGCAACCTGATCTAGTGGAAGATTTCCCTGCCCATGGAATTATATGATCGTTAAGGTCCTTTCCAACCCAAACTATTCTGTGACTGTATTATTCCATGATCTCTGTACAGGGTCCATGTCACTGATTTTTTTTATTTTCTTTTAGATGATAAGTACTCAAGCCATCTTCAGCAACAGCAAGAACAGCAATGTTACTTTGCAGACCACAGGTATAGCAAATAGCAGATATGCTTTAATAAACTATTACCGTGCTTTAAAGAACTATTCCGTGATTCTGTGATACTGTAATTATGTGATTCTGGTGATTCTGTGATTCTTTGCTGTTGTTTTCTAGCTCCACGGACATATTTGAAAAATATTATTATTTTAGTTTTCCATAGAAGATCATAGAGGAAATTTTCATAATCACTGGTCAAGTCTTAGCAAAAAGCACCCACATACTATCAACAGAGACCTAGTAGAGTTAAAACCTGAATTTGTTTTATTAATATGTCCTGTACTCTTAAATAATGGAATAAATAAATAAATAAATAAATAAATGATGATATCTGGAGGATACAAGTAAATTAATTTCAGATACAGCTTAATTTTGGTACTGACTGGTTCTTTGTTTAAAAGCAACCATGTAGAGGAGAAAAAAATGGTAGAAGATGAAAGTAAGACTTTTTAAGACTTTCTACTTATTTATTTTTCCTCCTAGAGAGACAAATCAGCTCAAGAAAATTTATCGTATGATTTGATTTTGTTGTTTTAAATAATTTAGAACAACTATTTTATATTTATATTTTTTTTAATATATTTTTTTCCCTTTAATGCAATTTTTTTTCCATCTGACATGAAGGAGATGTGCAGTATTTACTACCAACAAAATAATTCAGAGTATAATTGAATATCTTAAATGCTTTAAGATTTACATACTAACTATTCAGATTTTATTTTTACCTTATGGGCCAGTTCATAGATAGAAAAAAAAAAAAGAAACCAACAATATATAAATATATATATTTATATATATATACATTTGTAAAAAGCCTATGTTTATTCACTGTAACTGTATAAAACTTCTGCTTCCATGTGACAATGTATTGGTCCAGTTATCATATGGCCCTAGGACAAAGACCTTCTGTTTTTCTTTATTTTCTCTGATCTTTATAGAATCATAGAATCATAGAATATCCTGAGTTGGAAGGGACCCTTAAGGATCATCAAGTCCAACTCTTGACACTGCACAGGTCTATCCAAAAGTTCAAACCATGTGACTAAGTGTACTGTCCAATCTCTTCTTAAATTTAGTCAGGCTCGGTGCAGTGACCACTTCCCTGGGGAGCCTGTTCCAGTGTGCAACCACCCTCTCTGTGAAGAATCCCCTCCTGATGTCAAGCCTAAATTTCCCCTGCCTCAGCTTAACCCCGTTCCCGTGGGTCCTGTCACTGGTGTTAATGGAGAAAAGGTCTCGTGCCTCTCGACACCCCCTTACGAGGAAGTTGTAGACTGTGATGAGGTCTCCTTTCAGCCTCCTCTTCTCCAGGCTTTACTACACCAATTGTTGATTCTGTATGAATACATTACTTTTCCAAAAAAATATGCAGGTGTGAAATAAAATTGTCCTTCCCTGTTAATATATTTATTGTTTGCTGACCATTAACAGTTTGGCAAATGTCATTTAGAAAGGAGACTTTATGATACACATCTACTACAAAAGACTTTCTATTTTTCATAGATATGCTATTACTCACGTATTTTGATTTTCTGTTTTTGCTAACTGAACTAGTCCTCCTGTAGAGTCTAAACAAGCCTTTTCCCGTGGGAAATATAAACTCATATCACTTTTTCTCTGAGAGTTTCCAATTTTGTCCTATTGTTCTCATGATCCTCATCATTTTACCTATTCAAGTTTCACTTATATTAAGTTTATAGAGCATTTATAAAGTTAGACATGAGAAGACTTTTCAAACCATACTTATTATTGAAGAGCCAAAGACTACCTAGATGAAAGATTCCCATTCTTAAGGGATTAAATCTAATAGAACTATTTTAGCATTCTGTGAAACAAGTTCAAATTTAAAGAAAGTTACATGAATAACCAAGATGAATTCAGTACATCAGTATGTTTATATTTATATTTAGAAAATTATGTGTATGCACACTGAAAATTTATATGTTATATAATTTAAAAATTATGAATATATATATAAATTATTAAGAGGTTTTACTAATTTATTTACATATTTAAATGTTAATTCTTTAAGTATACAGGTTTCAAAATTATCTCCTTCAAATAATCAAATTAAGCTGAAGCATATAAAGCAAACTTCAGGTTCCATCCATTTTATTTTACTGGCTTATTTTCTACAACTAAATGATATCTTCTCACCCCATCCCACACAATGCCCTACTGTATGTGCCTGAATGACTTGTCTTTTTTCTAACAGAAGTGTACAGAAATGATCTCAGATCTTACAATAGTAAAAGATGATGCTTGTAGTGTTTAACAGAAGAGACAGTGAGTACTATCTATGTATTCGTTTTTCTTTTTTTGGTGGTGGTCGTGGTGGTTTTTTTGTATATTATAACTAAGGTTACAAGTTACTCTAGCAGTGTTCTTTTGCACTGAAATTTCTATGTGATTCCTAAATTGCAGATTTTAAATAGCTGAAGTAACATAAGAAATATTAGAATAGAGGCATTACTGCTTGAAATTAATAGCAAGTAGAAGCATCTTGAATAGTGACTGAATTACATTACAGATTTACGTCAGCGATGTATGTTAAAGATGCACATAAGGATTTCATGTGATTTCTCAGGGTTATCCTGGTTCTGCTCAAAATCTCATTTATACATTTTTAATGACAGTTTTCTAAGGTACTGAAACACTAAGTCTTTGTCCTTTATTATTCCTTCTTTCTTATTATTCTTCTTATTCTTTCTGTTCCTCCTGTTTATTCCCACCTGAAGTCAGATTCTCAGATTGTGGCATCAATCAGAGTGATGTCACAAAGGAAGGATTATTATTTCAGGTGAGAGAAAGCAGCTAGAGCATATTAATTTTTCAGAAACAAAGAAAATAGGTTTTCATGCAAATGTCCTTTGTAATTCAGAATAATGGAAATGAAATACAGTCAATATGTGGTGTGAGCATAATTAGATTTGTTTCTTAAAAGGATGCTTTTCAAAGCTGTACCACATGAAGACAGAAATCTTAAAGGTGACTCAAACAGAAACAGATGAATGAAAGGTGGAATTGCATCTCTATGGCATGACAAAGAAGCTAGAAAGTTCTACTTCTTTGCTTGTTTACACTTTGTTATATCACTTTGTTTCCATTTTTTCTTTCTTTTCTTTCTTTCTTTCTTTCTTTCTTTCTTTCTTTCTTTCTTTCTTTCTTCCTTCCTTCCTTCCTTCCTTCCTTCCTTTCTTTCTTCCTTTCTTCCTTTCTTTTCCTTCCTTCCTTCCTTCCTTCCTTCCTTCCTTCCTTCCTTCCTTCCTTCCTTTCTTCCTTTCTTTCATTTCCCCCGCATTTAAATGATGCATGGCTTGTATCAATAAGCAACTGAAAATTTAACTAAATCGTGACATTATCAATTGACATGAAAATGAAAATGCACAAATTCAAGTTGTCTTTTTTTTTTTTTTTTTTTTTTCAGTTCTTTCATAGTATCTGGTTAATTTAACTGACAGAATGCAAAACAATGAGTATGCATCTGAGATCTAAACGTATACCAGTTAATAGTAACAAAGTAGAAGACCTCCTGGAGGTCGTGAGAGTCTTGTTCAACCAAAAACTCAGTATCACAAGGATATTGGACAGCACAATGGAGACAAAATTATTGATCATAGAATCATAGAACATCTGGGTTGGAAGGGACCCACAACAATCATCGAGTCCAACTCCTGGGTCCCCAAAGGGGACCATCCAAATAAATAAATAAATAAATAAATAAATATCAGATTTTATCTGTGAGAGTGTTGTCCAAACCCTTCTTGAACTCTGGAAGCCTTGGTGCCATGACAGGCTCTGGGGCGCCTGTTCCAGTGCCTGACCACTCTCTTTATAAAAAACCTTTTCCTGATATCCAACCTGAACTTCCCCATCACAGCTTCAAACTGTCCCCTTGAGTCCTATCACTGGTCACCAGAGAGAAGAGATCAATGCTTGCTTCTCTGCTCCCCCTTGTTAGGAAGTTGTAGACCTCAATGTAGTCTCCCCTCAGTCTCCTCTTCTCCAGGCTAAACAATCCAAGTGACTTCAGATGTTCCACATAATACCTCTTCCCCTCTAGACCCTTTACCATCTTTGTTGCCCACCTTTGGACACTCTCTAACAGTTTTATATCTTTCTTATGCTGCGGTGCCCAAAACTACATACAATATTCAAGGTGAGGCTTCACCAGCACAGAATAGAGTGCGACGACTTCCCTTGATCAACTGTCAATGCCATTCTTGATGCACCCCAGTATATGGTTGGTCCTTCTCACCACCAGGGCGCTCTGCTGGCTCATGTTCAGCTTGCTTGATTGACAGATCAAAACTCCCAGATGGCCTTCCTCGGGGCTGTTCTCCAGCATCTCATCCCATCTCATAAGTCTATACTTATAACCAGGGTTGCCTCTTCCCAGGTACTGAATCTGGCACTTGCTTTTGTTAAACTTCATGTTGTTGGTGATTGCCCAGCTCTCTAATTTATCAAGATCTCTCTGAAAGGTCTCACCACCCTCGATGGAGTCAACAGCTCTACCCAATTTGGTTTCATCCACGAACTTGCTCAAAAAAAGCTCCAAGTCCTTCATTAAAACCATTTATGAAGACATTGAAGAGGACTGGCCCTAAAATGGAGCCCTGGGGAACCCCTCTAGTGATAGGTCACCAACCTGATGTAATTCAATTTACAAGAACCTTCTGGGCCCGTTCCATCAGACAATTGTTCATCCACCTTACTATGTTTTTATCTAACTGTATTCTGGTCATTTTGTGCAGAAAGATACTGTGAGAGAGTATCAAAAGCATAATTGAAATCCAGAAAGTTTACATTGACTGGCTTCCTTTGGTCAAACTAACTGGGTGATCTTGTTGTAGAAGGAAATTAAGTTTGTTAGACATGACCTTCCCCTAGAGAATCCATGTTGGCTCTGACAAATGACTTCTTTGTCCTTTAGGTGTTTTTCAATAACTCCCAGATGAGTTGGCCTTTTAACTTTATGCAAACTAGAAAGGTATTGTACTCAGACAGTAAGCTCTCTTTCCTTCTGGTTACACATATGAGAAGACTGAGACAAATAAAAATATGAAGAAATCAGAATTCCCTCTTCTTTCTTCTGTTAGAGTTACTGCCACTGACAATAGTTTCAAGCAAGACAGGCCCTCCACAGGAATTCCAATAAATAAACTCATAAACAGTCAAATGTGAATGTAGTAAAAACACAATTTACTTACTTCTGTAGACTTTTTGGAACCCAGCAATTGCATGCTATGTGGAACAGGATTTGCTTTAGGACCAGAAATCATGAATGATTTTGGAATTGGTTCTAGGTGAAGGACTAGAACATAGGTCATAAAACAGGATGAGTCATCTTTCAGGCTTTTGTTGTTACATTACAAAAGACTTACCTAGAAAGATTTTTATTTTTTTTCAAAAAACATCTCTATGAGTGTAATTTCACAATTTCAGACAATGCTGAATGCAAAAGCTCTCCTAGGTTTATTGAGAAATAAATAATTTGTTACTTAGCTCCCTTATTTGAAACCAGCAAAGATGTTGACAGCAGCTTCAATGGACAGAGGAAAATGGGATTCCAAAAAATGTGAGAAAAATAAAAATTATGTCAACATTTCAGAATTTCTCTTCATCACTAACACAAACTCAGCAGGGAGAGGAAGGAAGAAATTTTGAAACACCAGGAAGGGGAGAGGCATGTGACCTTATCAAAAAGGGATGCATCTTAATGAAAAATCAATGCCATTATTATCCCTGGAAGAACAAAGCTTTCATATTTTCCCTTTGTGTTCTCAAATCTTTAAAACACAATAAAAGTGGATAGTAAAAAAAAAAAAAAAAAAAAAAAAAAAAAAAAAAAGCTGAAAGATTTTTTCCTCTCATTTATTGTCTAAATTTTCTTTTATGTATTATACATAATACATATGTATATGTATTGGTATGTATATGGTTGGTTTGTTCAGTCAGCGACTTTGCTTGGAAATTTGTAACTTAAATTTATGGTAGTTGTTGTTGTCTCATATAAAAGTCTATTTGCTTTACATCATAGAAACCATGAGCTCAACTGATTTACTGAAGTGATGGCTGTTTGATTTATTTGAAAAGAATGATGTTTTGGGCCTCTTGAATACAGTAAATAACATAAGAAGTAGATTATATTTTGGTGAATTATGATGAATATGGAAATAGATTGCAGCACCTAGCATTAAAGGGGCATTCATAACATTAAAATTAATGTTAATGCTAAGAATAAATACAAAATAACAGTTACAGGCAAAGTTTAAAATAATGTTCACTTTTAGACTTACAAAATCATAAACAATAATTATATATTCTAAACTTAGGGATTACCCTCCAGTTTTGTTGACACAAAGAATAAAACACCGATTCCTGAATCTCTGGGGCAGAGTGTACACTCAGAAAGATTGATGATTGCACAAAGCTGGGAGGAGTGACCCAAAGCCTAGACGGACCTCAGCATGCTGGAGAAATGGGGCAACAGGAAGCTCATGCAGTTCAACAAGAAGAATTTTAAAATCCTGCACAAGGGAAGTAACAACCCTATGTATCAGTACAGGCTGAGGGTCACCCAGTTAGAAAGTAGCTTTGTATAAAAGGATCTGGGGGGACCTGGTGGACATCAAGCTGAACGTGCGTTAGCGATGTGCCTTTGCTGCAAAGAAGACTAATAGTATCCTAAGCTTCATTAGACATTGCCAGCAAGTGGAGGGAAATCCTTCCCCTCTAATCAGCACTGGTGAGGCTGCATCTGGAGAACTTTGTCCAGCTCTGGGCTCCTCATTACAAGAGAGATAGACGTACATACTGGAGAGAGTCCAATGAAGGGCCACAAAGATGGTGAAGGGACTGGAGCATCTCTCCTATGAGGAAAGGATGAGAGAGCTGGGACTATTTAGCCTATAAAAGACAAGGCTTCAAGGAATCTCATCAATATATATAAATACCTGAAGGAAGGAGCCCCGCCATTGCCCGGTTCCCTGCTTGCGACATTGTGCCTTTCTCCCCACACAGCCTGATTCCACAGGGTAGCAGTCTCTTACACTTTCCACAGGGGCCCGAGATAGCATTGGGCTGGCAGAGCGAGCCTGGTGGCATGCAAGAAGCAATGGCGGTGGCAGTGGAAGGAGCTGCTGGTAGAGGCCAAAATTAGTTATGAGAAGGAGAAGAGGCACAAGTTAAAAAATGCCTGCGAGGTGGATGCTTTCTGATGTGAATGAACATGTGGAACAACTGCAGAAAAACATGCTGTGCAGAAAATAAATAAATAAATAAATAAATAAAAGGATCTTCTGAAAAGAAGGATGACTTCACTGCTGGTTTTTCAGAGTTTTCAGTTTAATGTGTTGAGTCAAATGTATCCCAGTCAGATTACAGAGAAAAGGCTTGGAAGGTCAACAAGCAATCAGATGCTATGAAAGAACCCTCCTTGCAGAGACAAGAATGGATGAATTTAGACTTTGTGTCTTTGAAAACTGTGTCACTAGCATCTCTCAGAGATGAAAAAAAGAGAAAGAAAAAAATACTGAAATGACAGAAAGCTCAAGAAATTGAGCAGGCTATGCTTTTTGTCAGAGAACTCAATCCCTACTGGAAAGACAGTGGTACATGTTTGCCACCAGTAGAGGGTGAATCAGTTTCAGTTAAAAAAGTTATGGTGGTAGAAGATGCTGAATTAAGTTGGTTACAAAAATCGTATCTAGGGATAAAGGAGCAGGCTGAGAGAGAGAATCAAAATTTTGAGGAAATTGTTGCTGAGAAATATGGGTCAATGGAAGCATTTCAGTCACAGTTAGAAGAAGCTGAAAAAGTTGCATCCACAAAGGAATATTATTATAGAGGTGGTAGATGGAAGCAAACTGATTATCAGAAATATATGTTAATATAATAATAATTCGAAATTCAGAAAGTGAGAAGAAAGAACAGTATATGAAAAACAACACACAACACAAAGATGATAGGAACGTGTTTCGGAGACATATGAGAGAGAGGTATAACGAAGGATGGATGCAAGAATACAGAGGTTATAAAATAATTGGATCAAGAGAAAACCAAAAATGTGGACATGGTAGCAGAGGCTCAGAACTGGGAGGCTACAGCTCAAAAGCAGAAAAACACATGGATGAAAAACAAAGTCAAGAAAAGAGTATCTCTCTAAGTGACATAAAAAAAAAAAAAAATCTTCTGAAACCCTCTGAAGATGATTTATCACCTTACAGTGTTCCTAAGGACTACAAGTCACAGTGGTCCCCTTCAAAACTGCATGTTCATAGCTCTTTGAACAATTATTACTAAAAAATCTAATGAGGATACTGCATTGTGGACCAAAACACACCCACAAAATAGCAACAAACAATTAATATCTGATCAAAAGTCTTCCAATGTTGTGGCAAAAAATGATGGTGAAAGAACTCCAAGTAATGAAAAGGATAAATCACAAGAGGAGTCCACAACCAATAGACCTGAGAAGAAATAAACACTATCTGATAGTAAAACATCATGTTCCAGGCATACGTAAAAGGATGAGCCAACTCAGGTCCTTAGTGAAGAGGAGATGAACAGACTGGGAGACAGGACTGTGAAAGCTGAGCTCATGGGAAACATGGACTTAGCTTCAAAACTTCAAGAGGAACTCGAGAATGCACAAATATTAAGAGAGATCCCAGCAAATTAAGCAGATCCCAGCAAAGTCTGGTGCGGAGGCTTCAAGCTGTCAAAAAGGTGAGCAAGAGATCCTTATCAGAACAGATCAAAATGGAAGGGCATGGTCTGTGACCACATCAGTTGAAACACAGAAGCCTAGAGGAGGATGGAGAAAGAAGATGGATGGTAACTACTCATGTAGATAAAGAAAGATTAAGGTATTTTCAGGATGATGACAGTATGAACCTGAAGAATTTAGTCAAAAATGAGAAGACAATAACAGCAGAGGATGAAAATGCACTGTTCATGTGTATGGCATCAAAGCTGATGGAAAAAAAAAAAAAAAAAAACTGTCAGAGAGTATTACACTCTGGATGCCATATTTGTTTCCAAAGCAGCAAAAAGAACATGCACTGGGGAAGAGGAAGAAATACAAAGAAGAAAAGCAAAACATGAGCATCGACAGCTTCCTGCACACAAGGAAAAATGTACATACTAATTTGATAGCGGTGAACTTTTGAAATACCTTATTATTGCAACTGGTACTAAGGTATACCTGTTTCTACCAAGCAACCAGCCCCGTATTGAAGGTCACTGTCTGATAGCCCCCCTAGTGCACCATAGTACAGCCAGACTTTTGGATGAAGACATCTGGAAAAAAAAATCCAGATGTTCAGAACAGCTTTGGTGAAAATATTTGAAGCAAGAGGCTTGGACTGTGTCTTCATACAGGTATGAAGTTCTAGAACTTGGCAGTCAAGCAAATGATGTAGACAGAAGCCCATCGCAGTTGGAAGGGGTGGAAGGAGTTTAAGAAGCATTTGGACTATACTGTTAGTCATACAATATGAATTTTTGGATAGATCTGTGTGGAGCCAGGAGTTAGACTCGATGATCCTTGTGGGTCCCTTCCAACTCAGGGTATTCTATTATTCTATGAAGAGGACAGAGACAGGCTCTTTTCAGTGATGCCCAGTGACAAAATAAGAGGCAATGAGCACAAAGTGAAACATGAAAGGCTCAGTCTCAACATCAGGAAGCACGTACTGTGCACACAGAGCACTGGCACATGTTGCCTAGAGAGGTTATAGAGTCTCCCTAGTTGGCGATATTCAAAAGCCATCAGGACAAGGTCCTGGGCAACCAACTCCAGGTGGCCATGCTTGAGCTTGGACGACCAGGTGACACACAGGTCCTGGCAAAGCTGTTTACAACTTCATGAAAAGTACTGAAATGGAGATAACAAAGCAAAATCATGGTTCTTCACGAAGCTGCAAACAGGACTGAACTATTAGGAACCTATTTCAGTGCAGGATGGGGTTAAGTGGTGTAGCTTAGCTGATATACATGTATGTGAGCTACATACTTTATTTGTAACTCTGAAAATTGCCATGTGAGTATCTAAGTGCTACATTAACCATTCATTTCAGGCAAAAATTAGCTTATTTCTCTTTTTCATTTTTTAAAAAATACTTCCTTTTTATTTTATTTTATTTATTTATTTATTTATTTTCAAGGGATAATTTCACAATCTGTCACTATGGAAAAAGAGATGGATGTCAGGGAGCAGAAAGAGCAGGACATGTCCTGTGGGTCAGGGAACTGGGAGCAGCAGGGGCTTACCACAGGGTCCATCAGGGCAACGGCAGGTAGGCAAGCCCCATCCCACTGCATGAGACAGGAGTAAAGCAGCCCCTGTCCCAGGAACCTGGGGACAGGGACAGGCCCAGGCTAAGGCTGGACCAGGATATGGTCTTGGGGGAAGGTCCAGATTGTTGGGACCCATGGTCAAGCAAGATAGGGCTGTGGGGAGCTGGAGCTAGGCCCTGATGCAGCCTTTCTGAGGCAGGGACTAACAGCCCTGGGGCTGATGTGGGAACATGAGCCATGGGCAGGATGAGAGAACCCTGAGAGTGGGCAGGCATGGGCAGGGTGGTTCTTTAGGATCATGGCAGTAGGGAACATACTTTTTGTTGATGTGACGTGGTAAAATAATGACAAACAAACAACACATTAGAGACACAAGATGACAAAAAAAAAAAAATGCTGGAGAGTAGAAGGGCTGCAATTTGATAAGTATTTGAGATAAACGTAGATCAAACTCTTTGGTGGAAGGCACCCAATTTCACTTTTGTTTTGCCCACAGCAGTTTCCCCTACCCATCCTTGATATTTCACTTTATACAGTCTTGCTCCCCAAGTTTTCTTTTCAGATTTGGATTAGAAGAAAACCAATTTCTTTGGTTGGTTGGTTGGTTGTTGTTGTTGTTGTTTTTAAGAAAACAAAACAAAAAATGAACACACATTCAAACAAACAAAAACATTAAAACCTACAAATCTTCTGGTATTAAAACCTACAAATCTTCTGGTAAACATCTGTAGAAACTGACATTGGATAGATTTTCTGTCTGAGTCCATAAATAACTTTTAAGCCTTAGCTCCTAGTTTCTCAGAGACTTCTTCCCCAAATCAGAAAAATCACAATTTTATTATTATTATTATTATTATTTACTGTAGAATTACTATAGAGCACCTAAAATGAATTGTAGAACACCCAGCTAACATTGTAACTCATGAACTGGGTTACGCTCCCAGAGAAAGAAGGATGTTTCAAGGACAGGATGAAAAGAGAGAAGCCATTTGGAAAGACATCCACTACACTTTGCTATAAATGGTCAGCACTTTTTATACACATTGTACACATATAAAACACACACTGATGGTGTACCAAACACACACATTAATGATATTAAGAGCACAAAAAAATATTTGTAAGAGTACATAGAAGAGGAGTGTCTACTCCTTTAAGTGTATGTGACAAAGGACATTTTCCAATGTAACAAGGGATAAAAAGAAAGGAAGACATGATGTAAACGGAGTCTGGTCAGTCACACAAATTTATGCATAGGAGAAAGTAGGAATGCTTATTCCAACACAGTTATCTGATTGAGGACTTTTAAGGTGGGAGACAATCACAAGAAACAAACCGCCCAGTCACAATAATTGGTGGGCAAACAAGCTACAGATACCACTTCCGGGAAGGGACAAATCACCCAGTCACAATAATTGGTGGGCTAACAGGCTACAGATACCACTTCCGGGAAGGGTGAACCTTGCATCTGGTAAGTGTGTAAACCATGGGGCCCTGGTCTGGGAGGGTGCAGGAAATGCAGAACTCTGCAAACACACAAAGATTGTGCAGGGAGGAAGGAAAGCAGAAGGAAAAAAAGAGGGGGATAGGTAGAAAAGGGTAGAAAAGGGCTGTTCACACGTACAATGGAGCTGATCAGTACACCTATGTGGCCAAGCCCTGTGCCTGATCACCTCAGTCTGCCCTATCGTCTTATATTTTCTTATTAAATCTTAACTATCTGTGTGTTTGCACTTTCTATATTACACGTATATGAGCTCTAAGGATTAAGCATGAGCTGCTGGTGAGAATTGGATGTGGGTAAGTGAATCTTTGTGCCAACTACTAGAATCAGTCTGGAGATGTGGGCAACCCTGGCCTGTGGTGCCAGCTACTGGAGCAAATTTGGGGGTCTCAGCACCAGTTGCTGGTGGGACCTTTGTGTGTGCAAGAGGAATTGGTGTTAGTTACTGGTGTGAGTGAGGGTCCTAGTGTCAGGAGTTGGAGGGGTCATAGCTCCTTTGATCTAAAATTGTCTTGCAGACTTTGAGCCTGGAGTGCCAGCTACTGTGGGACTGGCATGTATGAACTTGGTACCAGCTACTGGAGTCAGACTTGAAGGTGTAGGCCCTCCAGCCTGTGGTATCAACTACTGGAGCGAATGGAGTTTCCTCTTCCCAGCCACTGAGAGAAGCATGCTACTGGTGGGGATGGGAGGGCAGGGGGTGGGGGGAGTTGTGAGTGAATTTTCTGATAGCTACTGGAGTCAGGCTAGAGGTATAGGTGCTTGCAGGCTGTGGTACTATATACTGGAGGGAGTACTATCTAGGTACTAGATACTGGAGGGAGTCCTAGCATCGGTAGTTGGAGGGGGCCATAGCTCTCTGAAAGGGATACTACAGTCTTTGAGTCTGGAGTACCAGCTAATGTGGGGATTAGCGTGAGTGAACTGGGTGTCATGTACCAGAGTCAGACTCGGAATGTAGGCCCTGCAGCCTGTGGTGTCAGATACCAGAGCAGGTGAAGGCCCTAGCATCAACAGTTGGATGATCTTCTGTACACCTCGGGAGGGTCCCATGGATCCTAAGCCTGGGGGGATCAGCCAAAATACTCAGGGATCAGTGTGAGTGGAGTGGCTGCCAGCTCCTGGAGCCAGGCCAGGAGTTCGGGTATTCACAGCCTGTGGTGCCAACTACTGGTGTGAGTGGGGTCCTAGCACCAGCTACTGGAGTGAGTGGAGTTGTCCACTCCCAGCACCTGAGTGGGTGCATCTTGTTTTCACTGAATATCTACCAGGGGAGGACCAGTGTGAGCTAGGCGAACATAGGGCTCTACAGCAGTGGCTAGAGTGGGGCCACAGATCACAGCCTGAGTGCCTGGTGCCAGCTGTTGGGGGCAGTGTCTGTAAACTAGGTGTGCATGTGTATTCTCTAGTACACTGTTAGCTGGACTATCTGGTAAGCACCGTTATTCAGAGCATCTGTGAACCTAGAGAGTGCCCTGTGTGTGTGTCTTCATTGGTGAACCTCTTCTGTATTTGCTGGTGAGGAGGAAGTGGTCTCAGCTATCTGTGTGTTTTATGTGAGTCCTGTGTGCAAGTGCTGCTGAAGGCAGTCTTTGTAGCAGCTTTTGTGGATGGTCAAGTCAGTGTTTGTGTGTCTCAGGAATACATGCTCAGCTTTCCTACTGGCTGAATTTGCAAAGGGAAAAGTGGCAGCAACATCCTCCAGCCTTGGCCTAGACTCTGGGTCCCCAGCACTGAGATAGGGATAGTCCGGGGACAGATCGGGTAGAGGAGGCAGTCAAAGTATTTTCATTCTTTATTTTCACGTAATAATCTAAATTTTTATTTCCAGACCCACAATTTTGTTCAGCCTCATATCTTCCTTCCTAGTGTTTTTGTTTGTTTGTTTGTTTGTTTCCCTCCACATAGCTGAAATACGGTTGTCTTACTTACCATTTTTCTACACTTGCTCTATGAAGAAGGACAAACTAAGGCTTTTTAAAAACACCTAATTATGATAGCTTCTTGCAATGCTACATACTTTTTTTTTTTTATCTTATAGGAAATTTGTCCTATTTTTTTAAAGGATAAAATTTATTATTATTATTTTTTTCTCAACTTGTGTAACCCAGTATTAATGTGTTTTCAGTTTCCGTAATTTATTGACTGACACAGGTCTGCCTTCAGTTGTGTTGTTAACTAAATCCTATTCACTTTCAGAAATACAGTATTGAGATTATTCAAGTAAATACAACCTTTCACCTTTAATGTAGAAATACATTTTTAAACATTTATCCAGGCAATGGTGTCACCATCAGCTATTATGTTTATGTTACTCTTGAGATAAGGCTTTGAGTCTTTGAGACTTTTTATAATTCAACACCTTTCAGTACAATTCAACTACTTGGGCTTGCACAAAGTGTTGTACATTGTCCTGTACAACATCCTGTACAACCTCCTTGTCTCTAAACTGGAGAGACATGGATTTGATGGATGGATCACTCAGTAGGTAAGAAATTGGCTGGGTAATTACATTCAAAGTGTTTCAGTCAATAGCTTGATGTCCAGACGGAAAACGGTGACAAGCAATGTTCCTCAGGGATCTGTATTGGCACTGGTACTATTTAACATTTTTTCCAGTGACGTGGACAGTGGGATTGAGTGCACCCTCAACCAATTTGTGGATGACACCAAGCTGTGTGGTGTGGTCAGCTCACCAGAGGGAAGGGATACCATCCAGAGAGACCTTGACAGGTTTGAGAGGTGGGCTTGTGAGAACCTCATGAAGTTCAACAAGACAAGGTCATGCACATGGGTCAGACCAATCCTAAGCATGAATACAGGATGGTCAATGAGTGGTCAAAGAGCAGCCCTGTGGAAAAGGACTTGGGCACTGGTAGATGAAAAGTTCATTGTGAGCAGGCATTGTGTTCTTGTAGCTCAGAAAGCCAACCATAATTTGGGCTGTATCAAAAGAAGTGTAGCTAGCAGGTTGAAGCAGGTGATTCTAGGAAGGAATAATCCCAAGCACCAGTTCAAATTGGGGGGTGTGCTACTGGAGTGCAGCTCTGCAGAGAGGGACCTGGGAGTCCTGGTGGACAGCAGGCTGACCATGAGTCAGAAATGTGGCCTTGTTGCCAAGAAGGCCAACAGTGTCCTGGGGTGCATTAGGAAGAATACTGCCAGCAGGCTCAAGGGAGATGATCCTCCCTCTCTACTCAGCCCTGGTGAGGCCACACCTGGAGTATTGTGTCCAGTTCTGGGCTCACCAGTAACAAGTGGGAAATGAAACTACTGGAGTAAGTTCAGAGGAAGGCTACTAAGAGGACTGGAGGACTGAAGCACCCATCATACGAGGACAGGCTGAAAGAACTGGGCCTGTTTAGCCTGGAAAGAGAGAAGACTGAGAGGAGACCTCATTAATTTATATAAATATCTGAGGGGAGGGTGACAATAGAATGGAGCCAGTTCCCTTTTCAGCTGTGCTCAGCAACAGGACAAGTGGCAACAGGCACAAACTGAAGCACAGGAGGTTCTGGCTCAATCCTTTTTTACCGTGAAGGTGACAGAGCACTGGAATGGGTTGCTCAGAGAAGTTGTGGGGTCTCATTCTCTGGAAATATTCAAAACCCACCTGGATGCCAGCCTATGCAACATGCTCTAGGTGATCCTGCTCAGTAAGGGGGTTGGACTAGATGATCTTCAGAGGTCCCTTCCAACCCCACCCATTCTGTGATTCTGTGATTCTGTGATTCTATGATTCTGTGATTCTATGATTCTTCCCCTCTGCTATGCTCTCATGAGACCCTACCTTGGAGTACTGAGTTCATCTTTAGATCATGCAGCATAAGAAACACATGGACCTGTTGCAGGTCCAGAGGAGTGCAATGGGCTGTAGAATCTGTCCTACACAGACAGGATAAAAAAATTGGATTAATTAGCCTAGAAGTCCTAGAGAAGAGAAGATTCCAGGGAGACTTTTTAGCAACCTTACAGTACTTAAAGGGAGCCTTCAAGAAAGCAGGAGAAGAACTCTTTGTCAGGGAGTGTAGTAACAGGACAAGTGGTAATTGTCTTAAACTAAAAGTGGGTAGATTTAGATTAAATATTTGGAAGAAATTCTTTACTGTGAGGGTGGTGAGACACTGGAACAGGTTATCTAGAGAAGCCATGGATACCTCATGCCCGGAAGTGTTCAAGGTCAGATTGGATGGGGCAGCCTGGTGTAATGGTATATGTCCCTGCACATGGCAGATAGGTTGGATGGAACTAGATGATATTTATTCCAATCCAAACCATTCTATGATTCTATGATTCTTTTTATTCCAAACTTGTGAGAAAGATCTTATATATGGAAACAAAACAAAACACTTTCTTTTGCTCTTTCTCTCTCTCTCTCTTTTTTTTCTTTTTCCCTCCTCAGAATCTTTGATAAGACATGAAAGCCAAAATGCTACTACATTTAAAACTATCTTTTATTTTTTATCTTTATCTTTTATTTACTGTAGTATATATTATTGGAAAACAGTGCGGTTTACTCCATAGAACCTCAATTTTTCTCTTAATGAGATTCAATTTTCAAAAAGAAAAAAAAATCTCCCAAGGGCAAAAATGGACAGTCTCATCTCTCAGATAAGATTAAGATGACAAAGTAACCATAATACTACTTGTATAAATGTAACATCCATTCAACCATAGAAGTGCTTGACAGATAAAAATTTGTGGCAGCAAGACAGTTGGTGTTTCCTCGGAGCAAAGTATAAACTCCATAAATGTTGTGTCTATAGTCATACTGCTTAACAGACATGTAATAGAGTCTTGTGGTTTTCTGTGAATGCAGTATAAACAGCTGAGTGCTTTCATTTTGATATTGAAGAGTCCAGTTCTTTTTTGTTTGCTTGTTTGGTTTTTTGCTTGTTTGTTTTTAGATCTCCTAATATTCATCTTAATTTCAACAGTATGTCAAAAATTGCTTTACAGGAATTACATTTAGAATAATTATAATGCATTAGAAAAAAAAAAATGAAAAAAAAAAAAACATTTTTAATGGAGTACAATAACATCTTATCAAATAGATAGAAACTTCTATAGATTACTATAGAGAGTAGTACAACTAAGCCACCAGTTTAATTCAGGATTACCAACTCTACTGAAGTATGAATAATTATTCCACTCTCTGAGGTAATTTTATTTTCCAATTTTATCTTTTCATTACATAGAGAAATGTCTCTAGTTCTTGATAATTTATTATTATTATTTATTTTTATCCAAAGAAAGTCAAAGTAAATGGGATATCTTGTCTCATCATTGTTCATAGATTAAAATGTACTTTGGAGTCAGCCTCTGACAAAACAATAGGATGACTGCTGACTCAGAGCTAAAGGATAAGAAATGTTCTTGAATTTTTCCTAACTGAAAGGAATTTTTAATTCTTGAAAGGAAAGTTTTGTTGTTGTTGTTTTTTTTTTTTTTCTTTTTGATTCCAAAGGGATCTATTATCCTAGGAGTGCTTCCTACAATACATGAATATATTGGATCCTTCAAGAAAACAAATCAAAACAGATAAATATCAAAATTTGGCTGTCATTAGTTCCAGAAACACTGGTAGTATCCGTTCCTATTATAATTTCCAGTGACAATTATAAAATATGAACAACCACCAAGGTTTTACAATGGTACTTCTACCATTTTAGGAATATTCACTGCTAATTTGTATTCACTGTTTGTCCTGGTTTCAGTTAGGACAGAGTTATTTTTCCTCCTAGTAGCTGGAAGGGTGCTATGTTTTGGAATAGGATGAGAAGAGTGCTGATAACATGCTGATGTTTTAATTGCTGCAGAGCAATGCTTACACTAAGCCAAGGACTTTTCAGCTTCTCGCTCTGTCCTGCCAGTGGGCAGGTTGGGGGTGCAGCAAGAGCTGGGAGGGGACAGACCCAAGACAGCTGACCCAAACTGGCCAAAGGGGTATTCCATACCATCTGACATCATACTGAACAATATATAGGGGTGGCTAGCCAGGGTGGGGGGCCGGCTGCTCGGGGTTGGGCTGGGCATCGGTCAGCGGGTCGTGAGCAATTGCATTGTGCATCACTTCTTTGTACATATTATTATTATTATTATTTTCTATCTTAATAAACTGTCTTTATCTCAACCCACAGGCTTCACTTTCCTGTTTCTCTCCCCCCATCCCAGAGAGGGAGGGGGGAGGGTGAGTGAACGGCTGTGTGGTGTTTATCTGCCAGCTGGGTTAAACCACAACACTGTTATTTCACAATGAACTGGGAGTTTCAAATAGAGAATAAGACAATTTCAAAACTGGAAAGAAAAGAAAACTAGTGATCCACACTAGTGCTAAAGTCAGTATATTGGCTCCCAGTCTGAATGATCTAATTGGGAAAAATTAAAGAACAAAATGGTATATACAATTGATAGCAATGTATCAAGAAAGGAAACATCACTAGGGATAATGTATTTCAGAGCAGATACTACACAGAAATATTTTTTGTTTGTTTTCAGGAAGATGGAAATAAACATGCAATTTCTTCAACGTTGCATAGATTTCTTTTTCAGCAGTTTTAAAAAAGGTTAACATAAACTAGTGAACACAGATTGGACAGGTTTATAATTTCAGTAAATTATTGAATTAATTGCAATTAAAGAACTATCAGTTTATTTCTTTACAATATTTTTCACAAATTAGCAAATTAGCAAAAGGAGTGCAAATGTTCCATACATTTTGAATATTACTGATTCTTCCTGTTTGCAGTGTTGGGTGGCAGGTGGGGAGTGAAAGAAGCAGAAATACACACCATAAAAATCCAAAACATAAAATCATTGTTGAACTCTGAAGAATAAACATATAATTTCCACTGTTTGCCATGCATTAAGGAAGTGATAATAAGCTATCAACATGTCATTTATGTTAACATTTCATAACACAAAACACCAGCAATCCCAAGCCTGAAGTTATCACTAAAAAAATCTAAAATAAAAATATTTTTGAAATCAAAACAATGTTCAGTGGCTCAGTAACAGTACATATTACAATTCAAAGCCTGACACAATAGTTACAGTTTCAAATCAAATCTATGTCAATAATGTGAAGAGTGAAAAGGGAGGACGGGAGGATTGTTGAAGATGCAGAGATCTCAACTGGTAGAAACTCACTATTTATCTATAACTTGAAAACAGCTTAGCCCATTTTCTTCAAACATCACATTATTTTTGACTTTCTTGGGAAATTTTCAGATGGAATACATTTCATAAGAAAGGTTAAGGAAATGTTCAAGCATGACTTCAACATTGAATTAGTAGGAACTGTTACAGCACACCTACTGAATGCAGCTTTGAATGATGATCTCAAAACCGAAAGTTTTACATTACAGTCAAAGCACCATTCTTCTTTTTTTTTTTTTTTTTTTTTTTTTTCTGAAGTAGGATGTCTTAAAACACTAAATTATTTAGCATGATGCAAATGAAATATCCACATTGTGTGAATTGTAATTACCAGCTGTGTTGTCGCTTACATTTCACATTAATATATTTGAATTTACTGCCATATTTGAAAGACATAATCAACTTGCAGCCAGATGGAAAAGCTGTTTTAAAGTAGATAAAGTTGCAACTGTAATCTCTTATGCTTCTAAAATAACCATGTTAAATATTTTGAAAGATAGAAACCTCAATTCTTGCTGGCATAATTCAATCAATTTGTCTTGTATCATAGTCATTCAAAACCACATTTCTATATCATCTCCTACAAATGGTAATAAAAGATAGGGATTATGTTTGCTGTGGTCACTGATGTCATAATGAAACATAGCAGTTAGTAATTTTGTTTTAAAAGCTGCATAAAAATAAATATTTTGCTGCTTTTGGTGAGTAGGTATAGGAATGCTTGTAAATAAATTATTATTTTATTTAAAGATCCTGAAGACATTATTGGAAAATAGAAGATGAAAAACATGGAGACTGTTCTACAAAGTGAAATGATGGTGGTTGAAAGATTACCTGGAATTAAATATATATATATTTCAATATAAGTAAGCCACTATGTATAAAACATCCAGCAATAACTATTACTAGCAGTTAATATAATGAATTGCAAGTATGGAGCTTTAGTACCTTTACTTTTTTCATGCATTACTATTACATACTTGGGCACCCAAATTTCCCTTGCATACTCTTAAAGGCTGTATTTACTAGTGTAATGAGAGAATAATGGGATCTAATAAAGTATATCTGAGTAATGTTATTAAGATTCCATAGTAACATTAAAGTCAAAGTAAACATATTCTTCATTATTAACTTGTTACTAAAAGCTGCAAAGGAGAAAAAAAGTATGTTTCTATACTGTTATTTACTGTATTTGGAAACCATGGGCAAAATAATCTAAAGATTTCTTCTGCTGTTTATGGAATTTTTGTGAGATGGCAAGCTCTCTTATATTACTCTTATCCATGTTTCTGAGCACTTTTCAATAAATCATTCAGAAAACATCACTTTTGCTTCTCTCATTCCTGGCTTAAGGGAACAGTTTGTATTATAGACCTTCTTATTGTCATTTAGTTATTTCTACTGTCAGCCTTTAATAGATGTGTTTTTAGGTATTTTTACTCTTCACATGAATTAAATATCATTCAAATGTTGAGTAGAAAGTGGAGAGCTTTATGGTGGTATGGTCTTCCATAAGACAGAATGAATTTGGTTGTTTATTTTATTTTCTTTGAGAGAAGGGGTGGGGGCTATAAACTCAGCAAACCTTCCTTTTCTGTTCAATTATTCTTCTAATCCTGATTCTCCTCCTTTCTTCTTTCAAAAGAAACCACATTGAAAAATTTTGGTTTGGACCAAATTACATGTTTTTGAATTGCTTAAATGGTGTGAGTGATCTAGGTTTGAGCTCATGTGTAATGTATAATAAATTTAGAAACATTAAGGCAAACAGGAATCAAGGCACACAAGTGGCAACAAAAATAGGTCTTGTAAAGATATTAGAAAACAAACATAAAGAAAAGTATAGGTTAATTACCCAATGGAAACAGTAGATTTTGGCAAAACAAATTCAGTCTCCTGTCTTCACATCCTGGCATTCTTTCTTTCTTTGTGTCAAGACCACATGTACTTGTCTTTAGCACAAAGAAGATTCATCTTTGTCATGATTTCCGTACCCCAATTAGGCTCAGGATGCTAAACATACATACTGAGACATATTTACAGAGTATTGTATTTTGCTGACTATTTTTTTTATTTTCTACTTTTGGTGTAGATTAGTCATGAAAGACTACGAGTTCCATGGGATGAGCAAACAGAAACATTTAAAGTGTGATTGAGCATCTATCCATTCTATCCATGATAGCGAGGAACTCAAAAAAGTCTGTATTATGGATGCAATTTTTCTGTGACTTTATTGTAGACATTTGATGAGAAGAGTTAAAGGCATTGTAATACAGATAGGTGTAATCTAAGCTTAATGAAACCCACCAAGAAACAAAACTTATGATGAAAAGAACTGAACTCTAGTACCCTGATTATAGCCATATTGTAAGAGTTGCCACATATTGTACGTCAGAGAAGTGTACGTAATTTACTTCTAGAGACAAGCTACTGAAGAACTCCTATCACAATGAAATTAATACCTATGTGTGTGGAATAAAAGCCTACAATCCATTTCAGAATTTTACACATCATTTATCCCTCCTGGACAACAGCAAATGACTTCAAGACAATTGAAACTAGAAGCTTGAAAATGATAGTGCCAATCTAAACTGGTTTAAAATAGCTCCCCCCCATGTGTGCCATTTCCACACATCACACCTACACTAGAAAAGAACGCAATGAAATTTTGCTTATGTGGGAAACCAATGAATACACAGTTTTGATACTTATATGGTGTGTCCCTGAGAAAGTACAATAATGACACACTGCGCTTGCAAATGCTGGGATTCAGCTGAATGAAAATATTTTCTTGAAGTACAAACACATATACACAAATACAATCAAGTGGTTGAGCAAAATGTAAATTAAAGATATACTCTCAGTATCAACAAAAATAATGAGGGGAAGCTGAACAAAGTATTCAAAGCAAGTAAAAAAAGAGAAAGATCAACAGTTTGGTGAGATTGAATGGCTTATGAGGCAATCAAAGGCTTTAAATTTTTCAGTTCTTAACTAGTGCAATTTTATACTTGATCCTGGTTTCTATTGATGAAAATTTTATTACAATTTCATGACTTCCTCAGACCAAGAAACTGAATGAAGACACTTTTTGTTAAATTACTGTATTTCCAGTAAATATATGGCTTACACAATTTGTGTTCTTCCTGTCAGCCGTAGTAGATAGATTTATGAATGCATATCTCAGTCTCTCAGTTAGTTCTTCTAGCATCAAGTCAGGAATATTGATGATGCAGAGTGGAAAAAGAATCTTTAAAAAAATACGTATTAGCACAATACTGCTTCCCTGTATTATCATTCTGAAACATTTCATACCAGTAGATTCATCCAAACAAATCCCAACAAAAGAAAATGATTACATAATTCCACTAACTTCACTAGAACTTAGGGTCTAAAGAAAACTAAGTCATCCTTTTTCAACAGACTCAAATAGAAAATCAAAGGAAAAACAATCCCATTTGCAGTTCACAGAAAAGAATATATTCATGAAATGGTTTAAACTAGTTTCAAGTTCTTTAGGGCCCTTACCACAATAAGGTATTTATCTTGTATGCTACATCAAGATGTACATGCTATATCCTCCTGCAAAATGATCTGGATGCCTTTGTCCCTGAGTTAAACAGTCCCTTCCTTTTCTGTCTGGCCATTATTTATTTATTTATTTATTTCCCACAGAATATGAAGTGGGTGAAGTAGAAAAAAAGTATTATATGCCAATCAATATAAACTAGACAGGAGTAGGTTATTCATAATATCTAGATTTAGAATCTAGGAAGTATTTCTGTATCACAGAGCTGTCTCAGGAAAGGGCCTCAGAGATAGCTGAGAATGAAAGAACAGGGCTGAGTTTTTTTAAACTGAAACAGAAAAAGTTCAGGGTTTCAGACTCAAAATTTTGGAAAACAAATGATGCGTTGTGCCAACAGTATCTTCCATCAGTAATGTCATTCCCTAAGGACAGAAAATAGGTCAGAGAATGTGCAAATTAAGATATAACATGATATCCTATTCATAGATTTAGTCCATCAAGAAACATTGCTCAATTATAATAGGAAATTAGAAGGTAATTTTCAGAATTTTAGCTCAGACTAAGCATAAAGAAGGACACCTTTAAAAATATGAAGCTTTCTTCTATCAAGACATAAAACTCAAAAGAAGCAGTTGATACTCAAAGTAGTGAATGGACATTCACAAGTTCCCAGTGATTTACTGGAAAACCAAAGCCAGGTTCTGAATAGTTTTAGGTTTTCCATCAGGCCAAATACAAAACTAAATCAAACCAAAACATCTTGCAATCCACTGTCTCATGGCAGTACTCTTTAAAATGACAATGAATAAGCAAATCAACTGTGTTGCTGTTTAACCATTTGCACTGCTGAGCAATGGGAGCTTTTTTTTTTTTTTTAAAAAAAAAAAAAAAAAAAAAAACTTCTTTGCCTGAATTACATGGTAACTGTAGAAGTTTAATTCCAAATCTAGTTAATTATTTCCTGATCTGCCCTTGATTTAGTCAAACTAGAAATTAGTAAGTGTTCTCAAAGCCTTTATTAATCTTAACATAATTGCTAAGGATTACATATTTCTTGGGCTGTAGCCAATTCTGACCTTAAAATAATGCTGTCTGAAGAAAGTAACATAAAAGAGATAAAACATCTTGAGTATATTCTTTTAACATACTTATTTCCTAATGTCTTCATTTAAACCCAGACAGCACATTTGCTCAAGCCACCTAAAACAGTATGTGTGTTCTTCTGCTAGCCATATAATTCCTATTCCAGTCATGTAATTGAAATACATGCTCTTTTTAAGTTCACATTGTAAATTAACTCAAGAGTATGATTAACAAATCACTATCTGTAGCTACATCTTTGCTGGTTATAGAAGAGAATGAACAAGTCACAACTTATTTTTATTACCACTGTAACAAAATCATTTGTGTCCCCTTTAGATTTGTATCTATCATATTGCCTTTTTGATAAGCTTATTCAGATTTAAGAAACCTTGTTTCTTATTCTGTTGTTTCCTAAAGAACAGAAGAAAATATTTTTCTTTTGAAGAACTAGGTGATTTTTTTAAGACATTATCTTAAATATTAGGAAACTAAAGCATAGAAACTTTGATAGAGCTGTTCTTAAGTAGTACATTGTAAAAACAAGTAACCACTTCAGAACATATTAATAGGCTATAGACTATTTTTTATTTTTTATTTTTTTATGAGAATTTTCACAACAGAATGCATATAGGTGATTTGTATGTGTCTCTGTAACAGAAAAATAAATTGTAACATCATAATAGAAATACTTTTATCCCTGTTTAAATTCCCATTTATTCTAGCCAAAGTTTGACTTGGCAAAATCAGACTGAATCTGTTCTAGAATCTGAACCTCCCTTTCTTTTTAAAAAACTTTTTAGATGTCCCTTTTTAAAATTCAGCATTTGAGACAGATCCATGGAAAGACAGAATTCCATTTTATTCCTTTTGTGAGAAAGCAGAATTGTGCAAATCAACTGTCTTCTTACTGGCTTTGTTATTATTAAAGTAATGTACTGTGCATAGGAAATATATCTAATTAATTGTCCCTCACTGACTATAGCATGTACATATTAACCAGAGTCAAACCCATTGCAAACAAATGCAACTTTCTCTGTGGAAAGATTCAAAATACACTAGTTTAAAGGAATTAAACTGAAACACCAACAGTAATTCATTGAACTTTTTGCATAATATTACCATCGTTCTGTAGACTGGCAAAATGAAATACAGGACAATGAACTGGCCACAGTTACCCGGGAAGTTAGACAGTACTAAAATTCACAGTTCAGAATTCCTTCAAGAGCTAGTCCATGCAGAATAGCAGAAGAGGAGAGGGAAGAATGTCAATGATATAATGATATCTATTTCAGTAGAACATTATAGTAATAGTTCACAGATTATTTTTTTTTTTTCTGTCACCATGAAATACACAGAACCATCCTCTTCCTCCTTTTCCTTTTCCTTTTCCTTTTCCTTTTCCTTTTCCTTTTCCTTTTTTTTTCTTTTTCCACCACACAGAAAATCAACAGTTTCTTTTTACTGAAATCAACATGAGTTTTCTCATATATGGGGTGATGTGTCTGTGACAGACCAGTCATATATTTTCCTGAATGTCAAACTATTTCAGACTTGTGACAAAAACTCCAATACTCACACTTTAAAGTGTTATCTAAACTAATGGAGAAACTTTAAAGCAACAGCCAGAGAATATAATACTTAATCCTTGTGAAAAGAATATTGAATCACTCCAGCTAAGGGAATGAATGATTCATCATCAACTGCATTTCTTATTGTAGACTTTATAATGAAATGATCTTGGTGGGGTATTTTGTTTGTTTGTTATCTTGCTTTTTCCTCCTTAAATCATTGAGAAATAAGAACTTTGAATGTTGTCTCATATTCTTTTTCTATCAATTTTTCTTATTTTTACTGCTTCTTAATTACTAAGAAATAAAGAAAATATGACATATCCGTTTGCATTCTTAGAATAACCTTTTTCTGCTTGAAAGTTTCCTGAAAAACACAACCTACTATGCAGCAGGTGTAGTTTTAATGATGCTTTGATGCCATATGTCAAATTTCATCACTTGCTGTGAAGAGTGACAGTTCTTTTGATAGCTCCTAGCAACAGCAATAGCATTTGTTGGTGGTCACCTCACACTAGACAAATAATTCCAGTAGCAAGAGCATTTAATTTCAGTTTCATGCCAGGGTACACACAATCTGCTGCTTTCTTCTGTATGTAATTGTTTTAAAAGTAAAATATATTCACAAGAGCATTCTGCATTCTGAATAGGGATGTTTCAAAGCTGCCTTCAGGAATGGATTTCTTATCACTGTAAATAGTGAATATGCAAGCATGGTCCAAGGTGCAGCAAGGGATGATGTTCAAGAACATGTTTGCCCACAGAGGCCAGGCAGTGAAAGTGCATGATTACTATATGATTAAATTTACTGGTAATATCAGCAGACATCTGGATATGGTGAACTGCAGGTTGTCTACAAGACCTTCACATACACAAGGTCTTAATGAATATGGCATTCCCCCTTGCCACTCCCATAATTATTCTTTAAGAGTCAGATTTAGCACCTACAGATAAAGGAATTGCTTGACAGTCAGCTTGATTGGCACTTCAAATTTATTTTACTTTTAACATTACTTTTATATCAAAAGCATATAATAAATTACACTTTGGGGTGGTTTTATTCGGGTGGGCAGCCGAGCTCCACCACAGCCACTCTCTCATTCCCCCTCCTCAAAGGGGAACGGGGGGGAGATATGATGCAAAGGGCTCAAATGTTGAGATAAGCATGGGGACTTCATTCAATAATTATCATTGATTGTGAACACTTCTCCACCACCGCTCTTTCATGATCACTCCCTTCCCCTGCTCAGACATGGGGTCCCTCTCATGGAATGCAGTCCTTCCCAAAGTGATCCTATGTAGGCTTCCCACAGGCAGCAGCTCATGGAAAACTGCTCCAAATATGGGTCCATACCATGGGGTCCAACAGTCAGGAGCAAACTGCTCCAACCTGGGTCCCCCACAGGCAGCAGCTCTTGTCAGGTCACCTGTGTGGGCTCCTCTCCATGGGCTACAGATGTGGCCCAGGTCCTGCTCCAGTGGAGGTCCTCCATAGGCCGCAGCCTCCTTCAGTGCGGGTCCACATGCTGCACTGTGGTCTTCTCCACAGGTGGCAGCATGGAACCCTGCTCTACCATGGTACACCATGGACTTCAGGGGGACAGCCTGCTTCACTATGGTCCTCACCACAGCCTGCAAGGGACTTCTGCTCCGGCACCTGGAGCACCTCTCTCTCTCCTTCTTCACTGACCTTGGCGCCTGCAAGGCTTTTTCTCACTCCTCACTCTCCCAGCTGCTATTCCCCCGGCTGTTTCTCTTTCTATTTTATTTTATTTATTTATTTATTTACTTACTTACTTACTTATTTATTTCACTTTCTTAAATATTTTGTTACAGAGGCACAAACAACATCACTTATTGGCCTGGCTCTGGATAGCAGCAGGGCCCTTCTCTTACGTAAGGGGCAGCTTCTGAATTCTCGCAGAAATCACCCCTATGCCCCCCACACACTATCAGAACCTTGCCACGTAAACCCACTGAACACTTTAACTTTACAAAGTTATATTACATTATTGCTAATCAGTCAGTGACACCTTTAACTTTTGCAAATAAATAGAAGAACAATCATGTCAAACCTGTTCATAATGTTCCTTGCTATAGAAAGTAGATAGTAGATTTAATGAAACTCAGTAGCAAATTCAGGGACAAAAATTCACTTGCTTCTTTGGGTGTTCTTTTTCTCTTGATTATTTTCTTTCTCAGCCTCTCAGAGTTCTTGTAAAGTTAATATGGTCAATCCATATTCATTCTGCAGTTTGATGCTTCCATTAGCTGTGTTGTTGTACAGCCTGCAGGCAACATATACTGTGACTAAAGATAAAACATGGAAGACATGTACAAGATCTATGACGTCCCTTCCAAACCAAGCCATTCTGTGATTCCATGGTTCTAAGAGAACTTGTGAGAAAAGCAACATATTGTGAAAGAATTCTTTCTGTATCACATATACATTTTCTCTGTTAAAACAAAAACACTTCCATAAGGTATTTTTGTAATTTAAAATTATACTAAATAGTGTAATGTCTATGCCTTAGAAAACATTTGTAACATTGTATTTTACTAGTAAGAAAATGAGAATTTTTCAGGAAACTTTAATAGCCAATAGCAATGATATCTAAATTTCAAAATTATTAACAATTTAATCTTAGTTTTAATATTTTAAGATATCCAGCATTGAAAAAGAAAAATAATAAAAGACCAAATAATAATAATTAAAATCTTATGATTCATAAATTGTTAATTATAAATCATTCTGAGACCTAGAGGACATGTAGTATAAATGGACAAGAGAGTGAAGAAGATGGTAATTAGACAGCAAGTTGAATATGAGCCAGCAGTGTGCCCTGGCAGCCAGGAGGGCCAACCGTGTCCTGGGGTGCATCAAGCACAGCATCACTAGTAGGTCGAGGGAGGTGATTGTCCCGCTCTACTCTGCGCTGGTGCGGCCTCACCTCGAGTACTGTGTGCAGTTCTGGGCACCACAGTATAAAAAGGACATGAAACTGTTGGAGAGTGTCCAGAGGAGGGCTATGAAGATGGTGAAAGGCCTGGAGGGGAAGACGTACGAGGAACGGCTGAGGGCACTGGGCCTGTTCAGCCTGGAGAAGAGGAGGCTGAGGGGAGACCTCATCGCAGTCTACAACTTCCTCGTAAGAGGGTGTCGAGAGGCAGGAGACCTTTTCTCCATTAACACCAGCGACAGGACCCGCGGGGACGGGGTTAAGCTGAGGCAGGGGAAGTTTAGGCTTGACATCAGGAGGGGCTTCTTCACAGAGAGAGTGGTTGCACACTGGAACAGGCTCCCCAGGGAAGTGGTCACTGCACCGAGCCTGACTGAGTTTAAGAAGAGATTGGACTGTGCACTTAGTCACATGGTCTGAACTTTTGGGTAGACCTGTGCGGTGTCAAGAGTTGGACTTGATGATCCTTAAGGGTCCCTTCCAACTCAGGATATTCTATGATTCTATGATTCTATGAATATACTGAGAGAACCATATCAAATTTTCAATTTCAAAAATGGGTCCAGCTTTTCTAGAGCTGCAAGAACTGGGATTCATTACTGTAAAATTTAGCCAAACATCTCTCAGGGAGACTGTATGAGAGCAGATAGTAATCTCAATCCAAGCAGAAACTTCTTCAGATTGTGTAAAAATTGATGGCTAGTAATAGTAGTAATATTTACTACTAGTAGTAAATATTCCAGTGTCATGCATAACAGAAGTCAGCTAGTCTCTACTGCAAAGACAAACAGAAACTATCAATGATATTTATTTTGTATACTGAAGTAGTCTATTTTACTTTCAAAAGGAATAGGAGTATAAATAAAAATAGCTGCTCTTCATGCTCTTCATGCCTTGTCTTTCAACTATAACTAACTATATCTTTCCTTCCTTCCTTCCTTCCTTCCTTCCTTCCTTCCTTCCTTCCTTCCTTTCTTCCTTTTCTTTCTTTCTTTCTTTCTTTCTTTCTTTCTTTCTTTCTTTCTTTCTTTCTTTCTTTCTTTCTTTCTTTCTTTTTAAATGACCTGACCGGTAATGCTCAGTTTTGTCAGGTTGCTTTCTACTGTTCCATTATTCGTGAACAGAGTAAACAGAACAAAAACATAGTTGGGTTTTCTGTAGAGACCTAGAAAAATAGACAGGAGTTGTGCCTCAGGCATTACTGGGAGGAAGAAGGGAGGGGTAACCACAATCATTTCTGGTGAACTCTTTTGAGCCAGTACATATCCATAATTCATACTGTATTTCCTTTCTAGTGAAACCTTTTTAGAAATTTTATTTGTGTATTTATTTAATGCCTATAGTATTTGGTGGAGAAAAGCTAGGGCAATCTGTGCACTCAAACAAGTCTTCTGGAAAGATGGGATGATTTTCATGCCTTGATTAAAAATAAAATCTTGAAAATTATGCTTTGCCACCTTTAAAGTACATTTTGTAATAAAAATAAAAATAAAAATAATCTTCATAGAGTCTTTTACAGAGACAATAAAAACAAAGATTTACCTCAAAAAACAACTGTAAGGTCAGAGGTGTATGAACTGGTCTCAATTTTGTTGTAATTTAAAACTTCATAATTTAATTCTGTAAAGTAAAAAATTATAAAAGTAGTGAATGTTGTATACTATTTGATTAGAAGAAGGAAGAGAAAAATGATTTCTCAAAATATGTGTGTGAAATGATATATTTGAATGTTGGCTGTCATCCATCTTTAGCTTTTACCCTATTAAAAGGAGATTTTAAATTCATCTATATTCCTGACCACCAGAGGGATTAAAGAAGAAACATCACATTCCCTGTAATATGCGAGTAATAAGAGCAAATTTCAATATATACTACTGAGTAGTAGAAGTTACTAGTAGTGTACTCCTCTGTAAAATAAGTGATTGCTTTAATAAATATTGAGGGTGCAGGTACAGTTACTTCAATTTAGGATGCAGTATTGGTAGTGTTGTTGTCATCCTGGAGCATGACAGATCATCCTAAAGCACCAGTCCTGTTTTGTAGTCTGATTTTAAGAGGTGGTGAATAGCTTAGGGAGGTGCTTATTGCCCTCAACTCCTACTGATTTCAGTTGTTCAGTTGTTAACAGTCTTAATCTTTTCAATCCTAATACCTACAATTAAACTGCAAAATATTTCCCCTGAGCCACATTGTCTTCTTCCATTTGGTATCTATTGATTTCTCAACCTGTTACTATCTTCCTGATTTCCAACCGAACTAAAACACAGGGAGAATCATGTTATTTTTATTTCCTTGTTGGTGTTTTGTACTAGCATCACTGACAATGTCAGTGCAGCTCTGGGAATAGTTAACAGCTTTTGCCAAAGATAGCAGGGAACACTGAACAAACTGAACAAAATTAAGAAGTAGGTATTTATAAAACAAATGACATTTCCTAAAGTCCTTAAATATATTAAAGGCAAGTTAACATGTAGAAATAAACCAGGATTGTTAAAAAATAAATAATAATAATAATAAAAAAGAAACTTCACATGATTACATGACTAATGGGAAGCTATCTGCCTAATGGGTAACCTGATGCCTAGCAGTACTGATGCTGAAATAATCAAGATTATTGAGCAAACAGTGGATCAAAAGAAGTGAGAATTTCTGAACAGAAGTGTTTGTTTCTGATGATAAAAAAAAAAAAGAAGGAAAATACAAAACATGAGATTAAATTAATATTTTTATACTCATTAATAAAGGTATTATATTCAAGGCTGTTCACTGCTTCCTTTTGAGAATCTTATTTAGCAAGCATGAGGTGTAGAATCCCACAACACTCAGTCACGCTACCTCTCACTGAGTCTGATAACACTAAAATGTATATTTATTTTCATAAAACAGAAGATACTGCTCAAAAGCCTGGAAATAAGAGGGGATATTCACCCTCAGCCCTTCATAAATGGGAGCCAGCAGTGGGCACAGTATCCATGCACAGGTACAGGTACAGTAATAAGCTTTACTTATCGACAAAACACTTAACTATGCACCTGAATATCTTAGACCCCATCCAAGTCTTTTCAGGTGCATCCAATGTAACAGAGCGGCAACAAAACAACTCCATCAATACATCACCTTCTGCTGAGCCCAAATGAATTATTTCCACTGCTCTGTGCCAATCTTGGTGGGAATGTTTGTGTCTCCTTGTACAGTTTTCTATCTTATTCTTCTGAGATCAATCTCTCTTCTTTGTTTTGCCACTGGAAAAATTTCCTTTTTTTTTTTTTTTTTTTGAGGAAGTGTAGGGCAGAGAAGGTATATGGATGGTAAGAAAGTGTAGGGCAGAGAAGGTGTATGGATGGTGTTTATATAGAAATATTTTTATCCCTTCTATATTCCGGTTTTTCTCCATTTAACTGAAAAGGTGCTCATTATTTTTTATTTCAAGGTCTAGTCAAGTGTCAGAAATAAAGGGGAGATATCTACAAGCTCTGCAGCAGCAGATGCCAATTTATTCCTACAAATATGATTCTCAATCTCTATTTTCTCTTTTCAAGGTATTGAGACACCTATGCCACATAAATCCATTTTGCTTGCACCAAGATTTTCTATCAGGGCAATGCTGCTGAGTATATGAATAAAATAAGTGAAGAAATGATGTGGTCCACAGTGCTTGAAGTAGGTTGATCACAAGTGTTGATCACAAAAACAGGGTTTTAAGAATTCAAAATTAATAAAGGAGATTAGTGGAGAATAAACAAGATTATTAAGATACAAGTATAAGTTACCAAATTATTTTAAAGTTTTTATAAAATAATAAAAATATGAAAAATAATTTTCCTTCATTTTCACTCTTCCCAAAAAACTTTTTCAAGGTTTTCTTGTTAAGTTAGACAGACATGTTCAAATAATTTGACTTCAAGGGGATGGCACATGAAAAACGTTCTCTGTAAAGTGAATGATAAGACTCAAAATGGGTGCTCAAAAGTCCAGTTTTAATGAACATTACAACTGTTTCCCTTTCTGGAAACTGTATGACCTTGACATCATATAAGGTCTGTGTGGTCTCGTGACCTAACAAATCATTGAAAACTATTTACTTCTATAATCTCTCTTGATCAGTATCCTGTACATTTCATGATAACAATATTTGATAATACTAATATATTATTATAATAATATAATGATAAATGAGAATTTAGGAAATTCAATTTAGAAGGAAAGAAACTTCTCCGCCCATCCACTCTCTTCCACCTCCTCCCCCTGAGAGGCGCAGGGGAATGGGGAAATGGGGGTTATGGTCAGTCTATAGTGCTTTTTCTCTGCTGCTCTTTCTTGGTAACTCGCATCCCCCGTGCTGTGGGGTCCCTCCCACGGAATGCAGTCCTTGCCAAACTGATCTGGCGTGGGCTTCCAACAGGCAGCAGCTCTTCATTAACTGTTCCAGATAGGGGTCCATACCACAGGGTCCAACCCTCAGGAGCAAACTGCTCCAACCTGGGTCCCCCACGGGCTGCAGCTCCTGCCAGGTCACCTGCTCCTGCGTGGGCTCCTCTCCAAGACCCACAGGTCTGGCCTGGAATCTGCTCCGGCAGGGGTCTTCCACAGGCCACAGCCTCTGTCGGTGCAGGTCCACCTGCTCCACCCTGATCTCCTCCACAGGCTGCAGTGTGGAACCCTGCTCCACCGTGGAACTCCATGGGCTGCAGGGGGACAATCTGCTTCACTATGGTCCTGACCACAGGCCCCAGGGGACTTCCGCTCCAGTGCCTGGAGCACTTCTGTCCCTCCTTGTTCACTGACCTTGGTGCCTGCAAGGCTGTTTCTCACTCCTCACACTCTCCCAGCTTCTGTGTGGTGCAGCGTTTTTTTTTTTTTTTTTTTTTTTTTTTCCCTGTCTTAAATACGCTCTCACAGAGGTGCAAAACAACATCGCTTACTGGCTCAGCTCTGGTCAGCAATGGGGCCCTTACCAAACCTGAGGCAGCTTCTAGATCCTTCTCAGAGAAGCCACCCCTCTGGCCCCCTGCTACCAAACCTTGCCATGTAAACCTACTACAACCAGTCAGAAATTTTTATTTTAGGCTAGACAAATAAACTCTTCTGAATAATCTGAACATTTACTACAGCTCTGGCAATATCTCATGGCTGGTGAGTGCTGATGTTGTTGGCAGCCATTTCATTCTGCTTCTGAAAGAAACCTTACCACACAAAAACCCACAGATGAAGTTGCCCCAAACCTAGTTGAAGCCTACTATTGTCAGCTGCCATTTTTCGAGTGTAAGCAACTTTATATTGTCTCCTAACATTTATTTACTTCCTGCAGTTACTTTCTTCCCTTTAGATATCATTATCACAGTTTCAACTACTGATTTTTTATTATCCATGAGAACTCAAGAAGTCTTTTATTTAGGTTTCTGTTACTCTATTATTAAGGATTGACAAACTAGTAACCATGGCTAATACAACAGAATTAGCCTGTATGGTTGATACCTTTCCTCTTTAAATCTTTATTTCCTAACTTATGTGAATGCTTGATTTGTATTCTTTCTTTCCATTTTATAAAACTCCTTCTTTAAAACTACTGTTTCTGTCATTAAGCTTCCTTGAGGACACTCATTCCGAGAAACCAATCAGATACTTTCCACATAAATTAGCCTAATTAACTAAGCATATAACAACCTTCCTGTAACTGACTAGCAGCCTTATGATGCATCTCTCTTAAAAAAAAAAGAAAAAGAAAAAGAAAAAAACCATTGTAACAGTCTTTTAAAAATATTTTGCAGTGCTCTGTAAAGATAAAATGCTCACAAAGACTCATTAAAACATATAGATTGTTTTGAAGCCATCTATATACAGTAACGTATAATATTATAATATTTGCATATAATTAGATACACTATTTGAACTACAGTTTGTGCTTTCATTTTTGTGGAAGCTACACATGTCAGAATATAACCTGTTTGCAACATGGACCGCAGATTTGCCATATTCATCTCTGAGGTCACTCAAGGTTAAAATAATTCAACCTACAAAAATTATACGATGCAAATAAATTATTAAAAATAACAAAAGTAGTGAAAAAGTATTTTGTACATGTAGGCATACATTTTAACTCATGGTGAAATGATTTGTATTCACTCTAAAGTACCACTTAAATATCTTTCCTACTAACTGCTTATATTACAGTACAGCTTCCTGAATTGTCAGGTCAATTCTTCTGCACATATACACACAGCCACACCTGCACATTGCATCAATTCACCCTATGTAACAAATATCAAAAACATGGCATACATGATTATGAGCTTTAAATTTATTTTAAACATTTTAATAGTGGTCAAACTCACTTGAAAAACTTGCTAATTTTTCAAATGCCATTGGAAAGAGATTTATAATTCATACACTTGTCTATTTTACCCATTTAGTTTACACAGTAGTTAAAATATCTTGGATTTTTTGTTTGTTTGTTTTAATACAGAAGGGATAGCTTTATCCGCATAAGAGAAAAACATGAAAGTTGTGTGTCTGCTTTTAGGTTCAGTGATTCATACAGAACTGAAATTAAATTCTCAAAGTAGCTGCTGGCATTTTCCCTTTTCCCTTAGATTTGTTCGGTCGGAACAGAGTTGGGTCGGAAGTGCTGCCATCTGAGAAAGGTCTACTATATTTCGGCAGCAATTTATTCTTTGTATTCTAGCATTGAAACAGTGCAGGAGACAAATGAGAGGCACTTCTACACTGAGAAGAAATCTGCTGCAAACACACTATATTTTCAGTCAGCTTTTGGCAACTCCTTGTGAGGAACTACAACACAGACAATGCATTCAGACAATGTAAAAAGTGTCTTGCTATATTTAATGTGTAGGATATTTACCTAGGATATTTTCAGAGTGCTAGGTTGGCTTAAGTGTTTGATTCTTTGAAATGCTATCAATGTTGCCCATTTTACTATTTTAATCTATTTATTTGTTGGTATATTTACATTCAGTCTGTCTCATTAAAAGATTTGTAGAAATTCTGAGGTACTGGGTTTACCAATCTTTAAATTTCTTGCTTGAATTCAAAGCAACCTAGCATTGCCTGAGAAGAGAATTTGGTCAGTTATTCCATTTTCCACTACGTTTATGTGCTGAAAGATCTGTCTACATACAGTCTTTCTTATGCTCCTAAAACCTGTTAATAGACCAGCAAAGTGTGTTGGGTCTTTATTTTTTCACATTTTCCAATCACACACACAGCATATATCTCACACTAAGCTTTATTCTTTAAATGTGAATGTTGTATTAATATGCAAATAGATGACTTTTGTTTGAATAACACAAATAACCGAAATTCTCAGGAAGTTGGAACTTGCTGCTCAGTAGCATAATCTTACTTTTTCCTTCATTCCACACTTTTTTCAGGTAATGTACAATTATATTTTTTTTTTTTAAAAAGTAATAAATAGTGCTCTTGGAGGAACATCAGACTCCTATATGTATTATTACCATTATAAAATTAATCTTAAAATCGGACGAACCACACATATCAAGACAAATGTCTTTAGACTACTTATACTTAACAGTGCATGCATGTCCCCCCCATATTCATACCTAAAAAAAAAAATCTTTATTTCCAAAATTCAACTACCAGAAATAGTGACTTAGTTTGAAAGGTTTAATTTTAAATGTGTTTTGATTACCTGTCATCTGACAACACCTCTGACTGTTGTATCCTAACATTCAGCATATTCACCATAGTCCACACTGTGTTAATAATATGATTCAAGTGAACAGTTTGGTAGGTATCAATAAAACAGATTTTGTAATACATTTTATAACATATGCTTAAAAATGAGACATATTTACTAGGTTTTTAACCTGGGATTGATTAACAGTGCATTAATTTTTCTTCTTGTATGCTATGGATGAAAAAAAAAAAATCTACTTCTTCTTGTTGGGTTTTGTTGCTTTTGTTGTTGTTTTGTTTTGTTTTGCTTTTTCCCTAAATTATTTTTTGAAACAAAAACCTGCCCTGTCTTCAGTGGATTTCCAAATGTTGGATTTCATGCCAAGTCTTCATGCCTGAAGTATAGCTACTCTGTTCTGAAAAAGATGAAGATCTTAGTTGTCATAAAGCATTTGTCATTCCTCTGCTTATTTGCTGAAGCTGAAGGTCTGTTAGCATTTTTCCTGATCTTTTTATTTTCTTCAGGGCTAAAAATGACAGGAAAACAACAAAAGGGGGAAAAGTCATATCTGTAGCCAAAATGCTCCAATGATATACCCAAGGATGGGTCAGCTGTGAGCAGGACAGAAAAAAAAAAAAATAGAAAAATAAAACAAACTCCAAACCCTCTGATCAAATAAATATTTTCTGTAACTTGGGGCATTTTAGAATCTTCCATGTAATTACATGTACTGTTGAATAGCTGTTAGAGCTAAAGAAAACAACACCATGGAGCAGAAGAGAGAAGCAATTTCTTACTAAATCCTGTAACTGAAATAGGGATGAGGCAAAGATGCTTTTGCTCCAATTTCCTAGTTCATGTTATTACCACCACCTAAAGAGAGGGATGATAAAGTCCATGCTTTCTTAGGTTTCTCCTTGCTTTCCAGACCCTTATATTTTTTTTCAGGTTATTCGTCATTTTTCTCAGATCTTCTAGGTGCCATATGACATAAACCTAATTCACTTTTGTCATCATCTTACTGAGAAAAGTTGTCATTTATAATAACCAGAAGAAGAGTTCTTACCAATATGAACACGCTAGTCACCTGCACTGACACCTATGCAGTGTGCAAACTACACATAACAGCTGACATATAGCATCAGAAAGTAAGCACTCCATCTTACTCCATTCACTTTGTTGAAATCTCTAGCTCTACTGAAAACAATCTGACTTCATAAGGAATTGCAATTAGAATGGGACGCTGTGAAAAATATACACAAGGTCTGTTTCAGAACTTTTGGGACATAAGAAACTTAATGTTTATGAAATGCCTAACCTCCAGAGCACTGCTAACTGGCCTTTTAAATAATCATCAAGCACCATAAGCCAGTCTAATTGGAATCTAGGAAACAATTCACAACAGAAAAAAATGTTACTTTTCTCTCTCATGAATGATTTGTGAAACAAACTACAGGTTTTCTGTATTTTCTTGTAATTTAATGATCTACTTTCACACATTTTTTGCCCCTGTTTGTTCCCTGGCTTACATTTATGCAAATATTTCGATCATGAAATTCCAGCTGTTTTGAGTGAACATGCAGGACTTTTTCAAGTATTCTGAATGAATGAGTCAAACTCATGCAATATGGTTTTCAGTATAAATGCTGTTGAATTCCAATTCAAATTGTTTTTCCATTATTATCTTACACCTTTCTGTCAGAAATGTCATTCGCAGTTGTGGTTTTGATTGGGCTACCAAATGATTGGGTATTTACTTCCTGCTTTCAAAATATTGTCCCCAGAAATAGTGTTTCATTTTCCTGGCTCAGGGTGCACTACTGAAAAAAAAAAAAAAAAAAAAAAAAAAAAGTTTTACTTTCTTATATACATATATACATAATTTCAGAGTGAAAAAAAAAAAGTCCAAGTGAAGAGTATCTATAACACTATAGATGGGATTGAGGATAGTGGAACAGGCCTGTTTGCACAGGAAAAAATACTGCTGTATTTATCACTTTCACAGACCCATGGTAAAAGCAAATATATGTGAAAGGGAAGGCTAAAAATAAATGACTTATGAAGACATTAGTGCTGATAGTAGAGTAGGAGAAAGAGTTAAAAAAAAAAAAAAAAAAAGCCAAAATGTCAAGAAGGTATAGGGCAAAAGGATAGAGGGGTAAAGGGGAGAACAGAGGAAGACAAGATTCAGACATATGGGAATAAAATTTTTCTATAGAATTTCAACAGGCAAAGGGGATAAAAGAAGTACCTCAGAAACATAACTGTATTTATCACAGAATACTTAACTCTCTAAAAGGCCTATTATCCCAAAGAGGACTACTAATCATGTTGATGTGAGACCAGCAATGTGAGACCAGTATGTGAGACCAGCAATGGCATGCTTCATTACAGTCATATGTCACCTCTCAGTAGAACTGTATTTGTGCAACTGGTGACTAAACAAGAAGATAATTTGGCTATAAGGCTTGCATTTAAACACCACTTTCCCTTCAATCAGCCTAGGTGGCAGACAACTTGTGATGGCTTCCTGTTGTCCACCCACCTGATGATACTGGTCATTTAGACTTGTTTCATCCCTGGCATGAGCTCCCGGCTGTTCCTGACATGCTACTATTGATGCTTGTGCTCCTACTGGTGATGATTGTGTCTGCTGATCTTCCTTAGACTTTGTGCTGCTTTACCAGTAGCTCCAGATTCGTCTTCACATTCTTTCATTACTTACTACCATTAGCTATACTTTATTTGTGCTCTTTGCACCTCTATGGACTGTTCCATTGGTGGGTACAGCTTTCATGTGAAACAGATTTAGTGTCCTGTAGGCTGGCTCCCAAACTGTTTATTTACAACTGCTCAGGAGATAACACATCTTCCACAGTTCAATCATTTCCTAACCTCTGCACCTCCAACACTGTCAAAAACACAGGAGAGATGAGGGCTGCACATTTTCTTACTGCATTGTTCAGGACTTCTTGGCAGAGAAGCAGTTTTGTTGTATTTTGTCAAATTATGAGTCATCTTCCAAACAGTCTTTAATTAAAGGAAGAAGTTTGATTAAAGGTAAGCAATTCTTGCATTCAAATTCTATTCCCTCCCTCCTCGCCCCCCCCCCCCCAAAAAAAAAAAAAAAATCTTTCTTGGGCTTGATACCACAGGTAGCTGTGTTTTTTGTTGTTGTTGTTGTTGTTGTTTGTTTGTTTGTTCTGTCATTTTTGTTGTCATTGTTGATTTTTTTTTTTAATGCCCAGGATGAATCATTTAAAATCTGTGTCACATGCATTACTTACAAACATGAAAACAACAGTCAATTTTAAATAATAACAATGTGGTATTTCTCACAATATAACCTGACAAACCACAAGCGCCTCTTAGCTCACATCAAAGATAATTTTAAGTATTGCTCAGATGATAACACCAACATTTTTGCTGCATACCCTAGGACTAAACAAAACCATTACCATCAGGATTAATCAGTATTAAAAATGTTACAAGGTTTAATCTATGTTGTGTGCTCCTGGCAAAGTAACCATAGACATTTGACCATTAGCCTAAAGATCAAACTATGGAAAGGCAGTACACATTTACTTCTGTGGTGCTGCCATCATCACTTATTGTATTTTCTAACTTCTGTAGTGTTTTAGTCTTGTCAGTCACTAAATGAGACCTGTTAACAGCAGTAGAAAATAATGCTTCATTTATATAAATCAAAGAAGATGCATAAATAAGGAAGTTATAATGATATATATTAAGTTCAAATATATTATTGAAATTTAGTTATTAAATGTGTTTGCTTCAAATAGTTGCCAGGAAATGTGAGAACTCACCTCACTAAAACAAACAGACAACAACAAAAACAAACAAACAAACAAACAAAAGAGCATACTACATAGCAATGCAAAATGGATTTACAAAATGTCTTGATTCACAGTTTTTTCAAAAGATTTAATTTTCTTTTAAGCAGTATTTGTGGAAAGAGACAATAGATATAAATGGCATAGGAACTGGTTGGTGAACATTCCTTTGTCCTCAGACTCGCATCTGATAATGTAGGTAGCCTTTTTCTCAATATGTAAATATTTATTTATATTTATTTATCTATGGATATTTAAGATATATCTTAAATAAGATAAAATTACTTATAGGTATACTTAAGTAGATCTACATCTTAAGTAGATCTAAATAGATGAATAAATAACTGGAAATTTATTTATGAATAATTGATGATTTCAAATGACACAAGTCTGCGGCAAGTGCTTTTATTATGTGCCATTTGGATGTAATTTAGGATTTTAAGAGGAGATGGATTAATCACAATAATAGCACAATGGTAACATCTGTCTTATATGACCCTGAATTTTCTGAGGTAATTGAGTCTGATTTAGTTGGAGAACTTATTTTTCTAACCTGAAAAGTTAATTATTCAGCTAAGCCACATCTTATTCTTATTTAGATACATCAGTTTCAGCAAAGACTTCTAAACAAAATTTCACATAAAGAAATAGCACATATTTTGAGTAATTGCTTACTACAAGTATCTCTAACTTCAAATAATTGCTGACAGAAGAAAGAATGAATACATTTACAAGTTACAGTTTGGGGTTTTATTTTCTTCCTTCACTGGAATCTGAAAGTTCAAGTTTTTTGGTTTTTGTTTTTTTGTTTTGTTTTGTTTTTCCCTGCAACTATGAACAAGAGCAACCATTCTTATAAGCAAAAATATACATTTTCTTATGATCCAGAAGGAGCAATTATAGTACATAATGAAAAATTATATAGTGTTTCTTGTTGGATTTATAAATATAAATCATTTAGCCTAAATTTTGATTGAAATTGAAAATCAAATAAAAAGTGAATATTAATAGAGTATAAATGAGTAAGGAGATTTCTTAGTCCTGAAAGATAATAGGCAGAGTATTGGAGGAAGTAATTAAATACTTTCCAAATTTTTTCATAGTCTGTAGCTACTGAGTTGATAAAGTCCCATGTATTTTGGCAGATCCACAGCCTCAGGACATCTGCAAAGTATTTAAATAGAAGTATAAAAGCATATCATAAATTTCTGCTACATCTTTCAAAGATGTTATGAGTATTTCAATGCATGGGAAAAGGTAATTAGTGATCGTATCATCCCTCCTTTGTAGGAGCTTGACTGGTTGGTTAAATCAGACAATTATTATAACAAAGCTAAGTGTCATGAATTTGAGGAGTTATCAGGTGGACTAATTATATATTAAATGTGTGGTATAACTGATAACTGTGTGTCTAATGAGAGTAACATAACTTCAAAAAAAAAAAGTATATACTTGCATTGTTGGTGAACTGCATGTCCTGAATGAAAGTGATAATGTATAGGGAAGAAATAAAGTACATGCAATTAAAAATGCCTGCAGAGAAAATGTAAATGTGAACATACAGAAATTACATTGTACAAACCATAGGGGTGATTCCTATATATCAGAAGAGCATCCAGCAAAAAGTAATATCGAGGGCATCAAATTCATTTTTTCAGTGTCAGTTACTAGGTGGTCAGGGTCATTATATGGTTGATAATGCCCATGTGATATTACACAGATCATTGCAAGGCTCTGTATCCTCTCATAGGCTGAAATTCCAGCAGTCATTTGTCCAAGACAGGGGAAAGCCTGCTAAAGTCTCTTTGCTATGCTGATGCCACAATTTTTAGTACTTTAAAAGCTTTTACATTTTTTGTAGTAGGGTGAGGGGAACAGCAGACTTCAAATGAGGCAGAAGAGTAACATCCTTTCATGAGTGAAATTGACACTTTTAAGTGAACTTCATAACACAAAACGGGGTTTCAGAACTGATGTATCTTACTAATTTCAGAGGGACAAACTCTGAGCCAGTTGCAACAGTGTGTGACCAATAGTAGTAACTGAAGATGGATTACCAGTCAAAGATGCAGCTCAAAGCTCCTGACAGAGAAAGAAGGCACTGCCTTTATTCATGACTACTTAATAAAGTCCCAGAAGGTTGGTTCTGCAAATTGTAATTTCTCTGCTGTTTAATATTCATTAACGCTTAAAGCAATGACAAGAACTATGTACATATTATAAATATATAGATTAAGATAGAGAGTCTTTTATGCCCATTAATTTCTTTCCCCAGGGACATACAACCCAGTTCTGTAATGCGTAATGGTTCTGAATGCTTGAAAGCCACATTAACAATTTTCAGAAAGGCTTCAATGTTAAGTAAGTTTGCAGAAGCTTCAGTTTTCCTGTGTTGTCACAAGTCCATGTTAAGGAAAAATAAAATAAATAAATGAAGCTGCTAGCTCATTTAATTTTCTTTTCTTGACTAGTATTTATTTTCTAACATAAGAATCTATCTATCTATCTATCTATCTATCTATCTATTTGTTTTTTTTGTTTGTTTGTTTTTTGTTGTTTTTTTTTTTTTTTGGTGAGGTTTTTTGTTTGTTTGTTTGTTTTAAGCACACCATATCTACTGGACTGATCAAAAGTATACAGAAGTGATCATGTGGTAAACTTTGATTTCAATAAATACATTTATAGATAATTAGAATGCTATTATCTACATAGAGCCATTATTTATGGCAGTATTTAACAAAATATATTGAATAAAATAAAAAATTAAATAATTTATGTAAGTTGGGGTGGAGTTAATGTTCTTCGTAACAGTCCATGGGGTTTTTCATTTTAAATTTGCAATTAAAACAGTACTGATTACATATCTGTCTTTTATCTATTGCTGGACAGTGTTTGCAGTGTCAAGGCTTTCTCTGCCTCTTACACTGTCCTGCCAGTGAGGATGCTGGCGGTACACAAGAAGCTAGGAGAGGACATGACCCAAACTGACTTTAAAATGTTCAATATGATGTCATACTCAACAACAGAAGCTAGGAGCTTTTCACCTTCTGCTCTTCAGATTTTCTCCCACCACCATCCTGCCGAGAGGGAGAATGAGCACATAGCTGTAATGGGGTTTAACTACCAGCTGGGGTCAGCCAACCACATTAGGAAGCATTAATACTGAGGTTAAGAGATATTAAAAGTTAGGCATTATAAAAGCCAGTATACTTGTCAAAACTAGGCCAAAATTGCAAGTCTAATTTGAACTGAAAATCACCACATGCAATTATATCATGTCCTGGTTTCAGCTAGGATAGAGTTATTTTTCCTCCTAGTAGCTGGTAGGGTGCTATGTTTTGGATGTAGAATGAGAAGAATGTTGATAACATGCTGAGAGTTTTAATTGCTGCAGAGCAGTGCTTACACTAAGCCAAGGACTTTTCAGCTTCTCGCTCTGTCCTGCCAGCAGGCAGGCTAGGGGTGCAGCAGGAGCTGAGAGGGGACAGACCCAGGACAGCTGACCCAAACTGGCCAAAGGGGTATTCCATATCATCTGATGTCATGCTAAATAATATATACGGGTGGCTAGCTGGGATGGGGGGACCGGCTACTCGGGGATAGGCTGGGCATTGGTCAGCGGGTGGTGATCAATTGCATTGTGCATCACTTGTTTTGTATACAGTTGTTTGTAGTACTATCATTATTATTATTATTATTATCTTTTTCTGCCCTAATAAACTGTCTCTATCTCAACCCATAGGCTTAATTTTTCCTGACTCTCACCATCCCAGAGAGGGAGGGGGGAGGGCTAGCCAATGGCTATGTGGTGCTTAGCTGCCATCCAGGTTAAACCACAACAATCATTATGGTGACTGAACTCCTGTAGATTATGTCACTGAAACTTTATACAAAAAACATGTTTCACTTATTACTTTAAGAATGAGGATAACACTTGGCAGACTGAAGCCTATCTAGTCTATGCCTAGTCACAAAATTTTAATCTTTCTGATCAAGACTAAATAACTATACAGCTATTCTTAGCAAATACACAAACAGTCCTAATGAAATATGGAGCTTAATTTTCTTGAGCTGTTATTGAATGACATGGCTCAAGAATTCGATCTGGTAATCATGGCATACTTCTATTAGATAAGAGGTGCTAAGCATATCACCACCACCAGACTCCCAAACAAACATTACTTGTGTAATATTGAAAGATTATGAAACTTTTACTTTCTCCACACAAGGAGTTCAAGAATCTTTTAGTGTTTCCTACCTGCCAGAGTTTAGTATTAAATTATAATAATAATAGAATGGTTTGGGTTGGAAGGGACCTTAAAGATCGTCTAGTTTCAAACCCCCTGCCATTGGCAAAGACACCTTCCACTAGACAAGGTTGCTTAAAGCCCCATTCAACCTGGCCTTAAGCACTTCCAGGGATGGGACAACCACAACATCTCTGGGTAGAGAAGGTTCCTCTGGTGAGGTTCCAGTGCCTCACCACTCTCAAAGTAAAAAATTTCTTCTCAATATCTAATCTAAATCTACTCTCTTTTAGTTTAAAACCATTACTCCTTGTCCTATCACTAAACTCCCTGATAAAAAGTCCCTCCCTAGCTTTTCTGTAGTCCCACTTTTAAGCATTGGAAGGACGCTAAAAGATTTCCCTGGAACATTCTCTTCTCCAGGCCGAACAACCCCAAATCTCTCAATCTGTCTTTATAAGAGAGGTGCTCCAGCCCTTTGATCACCTTCATGGCCCTCTTTTGGACTTGTTCTATTATATCTATATCCTTATTGTGCTAGGGGACCACCTCTCAAGCCTGTCAAGGTCTCTCCAGAGTGTCAGCTGCACCATGCAGCATGGTGTCTGTCATCAGCAACCTTGCTTAGGGTGCACTCAGTCCCACTGTCCATGTCACCAACAGATATATTAAACAGCACTGGACCCAATACTGACCCCTGAGGAACACCGCTCATCATTGATCTCCACCTGGATGTTGAGCTGTTGAATGTAACTCTTTGACCATGACCATCCAGCCAATTTCTTACCCAATGGGTGGTCCATCCATCAAATCCATCTCTCCAATTTAGAGACAAGGATGTTGTGCAGAACAGTGTCAAATGCTTTGAAAAAGTACAGGTAGATGATGGCAGTTGTTCTTCCCCTATGCACCAATGCTGTAACCCCATTGCAAAAGGTGCCCTTTTTTTTTTTTTAATAGTACTCTGCTATTTACTTCAATTGCAATGATCAGGACAGCTTGCTAGTTATTTAATAGTTTAATAGTTTATGTAATAATGGTCTTTAATTGGTAGGAGTGTCACTTGGTTAGTTAGCCTGTGATTAAGTGAGATTTATTCAACATTGTGCAAAACTTTGAGTTCAGAGATTATATCTATTTGGCCATTGTGACACACTAAACTAACCACCTTCCTTGAACAACAAATAAATGACTTACTGTTAAGAAAAAGTATAATTATGTTGTATTTTCACTCTGTGCTTGCAATAATTACCATGGTCACATAGAAAAAGTACACAAATTTGGAGTCAAGTCTGAGGCAGATTTTAATACATACACTTTTCACAAAACAGAATCATACAGGTTGTCTCGTGCCTAAATATATGTCTTTGGATACAGTAGTGATTTTAGAAAAACATTTTATTTTTTTTTTTATTGATATATAATCCTCATTTTTTCTTCTGTGTGATCTACATCACTAACAGCTCATGAATCACTGATAATTGAATAAGATCATGAATAGTGTATTTTTAACAAGTGTATTATTTTTTCTAAAATGTATATGTATTAACTGAACTATAGAAGAAAATTAGATTACTACAAATAGTACATGTATCCTTCTGTGATAGGTACAGTAATGTGTAAAGCATCCACACCTAAGGTGAACAAAATACGTATAAATGTTCCAATAGATAAATATTTCACAGAATAACAACACTGTACTAAAATTGAAAAGCAGGTTTAATATATTGTAATATTGTCAGAATCCCTAGGAAGTGGAAGGGGAAAAAAAATGTATTGATTCAGAAAATAATCTGGGATTCTCTGAGGAAAATAAACTTTGTTATACCCAAGCATTCTCCACAATAAGTGTCTATTAAAAGTGTTTAAATGTACGAATGTATATAAAGAACACAACAGAATAAAGTGCAATTTAAGTTATGTGTTGCATAGGATATAGAATGACTTCAACATTTCAAGGACTTCGTGCAAATTGTGGAAATTATGACAGCAGACATTATTTCATTACTAACTATGCTCCATGAATAGTTCCAGAACCAGCTTCATAGTGAAAGCAGTTTTGTGGCCATGAGCATCAAGAAGGTATCATGTTAGAAACATTTATTGTAAACTATGCATTTCTGCTGCATAGATAGTTCTCCTATCATTTGTCATAATTATGTATGTTACCAAATCAAAAAAAAAAAAAAAAAAAAAAAAAAGATGAGAAACAGCTAAATAGCTTTTCAAAGTCTCTTGGAATACTTGAAAGGATTCCACTTTTCCCTCAAAGAAAGATCATATTTTGATCTTGATTTTTTTTATTATTATTATTATTATTTTATTTTTTAATCCCAAGGTAAAGTTATTAAATCTAGAAGATTGTGGATGGAAGGTATGCTTTCCAATACAAAGCAAAACACCCAATCGTGAATGTAAAAAGCTCTCTATTTAAAAAGACTAAAAGAATCACTGCTACAAAAGACAAAGCTAGTAATGGAAAAGATTAAACAAATAAATGCTAAACTTCCCCTCTTTCCCTTTTGCACCCCCTTGTCCCCCGTCCTCCCTCCCCCGACCCCCCCCCCCCAAAAAAAAAAAAGAGTATAACTCTGCAATAACAAAATGAGGAAAAACATCTTCTAAGTTATCTAATTCATCATTTTAAATTTTGTTTTACTACATAAGTAAATGACAATCAAAGTGGATTGCCCTTTACCTGAGGCGGGGAATTTTACTTAATTCTTCTCTAAATAACCAACTGCCAATATAACTGCTAGATTCAAAATCAATATTTACCCACATTCTCTTAAAGCAATATTTTTAATTAAGGAATCAATCTGAGGCATTTGGGACATAAAAATACCAATAAGTTTTGTTGAAATTAAAAACGTTTTCTATAAGTTCCCTTACAAGCTCTCTAAAGAGATAAAAGCATTTAAGTACTATATATTATTGTTAACTTCAGTTGCCTTTGTCCTGTGTTATTTTATAACACAAGATCAACCAACAAAAGTCCTTTTTAAATGAAGATCACTTTCCCTCTAGGTTGGCAGGGAGCTGGCATCCACCAAGATGTTAAATAAAAGAACTTCTAATCCCAGAACTATTCCTGATTTAGGAATCCTCACTGTGAATGTATAACATTTTTTCTTTGTTAATTGATTCACACTACTATAAGCATGCAGAAAAAAATCTTATTTTCACATAGCCAACTACAAAAACTGGACATACTTTTCTAATGTCAGCACTGATCCTTATAGATATTAAAAGCCTTTTATCAGATAACCCCATCTATCTCAAAGTTAAATCTCCTCTTCAAATATCCCAAGATCCATAATTCACCTACTAATAGATCCCAGGTACTCACTGATGTGAACTTGGATAAGCTTTACAGTCCAAGTTCCATCAGCAAGAAACTGGAAGTGAAAAAGTAAAATTGACAAGAATTGAAATAAGCTATTCTCTTTTATTTCCATTCGCAACCCCTCTATGCTCTTGTTCTGCCTCGAAATTCATGGCACACTTGTAAGCAGGGCAAAGGCTATCTCCAGAAGCAGGGCAAAGGCTATCTCCAGAAAAAAACAAAACAAAACAAAACAAAACAAAACAAAAACTGATGATACAGAAGAAGGAAGATACCAGAAGGATGAAAGGATGAAGGCATACTTTTTCCACAGTGGTGCAAACTTGCTTTTCATTAGTTGTTGTCTGTCAATTATTATGAAAATAGCTTCTTAATACTAGCAATATTTGTTTAATTGTATTGATTAGACTGTCTTTAACAAACTTTCAGCATAACATCAGCCTGCCCATGAGATGTCTTTTAAGCCTTTTGCTAACCACCTGAAGTGATTCATTTAAACTTCATCTTCTACTTCTGCTTTTCATTATAAATTCATTATTTCCCCCAATAATATGATACAGATGGGCTACAAAAGTTTTAATCTCAGTTTTCCTAAACTACTTGGCATTCTTATGTTTTAATCTCAGATTTCTGATAATATAGCTTTTCTATTCAGTGAAAAATACATTGTTTTCATAAAAAAGACACATTTCTCATAGCTAAGTAAAACTATTGGCACAAGCACAAGAGAAAAATAAATTAAGAATACAAATTACTAAGAGATATTTTGTTACAAAATAATTATTCAATTGGAAAGATGCAGTACAATACATAGCTATAAGTACTGTTGGGACAATATACTAAACACACTCTGGTTAAAGGTTTTTGTTTGTTTGTTTGTTTTCTTCTCAGTGAAAAAGCTCATAGTCCAAATAAGTAATCCAAAGGATAAAGATTCTTAAAAAAAAAAAAAAAAAAAAAAAAAAAAAAAAAAAAAAAAAAAAAAAAAAAAACATTTTCTCTTCCTTGTTATCAGGAAAGGAGAGAAAGGAGAACAATCTAGCTAGTTGTTCACTAGTGTTTTCAGTCTACTAGTGGAAAATGTTTTGTATACAATGTCAAAGACTAAACAAGAGTCTTGAGTAACTTCACAGAGTCTCTTTTAACAACTTACGGAGTTGCTCTTTTAACAACTTTGCTCTTTTAACAAGTTATTATGGAGTTTACAACTCCATAATCCTTCATTTTTCAATACTTTTTGCATAAAAGTAACTAAATTGTATTTCAAAGTCTGCTCATATTTTGACTGTTTAAAACAACATTTTTGGGATGCTGTTATTTCCAGCAAGAAACATGGTTTTCAGTTACTATAGGTATATAGGTATATATTTACTAAGAGAAAGAACTGGTGTTCTCTCAGTAAATATATACCTCCCTATTCTACCTGTCACAATACATAACTCTCAATCTATTCTAACATCCAGGCTGTCAATTTTTTTTTTTTTTTCCTGGCATGACTCCAATCCATATTTTGAAAGAAGTTTTACACAGTTACCATAGTTTTGTTCTTCTGTGTTTTGTTGTTGTTGTTGTTGTTTGTTTGCTGTTGTTGTTTTTTGTTTGTTTATTTGTTTTAATGTATTCTGTAGAGTTTTTATATCTATTTCAATACTTGTAAAATTTTATGTGAAGTAGCATCTACTTAACTGGTGAAAAATTGATATAATATGTTCTTAGAAAATTTCATTGTTAAAAACATTGATCAGATGGCTTGTAGTTATTTTTATATTGTTTCATGTTTTGCCATAGGAGGGAAAAAAAAAAAAAAAAGGAAAAAAAAAATATCTTATTCTAACCTGAAAAAATGAGGTCAATTATGTAGAGAAAATACCATCTTTGCATCTCATACTAAACTGTAAATAGCATTGGCACACAATAACCAATGCTATTTGGCAGTCACCAAATGCAATGACTCTTTCTGTCAAACCTTCCTCCACGAATAAGAAAGAACACAACCAAAAGAGCAACAGATATGCAAGTTATCAAAACAACCTATGTCCAGCTTGATGTATCCAGACTATGTAAATTGTAACTAGTGAAAACCTGATATGGTTGCTAAGCCTATCTGTAACACATTCTCTTTTAATTCATCATCAAAAGAATTCATGGACAGATGTGAAATCAATGAATTTAATTGTATGGCCTGTACTATTCAGGAATTTGGACTAGATTATGATAATTGTTACTTAGAGACCAAAGTTTACAAATCAATTAAAAAAAAAATAATAATGTTTTGCGATTGAAAGAGGAATCAAGTCATACAATTCTAGAACTGACAAAGAAATTTCAAAGAAACAGTCTCCTAGCTCTTCTTCATTTTGGAAATGATATAGATAATGCTTTATGTCATATCAAATCACTATAACTGATATTAAGGGGAAAATATGTGAGAACAAAAACAGGTGAACTAAAATGTGCAGTCTATAGAGGATACATAAATAAAATGATTCTAACTTCCAACATTTCACTGTTAAAGGTGAATAATGCACATTCTCTTGAAAATATACATTTCTGCTTGCTGGTTTTGGTATCTCGCATTCTTGCATCTGTTTAGAAGTGCACCCTGATATGCAGGTAATAATATTCTTTTTCAATTATTAACAATTCCCTATTGGGAAATGAAAGGTTTTCCTGATATAAATATATAAATAAATAACTAAAAAAATATAAATAAATTACTAAATAAAATAGATTGATGGCTGTTCAAAGCTCCTCTGAGTACAAAACAAAGCTCTGAGTTACATTTCAATGTAACTATATTCAAAGCTCAAAGCTATAAACCTCAGAATATTTTCTACACTCTCTTCCAACATATACCTACCTGCCATGTCGTAATGCATTAATCAGCCTTAGCACAAGTTTCTGTTATGAAGCCAGCTGTGTGCCAACAGTTTTAGAGCTCTAATTTCTATTCACAAATATGCTTTACAGCTAAGTGATTCGTTAAAGTTTTTTGTTTGTTTTGTTTTGTTTTAAATTGACAGCAAAGGGGCCCAGCTGCAGATGTTGAGATACTATTGACAGAAGTAGCCAAATGTGACAGTTCCTATTTTTAAAAGCAGCAGTTGTTTTATGAATTCATTTATACTGGAGAAAGTTTAATCTGGGAGTGATATGTAATCCCTGATCTTGTTTTCCTATAAGTGCATTAGAGTGTTAAGAGACCAGCTAAGTCCTGACTGCCAAATGCTGGGGAAAATTAGAGCTCTTTAGCTCAAAACTTGCTATTTAAAGAAGTCTTGTGACATACCTAGAAGAAAAGATGGCGCATTCTTCAATGAAAATATTTACACAAGTCTTTAATAAAACAATTTTTTCTAAGTACTGAAAGAATTTGTATTTGCTATAGGAAGATTCTGAATGTACCCTTGGTGTTTCAGTCATCAGCCACAGCTCTGCCTTCTGCAATCGAGAGCTTTGACTCCTTGACATCAAGTGTACCCATTTTTTTAAATCCAAAAGCCTTCATACTTTTTCTTTATCTGCTCACTCCCTTTTCACCATGGCAACAGGTGTGCTTATATAGAAATATACATAGTTATAGATATACATAGTGATAGATATAGATCCTAATATTCAAAATTCAAAATACTTCCATGGCCTCCCACAATATTCTCATAGATAAACTCAGGAAGTCTGGATTAAATAAGTGAACAGTGAGGTGGATTAAGAGATGGCTGGATGGCAGAGCTCAGAGGGCTGTTATCAACAGCACGGAGTTTAGCTGGAGGCCAGTAGTTATCAGTGTCCCCTAGGGCTAAAAGTACTGAGTTCAATGTTCAACTTACTCATCAGTGACCTGGAAGAAGGGACAGAGTGCACTCTCAGTGACTTTCCTGATGATACAAAACTTGCAGATGATACAGGAGTGGCTGATAGACCAGATGGCTCTGCAGCCATCCAGAGATACCTGGATAGGCTGAAGAGTTGGAAGGAGTGGAACTTCATGAACTTCAGCAGAAGCAAATGCAGGGACCTGTACCTGAGGAGGTATAACCTGATCCACCAGCACAGGCTAGGGGTTGACCTGCTGGAAAGCAGCTTGGTGGAGAAGGACCTGGGAGTTCCAGTGAATGACAAGTTAACCATAAGCCACCAATGTGCACCTGTGTCCAAGAAGGCTGATAGAATCTTGTGGTGCATTAGGGAGAGTGTTGCCAGTAAGTCAAGAGAGGTTATTCAGCCCTCATGAGAACCTCATTCAGCCTTCATGAGGCCACATCTGAAATACAGTGTCTAGTTTAGGGCTCCCCAGCACGAGAAAGATGTGGAGCTCCTGGAGAAAGTACAGTGGAAGGCTACAAAAATTATTAGGAGACTGGAGGTTTTTTCCATCCTTAATGATTCTATGATAAGGGCTGAGTTCATTGCGTTCTTTAGCATTCTACGTTTTTCTACATTTATAGATCCCAACAAAAGAGTTTCCATAGATTTTCTAAATGTGGTAGGGGAAGCATCTACTAGAAAGGTGATAATTCTCTCAATTCCATCATCTCAAGCTTGCATAAACTGAAATAATTAGGAAAAGCAAAGGAAAAATAATACATTTCCAATAGCTATTTATTTTTCAAATGCATAATTCTAGCTGCATAATTTTCCTTGCAATGTCTTCAGTAGAAAAAGAAGTATTTTAAAATTGGTGGAACTTGTATAGTGAATTTTACAGGGTACTTCTTAATAGATATTTTTTTATAAATATCTATAAAGAAAGTAATGGAATTTCATTATTTTTAAAGTAACTTTATACTTTTCTTTCACCTTATTTTTTCAGAGGATGAGGTGAGACATTACACAGGAGAAATACAGAATCACAGAATCACCTAGGTTGCAAGAGACCTCCAAGATCACCGAGTCCAACCTCTGACCTAACACTAACAAGTCCTCCGCTAAACCATATCCCTAAGCTCTACATCTAAACGTCTTTTAAAGACCTCTGGGGTGGTGGCTCAACCACTTCCCTGGGCAGCCTATTTCAGTGCCTAACAACCCTTTCAGTAAAGAAGCTCTTCCTAATATCCAACCTAAACCTCCATTGGCATAACTTTAGCCTGTTCCCCCTCGTCCTGTCACCAGGCATGTGGGAGAATAGACCAACCCCCACCTCGCTACAGCCTCCTTTAAGGTACCTGTGGAGTGTGATAAGGTCGCCCCTGAGCCTTCTCTTTTCCAGGCTGAACAACCCCATCTCCCTCAGCTGCTCCTCGTAAGACTTGTTCTCCAGACACCTCACCAGCCTTGTTGCCTTTCTCTGGACCTGTTCAAGCACCTCCATGTCCTTCTTGTAGTGAGGGCCCAAAACTGAACACAGTACTCGAGGTGCAGCCTCACCAGAGCTGAGTACATGGGGACAATCACTTCCCTGGACCTGCTGGCCACACTGTTTCTGATACAAGCCAGGATGCTTTTGGCCTTCTTGGCCGCCTGAGCACACTGCTGGCTCAAATTCAGCCAACTATCAACCAATCATCTCAGGTCCTTCTCTGACAGGCAGCTTTCTAACCACTCATCTCCCAGTCTTTAGCACTGCTTGGGGTTGTTGTGCTTCAGGTGCAGGACCTACCACTTGGCCTTGCTGAACTTCATGCAGATGACCTCAGCCCATCGGTCCAGCCTATCCAGGTCATCCTGCAGAGCCTTCCTACCCTCGAGCAGATCGACACACGCACCTAACTTGGTGTTGTCTGCAAACTTACTGAGAGTGCACTTGATCCCCTCATCTAGATCACCAATAAAGAAATTAAAGAGCATTGGCCCCAGTACTGAGCCCTGGGGGACTCCACTAGTGACCAGCCTCCAGCTGGATTTAACTCCATTCACCACAACTCTTTGGGCCTAGCTACCCAGCCGGTTTTTTGACGAGAATGCTGTGGGAAACAGGGTCAAAAGCCTCACTAAAATAAAGGTAGACAACATCCACAGCCTTTCCCTCTTCCACACAGTGTGTCACTTTGTCATAGAAGGAGATCAGGTTCATCAAGTAGGACTTGCCTTTCATAAACCCATGCTGACTGGGCCTTATCACCTGTTTGCCCTGGAAGTGCCACGTGATGACAGTCAAGATAATCTGCTCCATGATCTTCCCTGGCACTGAGGTCAAACTAACAGACCTATAGTTCCCCTATAGTCTACCCTCTAGCCCTTCCTGTAAATGGGCATCACATCTGCTAGCTGCCAGTCAACTGGGACCTCCCCCTGATAGCCAGGACTGCTGATAAATGATGGAAAGCAGCTTGACCAGCTCTTCCGACAGTTCTCGCAGTACCCTCGTGTGGATCCCATCCGGCCCCATCAACTTGCGTACATCTAAATGCTGTAGCAGGTCACCAACCATTTCCTCATGGATTGTGAGGGCCACATCCTGCTCCTCACCGCCTTTCACCAGCTCAGGGTACTAGGTGTCCACAGAACAACTGGTCTTGCCGCTAAAGACTGAGGCAAAGAAGGCATTAAGCACCTCCACCTTTTCCTCATCTCTTGTAACTAAGTTTCCCCCTGCATCCAGTAAAGGATGGAGATTCTTCTTAGTCCCCCTTTTTGTGTAACAGACCCCCACCAGGATGCCTGCCTTGTTGGCCTTCCCGCTGATCCTAACCCATAGGGACTCAACCTTATCATTCCCAGTCTCAGCCTCGAGTTCCAAAATATCAAAACACTCTCTAATACAGAGAGCCACACCACCACCTCTGCTGTGCTTTCTGTCCCTTCTGAAGAGCCTGAAGTGCCAGTCATTGCAGCACTCCAGTCATGGGAGTGGTCCCACCACATTTCAGTGATGGCAACCAAGTCATAGCCAGCCTGCTGCACGATGGCTTTCCAGCTCCTCCTGTTTGTTGCCCATGCTGTGTACATTAGTGTAGATGAACTTCAGCTGGGCCATTGCCTGCTTCCCCGGCCTTGACATTGTTCTCCCTGGCACACTTCTAATGAGTCTTATTCCCTCCCCATCCCCATCCCCCTTCCTACCTAAAGTCCTCTCAATGAGCCCTGCCAGCTCCTGTGCTAGTGTCTGTTTTGCCTTTCTAGACAGGTGGAACCCATCTGCAGTTAGCAGGCCTGGTGCCAAGTAAAGTGCCCTGTGGTCAAAAAAAAAATAATCTGTGTTGGCACCAGCCTCTGTGCCACATGTTTATCAGGTGGGCTTTCCGAGTCCTCTCTGTACCCCTTCCTGTCACTGCAGGGATGGAGGAAAGCATGACCTGTACTCCCGCTCCATCTACTAATTGTCCCAATATATAAATGTTATTTACATACTAAAAAATAAGTTTGGGAACTTGCATTTGGGAACTACATTTAAATTAAAAAAAAAAAAAAAAGAAAGAAAAAGAAAAAAGAAAACTATTTTATATTATATTTTACAGTGAAACAAGGTTTGCTAGAGATGTATATTCAAAGGTGACTATGAGAAAATGATATCCAGAAAGACTCAAATAGTCTTCCAGCAGTATAGCCTTAAAATAAACCAACCAACAGGCTGCAATATATTCCTGCCTCAAAAAAAAAAAAAAAAAAAAAAAAAGTAAATGAAATCTCAACACTAGAAGTTTATTTTTTTGTTTGTTGTTTTTTTTTTTTTTCATTAATAGGGGAAACTCTTGCAGTGTTCATACTTCTCAGATTTTAATCAAATAATTTTATATGAAGCATCAACTAAACAGCATTCTGCTTATTATTATAAAGATTTAAAATATTATTAGCAAATTGTTAATGAAATTGATGCCTCACCATAACAAAATGTGTACATCAACAGTGTAATAGGGCTGAGATATATACGGAATGGAGGGTGCAGAATATATTATTTATCTCTCTTATTTGTTTTTCCCCTGATTGCTTCAGTAGATATGCAATTCAATTTGATGAGGTGGAAAAAGGTGACTTAGGAAATTATGTAAACATTTACCACCTTCTTTCTAGTAAAATAAATGGCATTTGTCAAGGATATTCAATTCATGACTAATCAAATTTCTGTTACACAATTTAGCACAGCTCAGTCACAGTCCAAAAATCAGAGCTTCGGCATTCATGCAGATGAAATGTGGGAAAAAACAAACAAACAAACAAAAAAGTAGAAATGAAATTCCCCTTGTGTTTGATGTTAAAAATACACTTTCTGATTTTTTTTCTCATTCCTGATAATTGTTAAGATCACTCAATAATTATCATCATAGGCAAAATAGACACAACATAGGGAGATTAATATAATTTATTGCCTATCACTAGCAGTCTAGAACAATGAAAAACTAAAAGCAATACAAAACCACTTTCCTCCCAATCCACCTTCTTCTACCTCCTCCCCCCATGCGGCACAGGGGAATGGGGCATGGGAACTGTGGTCAGTTCCTAATGTTGCGTCTCTGCTGCTTCTTCATAGTCACTCTTCCACTGCTCCAACAAGGGGTCCCTCCCAACACGTTACAGTCCTTCCTGAACTGATCTTGTGTGAGCTTCTCACATGCAGGAGCTCTTCAAAAACTGTTCCAGTATGGATCCATACCATGAGGTCCATCCATCAGGAGCAAACTGGTCTAATGTGTCCCACACGAGTGGCAGCTCCCCCCAGATCCCCTGCCCCTGTATGGTCTCCTCTCCATGGACTGCAGTTCTGACCTAGAGTCTGTTCCTGTGGGGACTCTCCACGGGCCACAGCCTACTTCAGGCCACATCCACCTGCTCCACCGGGGGCTCCTCCACGGGCTGCAGTGTGGAGATTTTTTTCGCCATTGTACATCATGGGCTGCAGGGAGATAACCTGCTCTACCATGGGCCTCTCCACCAGGTGAAGTTCTGCTCTGGGGCCTGGAGCACCTCCAGCCTACCTTCTGCACTCACTTTGCTATCTCCAGGCCTTTTTCTCACTCGCTTTTTCCTAGCTGCAGTTGTGCAGCTGGTTTTTTTCCTTTCTTAAATTTGCTCTCAAGGAGGCCCAACCACTGTTGTTCATTGGCTCAGCTCTGTCCAGCAGCAGGTCCCTTTTGGAGCCGGCTGGAGCTGGCTCTGATCTAATGTGGGGCAGCCACTGAGCTCTGCTCACAGAGGCCACCCCTCCAGCCACCCACTACCAAGGCCTTGACACATAAATTTAGCACAGTCATATTAACGCAAACTAGAAACAGCTCACTAAGTACTAAATTCATTATTCTGGGTCTGTTATCTGACCAAAGGCCTTGCTGACATTTGAAATGACATATAGTGTGAAGCCTATCGTTCAGTAGCAGGCAATTGGGACACAGACTGTAGAGACCCATTCTGGGTTTGCAACTGGACATTAGATATGATTCTGTACAAAGTGAGAATTAACAACAGATGCCCATGTGTTGGCTGGTAACCAAGCCCAGTACTGTGAAATGTGTTCATTTGATTTGTGTAAGTATGAAAAAATGCTAGGGCCGCATGATGAAATATAACCTTAAAACAGTGATTAGTGTACATAGTTCTTGTATCATGCAAAGGAAGGGTCCAGAAATTTGTATAAATAGAGGGTCTGAAGGGTGAACATTGAGTCTCTAGTCTGGGAGATAAGAGGAACAAAGAGTTTTTTTGTTTTTTTTTTTTTTTTAGGAAACTGCTGCCCAAGACTCTGATATCAGGCAAAGAGATCCACCAAATAAGGAGAAAGGGGGAGCAGAAGGACGACCGAAGGACAAAGCCTGGGAGGAAGACTACAAGCCTTCAGCACAAGAGATCCCCAGAAAGACCACCAGAGACTGATACGCATGCGTCCAGAGAGGGTTTGGATTCCGGGAACTAATTATATTAACCCTGCCTTTTCTAGGAATAATGATGAATATGTATTAGTCGAGGAGCATAAAAATCAGCCCCCTGATGTAACAGGTGTACGTCTTGGTGGAGCAGAGACTCACGGCACACCCAGCGCTGTTTGCTTGTCTCTATTCGCTTAATAAATTACAAACTTTAATTAGAATCCTATTTGGGACTCAATCATTTATCTCAGTACTGACAACAGAATGTCTCCTTGTAGTAAAATTTTAAGTCAGATCTGCAGTCCAAGCTATCACTCTGTGGCATGATATATGTGTGCCCAGCATTCTCTTTCATACATATGAATTTCACTGGTCATCATTTCCTTCATTCAGAGTTATGAGCATACCAAATATATAAATGCAACAGGAAATGGATCACCAGACTTTCTTGAATGTTTTGAGTAACAAGATGATTTCTAATAAAACACAGAATGTGCCATATATATATATATATATTTTTCTTCAGTTCTAAGCTTAAATTCAAGTTGTTCTAACTAAAAAAATAGATAATAATTCTGTAGCATATCAATTCTTCCTGTTCACAGTAAAATGCTGTCTTCACAGAAAGATGATGAAAGAATAACTTTTCTAGAAGGGAGAATTCAGAGGCTGACATGTGGCTTCAGAGTTCACTTAAAGACAAATGTTTATCTTACTCAGACATCATTTATTATTTTGTTAATCTGAAGAAGAATATTCTTTCTTGAACTAGCAGTCAAATGTTGTGGTTTAACACAGCCAGCAGCTAAGCACCACACACCTGTTCACTCTCCCCCCCAGAGTGGGATGGGGAAGAGAATTGGGAAAAAAATGAAAGTTTGTGGTTTGAGATAAAGATGGTTTATTAGGACAGGAAAGAAAGGAAAATAATAGCAATAATAGAGCTACTAAAAATAACGTGTAAAAAACAAGTGATGCACAATGCAATTGATCTCCACCAGCTGACTCCCCTAACAGCCTATCCCAGCCTATCCCCTAACAGCCACTCCCCACCCCATCTAGCCACCCCTATATTAATTGTTCATGGTGTGGAATGGAATGAAATTTTCATAGTATGGAATATCCCTTTGGCCAGTTTGGGTCAGCTGTCCTGGGTCTGTCCCCTCCCAGCTCCTGCTGCACACCCAGCCTGCCCTCGCACAGTACGGAAAGCTAAAAAGTCCTTGGTTTAGCTTAAGCTCTGCACTGCAACAATTAAAACTATCAGCGTGTTATCAACATTCTTCTCATCCTAAATCCAAAACATAGTACCCTACCAGCTACTAGGAGGAAAATTAACTGTATCCTATATCTCACAGGCTGTGTCTGTGAGAGATAATAAAAAGGGTTTTTTTAGATATGTGA
>CM021732.1:99491753-99502289 GCA_011075105.1 Heteronetta atricapilla
TCCCCTCCTTCCCCCCCCCCCCAATTTTGGATTCAGACAGTGATTAGAAAGCAGTTTTGTTGTAACAACTTATTGTGGCAATTATGTGATCTGGAATAGTGTGTATAAATCCCATTCACAATCAATCTTAGGTGATAAGTACTACATATACAAGGAAAATCCTAAGATGAGAATCTTACAGTCTATGTCAGAACTGTATTATATACCTTAGAACACAACAATAATGAAAAAGAAATGAAAAAGAAATTTGGTTCCCCATAAACTTGTGGCTTTCCTATGGACCCCATTTTCATACCCCCCGTCCAGTAACTAAACCCCTTTTGTCAAGAGACGCAGTCAGACCTCATAGTCATTTGTTGCTCATTTTATTACAGTAGGAAGGATTCCTCTGCAGACTGGGGAAAATCCAACAAGAAAAATAAATTCAATTACTATCAACATACAATTCTTCAGGTTTCCTATTTTACTGTATTGAAGCCTATTTACAGAGCAATAGAAGCAGACCCTAAAGTATCTGTTTTTAAACTTGTCAGATGAGGAGTTGTTAGAGGAATGGGAAGTTAGGGGCACAAAATTCATCATACTACATTGAATATTTCACTCCATATTACTGTCAGTATAGCCAAGATTAGTCTCAGCTGTTTGGAGAGGTTTGGGTTTCCGAAGTAAACAAACAAGCATACAAAAACAAACAAACAAAACACAACGTAACTCAACATACGATGATTGTTGTAGAAAATAACCTTCTTTTCAACTAATATGATGTATCATCGAAAGAAATGCAATTTTCTCATTCATTTGGCCAAGTCTCTAATTGTTTTACAGTCAGGATTTACCTGTACTACTGTGATTTTCACTCCAAGTCATTTTCTGTTCCATTTCTTCATTTTTCTTCTACTCATTTCTTCTCTCTAATGACAGTGTATGTGTAATCACTAACATGTTTATGATATACATATATTTTTTAATATATATATCAGTTTCATTACCCCTGAAATCACATAAATTATATGTTGGACATTTTAAAGTAGGAAGTATAGTACTGCTGCTTTTAGTGAAAGCCAAGTATATTGTTCTCTAGGTCTAGAGCTTTTAAGTAAGTGCTAAACATCACAGTATCCATTTATCATAAGTACGAGCTGGTAGCTATGGTGTGTGTTTCATAGGCAGTAGCTATAAATATTTGGTAAAAGACTTTCAGAAAATGTTATCAAAATGTTTAAAAATAATAGTTCTAGGTCTCATCTCTGAAGTAGACAGAATCATGTAAAAATATGATGAAAATATATTATTTTAATACAGCTCAGCTGAGAAATGTAGGAAAAAAATAACTTAAGAACTTTGGCATGAGATCCTTAATATAGCATTAAAATCTATTGGACATACACCAAAGCTGTCCAGTAGAGCTTGTTGGATCCATTTGTGAGTTTAAAGTTTTATAACAGACATAAAATATAAGTACTATCTATGCAGTACTTTATGTTTGCAACTCTTTTAGCACAAGCTTTACAGTAGCTCCATGAATTAGGTGAGTAGTATCAATAAGAAAAAGACTACTGACAGCAATGCAAATAAATGAGAATAGAAAGGTGTGTAAGTAGCATAGTTGAACAGTTTCAAAAAGAAATCTCTTGTTACGAAAACAAGTTCCTTTTTATTCAACTAAATATTTTCTGAGCCTTTTTGTAAGTGCTTCATGGTGCACTTCCAATCACATCAGTGATATATTTCCAAACAAAAAAGTTAGCAATATAATTTAGATCTACCAAGGTGAACAATGAATCTATCATCTCTCCCCAGAAATAAAATAATTATAGCTGAATAAGATAAGAACCATGGAACTGCTGTGATCATAGATTGTATGTTAGACTACTTAGTAATAAATTAATTTATTTAATGATCCTGGAATAGTATGCATAAAAAAGTGAAATAAAATTCATTTAATAATACAACCTAAAGCAAGCCATGCCTTTCCCCGTCCTTACATTTACACTTTGAATTTTTTCCCCCCAGTAAAATATGCATGTATAACAAAGTATTTCATTTATACCTCTAGCAAGGCTTTTATAAATTATAAAGTTTAATTTGAATAATGATACAATGATCACAATAGTATGACTGTATAAACATATAAACTGAAAATTTACAGGAACGGTTTTTAGTTTATAATTTCTTTTGCTATTTTGGAATTCCCATGCTTAAAAATAATCTAGTTTAAGTAAAAACATTGAAATCTCATGAAAAGAAATGCAATCATTCTGGCAGGTACTGACTGACAATAATAAAACTTTACTGTCCGAGATGGGAAGATGTAATATGGTGCTAACGGAGTACTGAGAGAAAGAGAAACACAACTCAGCATCAGTTTGCAAATGTTATTAACTAATAACAAATGAGATTCTCACCCAGTTTTCTTTTAGATAATGTTTTCCTTTCAGTTCTTCCAAGACCATTTTACACTTTATTAAATGATTCTCTTCTGTCCTGTCCTTTTTATCATTGCTTCCATACCTATCTCCATCAAACCCAAACTTGTCTTACTAGTCCCCAAAACAACATAGCCCAAAGTAATTGGAAGGACACTGAGCTGGACATCTTCTCAGCCACATTCCTTTTTTTTTTTTTTTGAGCCAACACTTTTTTATTACATTTTTAAAGAAAAAAGACACATTCCTTTGGATTATTTTTTTTTTGGAAAAGAATTTATTTAAAGTGATTACAGGAATAATATATCTCTTTCAAACCATACATGATGTGAGTTACCCCTCAAAAATAGTTACATAAATAATGATAACTTATATGTATATATATATATATAATTTTTATTGATAAATATTTGATGATATTTATCAATATTGATCAATAATTGTCAATTTTATCAAATTATATATTTATCTATCTATCTATCAATGTCCTTGATATGTATACTGGCAACATATGGAAAGGCAAAAACATCATTCAAAATCAGACTGCCCATTGTTTGCTGATTATAAAACTTTAATATCAAAACTGAAAAGGGATTTTTCCCTAGTTTCCATTATAAATGTAAAATATATTTCCTACTTTAAACTGATCTGAATTAATACTTAATGGATTATAAATATAATGTATTACAAATATATATATATATTGTGGTTTTGTCAACTGTAGATTAGTGGAGATGCAGTGATGTTGAGATCTGTTACATAAAAAGGACAGAACAATTAGCTGTTACTGGTATCTCTTTTAAACTAAATTATCCTGCTGTATCATCTGGGAGAAATTTAGAAGATGTTTTTTTTCTGTGGTAGAAGTCAGATTTTTTTGTTGTTGTTGTTCCAGTTTACAAAGGAGAATTTGCAGGTTTGAGTCTCAAACTTAGCCATTAGACACTGCAGATATAAAAGGCATAACTCTTGGAGAATTCTGCTTTAAACAGTGGCTTATGAACAGAAGGAGACAAAAGGCATGAACACAATCAACATAAGTAGGTTTTAACCTTCTGTGTTACTAGCCAATAGAGCTGTGTGAGTGGTTGTAATACTATTATTGGATTTGCAAAGTGTTTGCTGCTTCCTGTTCAGCAGCCTTAAATGGGGAATAGAATCCCTTTTGGAATACTCCTCTTGTACTAAAAGAGCTGCTGTTCTGGTCTAAATGTGCACATTTACTTTTACCAAATAAAAGTACACTGTTATGGCCAAATAAATCCACTTAACCATATGTGCATGTCACTTTACTCTGCATAAATAGTACATGTCTGCCAACCCTTAAGAATCAGGAAATCTCATGAAAGATTATAAATCTCTAAATTATTCCATTTGGAGAAAATATTCTGCATTTACAGATTTTTTTTAATTTATTTTTAGTTTAATTACAAGTATAAAAAGAAGTTGGATAACAGTTCTGTTTGCTCAATAACACTTTACTTGAGATGAAAAATTGCAGCTGAAAAATTGCTTGTAACTTGTGTTACCAACCTTTTAGATGACCTATCAACTCAAGATCTCAGTAATGTATCTTCACAAATATAATAACCCTCCTACTAATACTGCACCCCATTAATATTGCTGTTTCTTTGAAATAAATTTGCAGATGTACCATGTATTCCATTATCCATTGCAAAATTGGATTACAGAAATTACAACAAAGAGGGCACATTCCCCTTACACCCACTTGATATCTAAATAGGTTGATGAATATATACAATTGCATGTGGAAATCAGGGATTAGTATTTTTACTGTGCTAGGCAATACAGTTGTATTGCCTCCCGTCTTCCAAAGAATATTCTGTATAATGTCAGAAAAAAAAAAAAAAAAAAAAAAAAAAAAAACAAACAGAAATAAGGCAGTTATTAAGAATCACGTGACTGGAGTTAAAAATAACAGATTCAAAATAAATCATATTGATTTGGGGGCGGGGTGGGAGTTTGAATGTTGTATATAAAATTGTCATATTTTTGTGTGGGAAAGTTATAGTTTGTTTTAGAAACAGATCCATTTTATTAAGAAAATTAACAGAGAGGAGATGTGATATAGCTCCATCAAATTGCTTTGAGCTACATAATATTGCCAGTATGGCAATACTGGTGTACTGGGACATGATGAAGTTAAATTAGTTGCCTAAGACTGCAAAGTAAGACTACCCTTGACATTAAATCTAGCTTTTCAGCTCAAATCTACACTCTGCTACTACTCCTGAATTCATTTCCATATCGCCCACTGTGAAGCAGGAAGGATTGCAATGTCTAACAGTGAAAGAGAGCAGGAATGCTTTCAAAGATAGAAGAAGCTTTGTTCGCAGAAACATCTTTTTTGTGAGTGGCTACAAAGAAAATATTTTATAGTAAACAACAACAAAAAAATCAATCCACAAAGACATTGGAGTAAGGAAAACAGCTTTACAGTATCATATGTGGCTGCATGATTCAGAGGTTGGCAAGATTCATAAATGGATTCCTTTTTTTTTAAAAAAAAAAGATGGTATTTGCTACTTAATAAAGTAGCTTAAATAGTTACATCTTCTAAAGATCTTATGAAAACACAGTGGATGGAATTATTTTTTTTGTTGTTTCTTTGTTTCTTGATTTGTGCATATATGCTGGAAAAGGAAAACAAATAAAACGTTTTGCAATCTGATCTTAATTTCTCTTGCTATAGTTATTATCTTTGCATTGCATAAAGTCTAAAAGAACAAGCAGATTTCTGGTAGAGTGATGCATGTATAAAGCATTATTGTGAAACTTACCGCTGTACCTCATCGAAGCCATCAGCAGAGAGAAAGCTTAATAGACATATAGTATTTTTATATAGTTTTATTATATCTGTAAACACTATGTAGTATTCTATTCCTTTCTATGACCTTATCCTATTATTTTTACACCTTCTCTTTCAAATCTAGATTCATCCAGTCAATCAACTTATATACCTGTCTAGACTGTTTTAACCTCATACATTCAAAACCAATTTTTGGAGGAGGCAGAATGTAAGAGAGGAATGTGAAGACGCTTTCTCTCCCTATGTAAATGCACTGTGGGATACTGGCCAAGTGGAACACACAAAGAAGCGAGATATCTTTTTGCAGTGCAGCCCTACTAATAAATTGGAACAATGAAAGCTTCTATTAATTCACTTTCTGAAAGCATGCAATGTTTTAGAGTCTTAGCACAAGTGCATCCTCTAAACACAATGGTACAGTCTCCACTGCCCTCCAAAGTTTCTTTCTGAAGAATAGCATTTTGTCTTCAGTTATGTCTAGGATAGACATTATATGATCACTTACAATTTTAATTGAAACACAGACTGAGGGTCTTATACAATTTTAATTGAAACACAGACCGAGGGTCTTATCTATAGATTGTTGTTGAACAAATTAATGATTAAATGCAAGTGAGAATTTCAGAGTAAATGTTAGACTGGGTCCATAATGTAGGGTTCATTCTACTCTTGATGAAGCTAAAAGTTATTTCTATCCTGATCAAACAATTACCCTGAATATGACTCCCTTGCAGGTGTTATCTCTAGACATATATGCACTGATGCAAAGAGCAGACAAATGACCCTACAAATATAAACTATGTTTGAAAGAAGATGACCAAATGCAACACACACACAAAAACAAACAAACAAACAAACAACAACAACAAAAACTTGAAGACTTAGGACTAGATATATAGGTTGGTGATAGTTGGCAATGTACTGTATTCTCAGTTTAACTCCCCAAAGGGATGGCACAAGACTGGTTGATGGATAGGTTATTTTTATTTAAGATGCCAGTAGCTGATTATTTCCCACCCTGCTGGAAGGAAACAGGAAGTAGATTCCACATTTGCTTGTGTCCCAGCTCTCTTCTTAAAATGACAGGCAGAACTGTGTGTCCATGTTAACATCAGGCAGAATGTTTGCTTCCTACATGCTTGGCTACACTTATGTTCATTTCTATTGATGCACTATCATTATTATCATATATTATGTTTAATCTGCTGTCACATTAGATTTGCAAGGGTAACTAGAATTAGCTGCTCAGCTCTAACTCTAAGATTCCCATGCAGTTCTGTGCAATGCTGTGTTCCATTCTAAGTGTAATGCTCCTGCTGATCTATGCTAACAGAGGCATAACTACATTAATTTTAAGCTGCCTTTCCTGACAATATACCATCACAAGTGAGAGCCACAGATGTTTATTAGATCTTAAGACTTAGGTTTGTGATGGTCTTTCTGATGAAGGGATTACAAATCGCAGCAGGTCTACATGTTTAAGTATGCCAGAGTAAGGATGATGGGCCATGTTCAACTAGCCAGAAAACATTTACTTCTTCCAAGACTATTTACAGAAAATCTTACAGTGCTCACTTTTAATAGCTTATCCATTGTGACCGGTACCTTTTATCAAGCTCATAGATTGTCAACATTCAAAAATATGATGACCGATTCACTATGTGCTAGAATTAACACCCTATTTCAGTTCAGTTGTGCTTATAAAAATAGGTTTGACTAAGTGTAATCAGAAGCATTTGTGAACTGGTGTTAATTATGTTTGTCATAATTAACTCACTTGATCTGCGCTTTTAAATTGGAAAAAAATGAAAAAAAGAAATTAGAAAAGGAAACTGACCACTTTGAGATGTAATCATGTTTGATAGATTGAGTGGGTGAGTATAGCAGAAATGTTTGGTTCTCATCATAATAATGGTCCTAGTTGCCATTTTCATTATTGATTCATCTTTTTTTTTTTTTTTTTTTTAATTAACACCAGGTAAGTAATCTCATCCTATAAGAATGGATTCAGATCTTAATGATCAGCATCAGTTTTTGTAGTTCATATATGTAATATCATTTGGCTGACACAGCACAAAACAAAACAAAACAAAAAGAAGATTGAAGGATTAAATTGGAATAAAGACATTTATACTTGCATTTATAAGACATCATATTTGCATTGGAATAGATATTTAGACTAGTAGCCTCTGAATGCCCTTGCTAATCTGGGGATTCAGGGAATTAACATACTGAAGCAGCCATGGAGTTATGTTGGTTAGCTGAGTTGTAATAGCAGATAATCTTTCCTCTAAGTACACTCCAGTCAATTTGTTGAATAATTTTAGACTAACAGAAGTTACCTCACAGCTGAGTCAGGCTACAAATTAAACAGGCATTAAAGATGTTATGATTGGGTATCTACACTTATCCTTAATTATTTTTCAGGGGCTGATATTTTTGATGTGGCCTTAGTCAAACTGGCCTGTTGAGACAGATTTGGAATTCAATCCTTTAGAGAAGCTGAGTATTCAGATTATTCCCTTTTAAAACTCATAAAGACAAGGCATGACTTTCAATGAGATTTTTTTATGTTTCATTTTCTACCACTTTATTTATTTGTTTGTTTTCTTTGAAGGAGACAAAGTAAAAATAAATCAGCTTCACAGCATCAATAATGTGTCTTCATGGCATCCCATAGCTTCAATGAGTTTTTAAATTAAGCTCATTTTAATACTGCTATCTAAATTTGTAAAATTTATAAGTAAATTGGTTGGACATTTGATTGAAAGACTGCATGCAATTTGTATATGTTGAGTAATGACCATACTGCCACTTCTAAACAGTAAAAACCTAGTCATATCGAAATGTAAGGGTGCCTTTTTTATCCTTTCCATTATAATAGAAATAATGATGGCATCTCTCTTTGAATACATATGATAATTTTATCAGCTTAAGTACAGCAATTAAATAGGAATTGCCTCTTTGGACACAAATATATTGACTGCCTAAAATATATTCTACCTGTGTATATTGTATCGTGGAGGGCTGACCTTACCAGTTGTCCACCCAGCTGCTTCTCTCTGCTCTTCTTCAACAGAACATGGAGAGAAAATAAAATGGAAAGGATTGTGGGTTGAGATAAAGAGAGGTAGATTACTTTCCAGTTACTGTCATGGGCAAAACAATTTCAATTTGGGAAAAAAAATCTGTTAATTTATTGCCAGTCATAGATTTCTAAGATAAGAAACAGAGACAAATGCTAAAACACTCTCCCCCACTGAGCCTTTGTACCCAGGTTGAACTTCACTCCTTCATTCCCAACTTCTATCTCCTCCTCCTTCTCCTCTTGAGCAGCACAGGACAATAGAGCTTGTGTTAGTTTGTAACATTCACCTCTGCAACTCCTTCCTTCTCTCATCCCCTGCTCCAGTGTGGGGTCCCTTCCCCAGGATACAGTCCTTCATGAACTTCTCCAGCACACATTCTTCTCACAGGCTTCAGCTTCCTTCAGGACACATCTATCTGTTACAGCATGGGGTGGTCCTCCCCATGGGCTTCAGTGGGCATATCTGTTCTGGCATAGTCTTCTCCACAGGCTGAAGAGGAACAAAGTAGTTCAGCATGGTCTTCTCCACAAGCCACAGGAAAATCTATTCTCCAGCAGCTGAAGCATTTCCTCCCCTTCTTCCTTCTCTGACCTCTGCAGGGCTGTTTCTAACACATTCTCCTCACTCCTCTCACAGCTGCTGCACAGCATTTCTCCCTCTCCTACATACCTCTTTCCCACGGCACCACCAGAGTGGCTGCTGGGCTCAGCTGTGCCCTGAGTTGGGGCTGTTGTATATTAAATAATATAATGTACAATACTATATGCATAAGTTATGATGTAATATGTGATGTACGTATATTAAATATGATAATTTATCTTAATTACATTATAATAAAATACTTTTAAACAACTTGCTTAGTTCTAAATTTTAAGAATTGTTTAAGTGTTAAGAAGATCCAAATGTAAATGTAAATCATGCAGAATCTTTGAAGGAAAAATACTGTATATGAAGGGTGAAATAAGAGTAACTAAATGATGCAGCTCAAATGATTTAACTACCCTGATGAAGTACAAGACAGCTTGAGAGCTGAAATAAAATAAAAGGAAGACTCTCTTAAAGGTTCATAGAATTCATTTAGTAGTAAGTATACTGTTCTCTCAGTTCATATTACAGCGAGCCATTTCCTATGTTAATGCAAAACAGTGGTATCAATTACCCCTAAGCCTGAGGTAATAAAACAATACATAGTTTAATCATTATCGGAAGTTATCGGAATTGAAAGCTTCAGTTTATTCCTCGTATAGAGATAATAACTGAAGTTTTGACTATGATAAATAATTGTTGTTTCCCTGTATTAAGAGGTCCCAAACAGCAAAATCAGTTCGTCTGTAGTACCACAAGTAAAAAAGGTAATCCTATATTAGCAATGCAAAAGTCATAGTTTGTATAAATATTCAGAAATTTTGAATTATGAAGTAAAAATCCTGATATTTTCAATTATTGCATTCTTCAACTATTTCTAACCAGCTAAACACATATCAAATCCAATCCTTAAAGTGTTTACAACTTTAAAATGCACTATATCATTATTTTTATTTGTTCGATTGATTGTTGTCCCCTCCAAATAACAGTCTAGAGAAATCAAAGCGAACAGGTACAATTCTGTTGATATAGTTAAGAAAAGTATGCAAAAGCATCTCATCAAAGGTTTTTTTTTTACACAAAAGAAGTTGCCAAGGGATAAAAAGGATATTCATATGGGTTAAAAACTTGTGAGAAGAGGATACAGAAAATAAGAAAAAATGTCCAGTTTTCAGATATCACATGTATGATCAGAAGAGACTCACAGGTACTGTACTGGAACGAGATAGATATAATATATTAAGAAATGATTGGGTTGGAAGTGAGTGAAATTATGGTGTTAAATTTCCCAGGACAGTAAAAACAAGGGCTAGTTGTGAGGTACAGAAGAACATCATAATACTGAATGACTAAAGGGTGAATTAAATTCAACCTGAAGAGATGCATAGTTGCTAAGAAAACAAATAGAATGTTAACACTTATTAGAAACAAAGAAAATAAAGGCACAAAACAGAAAACATAATTCTGTCACTTCATAAATCTAAGGTGCAGTGATATTTTGAATACTATTTGCAGATTCATCACAGACCCCTCCTGTCTCCAAAAAGCAAGTTGTGTAATTGGAAAAAGACAATTGGACCTGTACAAAAGTTTTCAGATGAAGAAT
>CM021732.1:99502689-99517689 GCA_011075105.1 Heteronetta atricapilla
ATATATTATATATATTATATATTATATAATAATTATAATATATATTATATATAGTTATTTTATAATTATAGATAATTATAAAATAAATGAGACACATATAGAAATTGAATGGGAAATGATTATTCACTCTTTGCTCTAATATGGTAAGTAAAACTAGGAGGTGATAGGTTCAAAATAAAGAACTTTGCTTCTTCACTAGGTGTGTAGTGAAGCTGTGGAATCCCTTGCTTCAGGATCATGGGCTCATAGGCTCATTCCAGTCCAGACTGGAAAACAAGCTCAAGAAGTTCTCTTGTCCAAATTCCTACACAAAGCAGTGTCAGTTCTGAGGTCAGACTCACCAGGTGAAGTCGAATTCATACTAGAAAATTATATCATGGTCTACTACACCCACTCCACTCCCCAACCCTTTTGTGGTTCTGGGGAGCTCAAAGGTGGTGGTGGGTACAAGAGCATTCTAGAGATGGAATACTTCAGTTGGAAACTAGATGGAAAACAAGTGTGCTTGCTTTTATATTTCCTAGCCATGCATTCTTGATGGAAATGAACTATACGCATTATATATAGTATACATGTATACTATATATATATTATATAGATTTTTTTCTGATCCAGTATAGCCCCACTTACGTTCATGTTCCATGTTCATGGAGGTACTAGTCAACAGTGTGATTCAACAGTGAAATTTGTAAATAAGTGAATCGTGTTTCCCAATGAAAATAAGATGCTGTAATGTAGCTGTAACAGGAAATAGGTCTATTATAAAGATTAAAGAATATATGTGAGAATGAGAACACCATTTCCAGTTTTCACACCAAGCCCCCAAGTGTTGTCTTAATTGCCAGTGAGACAGCATGCTGAAATAATTGGCTGGAAGTGCAGATTCATATTTTTGCCATTTGAACTGCTTCTTTTCATTCTGACACACTCCTTAGATCTGGTTGTCTTCAGTATAGAAAAAAAAAAAAAAAAAAAAAAAAAAAAAAAAAAGCCGCTGCTGTCAGAGTTTAAACAGATATTAGTTTTAGAGTGATTTTAGCTCAGAGTGGCTATGATTCAAGAAATAGTGACTATCTAACTATTGCCATTTTGCAGGTACATAAAGACTGCTTTGAGGGTGACAAAGCACTGGAACAGGCTTCTCAGAGGAGTTGTGCAGTCTCCTTCTCTGGAGACATTTAAAACCCACCTGGACATGTTCCTGAGTGACCTGATCTGGGTGTTCCTGCTCTGACAGAAGGATTGGACTAGATGATTTTTCAAGGTCCCTTCCAACCCCTAACATTCTGTGACTCTGTGATTCTATAGCTGTTGAGTGTAAATATTATTTATTTATTTATTTATTGGTGTTCAGCATTTCTCAAAAAAGGATCAAGTGGGTCAGCATTCACATTCCTGTGTGTTACAATTATGCCCATCTAAGTCCTCTAAAAGAGGTGACAAGTGAGTCACCTCTTTGCTTGGGATCATGTTATTACAAGCCTTAGCCTGAAGGCTATCAGAGGTATGTGCGAGGAGCCCAAGGAGCAAAGATATTGTCAGATAAATTTTAATTTTAAAGTTGGACATGAACAGAAGCCCCTGTTCAGAACTCTGCAACATTTAAACATCAACCTCAAATATATCTGTCCTGGTGATAACTAGTATAGAGTTAATTTTCCTCCTAGTAGCTGATATGGTGCTGTGTTTTGGATTTAGGATGAGAAAATGTGGATAACATACTGATGTTTTAACTGTTGCAAACCAGTGCTTACACTAAGTCAAGGAGTTTCCAGCTTCTCACATCACCCTGACAGAAAGGAGGCTGGCAGTGCATCAGCAGCTGAGAAGAGACAGAACCAGGATAGCTATCCCAAACTGGACAAAGGGATATTCCATACCATCTGATGTCATGCTAAACAGTTAATATAGGGGTGCTGGCTGGGGTGTGGGGACCAGCTGCTCAGGGGTAGGCTGGGCATTGGTCAGTGGATGGTGAGCAATTGAATTGTGCAACATATGTTTTGTACACATTATTAGTAGTAGTACTGTTTTTTATTATTTTTATTTTTTATTATTATCCTTTCTTTCCTGTCCTAATAAAATACCCACAAGCTTTCATTTTTTCCTAATTCTCTCCCCCATTCCGCTCGGAGAGAGCGGGGAGAGGGGAGGGTGAGCAAATGGCTATGTGGTGTTTAACTGCTGGATGGGTTAAACCACTACGTTATATACCTAACATTCATAAATTCATGCTAAGAATATTACAGTGTAAAAGCAAGTATTTAAAAGTCAGAAGCTACCAGAAATAATACCACTTATTAAGTCCTAACTTAGCCCCTTTATATGTAGTGTAATTTTGTTGTACTTTCATACAATTTTCTCAGTATTCTTGCCTCATTCACGGTAGCTTTGATTCTCTGCACTATTCATACACAACATATTTATCTTCATTATTCAGTGTGTGGCCATAAACCTTGTTTACTGAATACTACTCACACTCTGCCTTGAAGCCAAAACTAATTTGTTTGAAGGCTTTTCCACAACATTTATTGCTGATATTACAGTGTGGCCCAAACAAATCACTTGATTTTCCCAATACCTTTGGAGAATGAAATATTATTTTCCTTTACACATGCAAAGAGAAAAGAATCTGACAGAGGGTCAGATTCACCTATTGATTTGGAGTTCCTATTGTGGCATGAGTTTTTATGCTGTGTGACATTATATGGCATTTCATGTGTTCAAGATTAAGCTCTAATTACATTTGCTCCTTACTGAACAGTCTTTTGACAAATCCTAAGACACTTAGAAAATGAAGGATGGACAATTTAATGACCCATAATAAGTCTGGTTAACATCATCCTCCCAGAAGTACCTCCATTTCTCCCTTTCCTCCTCCAATTTCCAACTTTCTGAAGAAGCAAAGCAGAATTCCTACAAACAACAGTTTCCTTACATAGTTTTTGTTCATATCTAGAGCATGTCAATTCTTTGCACGTGTATATGTACATGTAATAAAGGGATTTAAAATTACTTCTGTTATTTTTTTCTGGACCTGTGCAAACCTCATGACATTCAACAAGGCCAAGTGCAAGGTCATGAGAAACTTGACATGAGCCTGCAATCTGCACTTGCAGCCCAGAAACCTAACCATGCTGGAGCACCTCTCCTATGAAGACAGGCTGCGAGAGTTAGGGTTGTTCAGGCTGGAGAAGAGAAGGCTCCAGGGAGACGTTATTGCAGCCTTCTAGTACCAAAGGAGGCCTACAGTGAAGCTGGGGGAGGGACTCTATGAGGGATTTTAGTGACAGGACAAAGAGTAATGGTTTTAAACTAAAAAAGTTAGATTTAGATTAGATTTTTGGAAGAAATTCTTTACTGTGAGGGTCATGGGGTACTGAAACAGGTTACACAGAGAAGTTGTGACTGCTCTGTCCGTGAAAGTGTTCAAGGTCAGGTTGGATGGGGCTTTGAGCAACCTGATCTACTGGGAGGTTTCCCAGCCTTGACAGGAGGGTTGGAATTCTGTGATATTTAAGGTCCCTTCCAACCCATACTATTCAGTGACTGAATGCAGTATCAAACAGGGAAACACAGGAAAAATATTTCTGGTAGTTGGATTAGACTCAGCTTGGGAAGTAGAGCACATGGGTGTGGACAGGTCTTAAGGGAATTTAAGAAAGTAAGAAACTGCTGCTAAAGTATAGAGAGTGGAATTTTTCAAAAGGAAGAACATTGGCACCATATGGTCAGATGTTTCCAATGATGTCAACAGACCAAATCTGTCATGAAGGATAGTTTTATGCCCCAAAGAACAGATGTTAGCATTTTCCAGTCAAAAGTTTTCATTTATAACATTGACAAAAGGTAACTTTTCTCAGTTTTTCTTTCATCTTAAGGATACAGATGAGGAGCAAATATTACACATGATATTAAGACTTCTCTAGGACAAACATCTGGCAGATCATTTCAGTGTAATATCTGACAAAATTCTAAGCAACAGAGCTCAATTTCTCATAAAATGTCATGCAACTTTCACACTGTCATTAGACACAGTCTAGTCATCATGTGACCAACTCCAACTGAGTTTTTACTTCTTCAGTGTCAAAGCATCCAACACCACAGTTAATTATCAATTCATATTGTTAAAATATATATGTAGAGAGAGAGAGTTAAAGTACACTGAGAATCTGTCAAGATAGATTTCATGTTCTATCAATATTTGTACAAAACAGGAATTGTATACATTTTGATCATTATTACTGCTGTTGGGGGAAACAAGTTTCTTTCTTTATGAATGGAACTGAACAGCAGGACTATATGTTAAAAATTGATACAGAATAGTTTCTCATTCAAAGAACACTTGACAAGATCATTCTGAACTTACAATGTCAGTCACTACATTCATACTACGTATTTTATTCAAAATTTTTCAAAAATTTTTGTATTTTATTCAAAAAAAATTATAACTGTTAAGATAAAGACTTAGACAACTCTTTAGCTTTTATTTTTTTCTGCTTTGTCTACATTGCCTATCTGTTTCTTAAAGCTTTTTTTTTTCTTCCCCATTTAACCCATGCAAAGAGCAAGTAGATGGTTAAGCATAGCTTTGCTTTCCAACAAAAGTACTTTACCTTTAGTTATTTACCTTGAACTATTGTAGTAGCAGATATGCCCAGATAAACTAGGATAACGCTGTCCAATGGAGGTCTTTGCTAATAAGTAAAGTGAATGCTCTGGTAATGACATTGAGAAGATAGATTAAATACAATTTTCCATCTTGTCCTAACCACAGGTCAGAAGATTCTTAATTGTTGCAAATACTAGATGTACATGCTGCCTTGGAGAAGATGCTGAGCCATGAACCCCATGGTATTAATTTTCAGGAAAGCTGTAGAAGCTTTGGGAAAGCCAAGGATGGAGCTAACATCTTAACTCACTGCAAATCACCCTGTTAATTATCTTAGTGCCGATACTTTTGTTAAGAACCTAGGAGTGTGGGAAAATAAGATGACTCATTGACAAAATTCTAGCAACATCTACCTTACATGTTGTGTATAGGAAATTAGTGTTATTGAAAGAAATTTGAGTTGACCAATTAAAAAAAAAAATACTGTCTGCACAAATAGGCTATTTGTGCCAAAATATAATGAATTGTAATACTTCAATAAATTATAAATATGTTTTTAATTAATACAGAAGCTCTTATCAATAGTAAAGTATAAATCATTATAGAAAAAAATAGACAAGTTATATTGATGTATTGATGCACCGTGAAGCACTTGAGCAACAGCTTATTTACCACTAAATATTAAATTAGAAAGGTTTTGATATTAAATCCAGATTGATGGTGGCTGTATTTCTTCTGCTGATGAGCTCAGTCCTCCATCTGATGGAAAAAGAGTGATTTCATGCATTGGCTCAGTGAAGTTATTTCTCTTGGAGGTCATATTTTTGCATAGTTTCTTTCAGTCCTACACCTTTTACTAACTCCACTTGCTTTCTTTAATCGTATTAAAAGGATAAGCTTCATTTATTAAAGCAACTTCTTAGCTGGAGAAAGAGTAATCTTTTAAACAATGTTCCCATGTTACTCCACATTGTTAACTGTATATATCATTGTATTGTGGTTTAGCCCAGCTGGCAGCTAAACACCACACAGCCGTTCGCTCACCCTCCCCCCTCCCTCTCTGGGATGGGGTAGAGAAACGGGAAAGTGAAGTCTGTCGATTGAGACAAAGACAGCTTATTAAGATATAAAATAATTATTATTATTAATAATAATAATAATATGTACAAACAAGTGATGCACAATTCAATTGCTCACCACCCACTGACCGATGCCCAGCCCAACCCCGAGCAGCCAGCCCCCCACCCTGGCTAGCTACCCCTATATATTGTTCAGCATGACACCAGATGGTATGGAATACCCCTTTGGCCAGTTTGGGTCAGCTGTCCTGGGTCTGTCCCCTCCCAGCTCTTGCTGCACCCCCAACCTGCCCACTGGCAGGACAGAGCAAGAAGCTGAAAAGTCCTTGGCTTAGTGTAAGCATTGCTCTGCAGCAATTAAAACATCAGCATGTTATCAGCACTCTTCTCATCCTATTCCAAAACATAGCACCCTTCCAGCTACTAGGAGGAAAAATAACTCTGTCCTAACTGAAACCAGGACATATAACCACCCCTTATTCCATACCATTTATGTCAGGTTCAGGTTACACTCTTTCTAATACATTCTGGTTAATCACTATTTTCATCTATGGTAGTAATGACACACAGTATTATATAATAATTAACATAATACAACTCAACTCATGGGCTATTCTCAACCAGTATTAAATCCCCTTGAGGTACACAATGGACCTCCCCCTTCTTTTGCATTACCCACGAAGTGCATCCAGGTCCTTGAGCAGAAGCAATCCCACAAATGGGTTTGCCTTTTCCTGAGGCAGGAGTAGCCCAGACTGTTTTACCCGGCATGTTTCTTACATGCACTACAGGAACTTTATCCCCTTCTACTGTACGTAGCAGGTTTGATTGGGCAGGTCCAGCTCGGTTGGCAGATCCTCTAGTACTGACTAACCAGGTGGCCTTTGCCAAATGTGTATCCCAGTTTCTGAATGTCCCAGCACCCATTGCTTTCAGTGTAGTCTTTAACAGTCCATTGTATCACTCAACTTTACCGGAGGTAAAAAAAAAAAAAAAAAAAAAAAAAAAACAGGCAAACAAACAAACTCTAAAAACTCTAACACTGTGCTTTTGAAGGGGAAATAGGGAAATAGGATTTATGAACAGTTAGAGGTTGTCAGTCTGACATAAACCCTTAACTGAGAAATGAAGGAATATCCTGTCAATGCCATATAAATAAGAATCTACAAATTGTCAGATTAACATAATTAGAAATGCATAAAACCAACTAAACAAGCAAAAAAGAAAAAAAAAATAGCATTACTGAAAAAATGTAAAAGCAATACTATGCTTCCATCTTTTGATACAATGCTTTCCAGAAATTACCTTGGTACTACATGAGTTACCATATATCTAAGAATTAAAACCAATGGTTATTACATCTTGAAATTCATTAATCAAAATGGTTATAATCTCTTTAGCAGATATATTTCAGAGAATCATTCCTTGGACTTATAGTTTTTGACTCTTATTAGCAAGTTTGATGACACCAGAATTAATTATAAATATTTAAGATAACAGAATTTGTGATATAAATAACAAATGATGGCAGATATTAGAATGATACTGTACATTTTATGCAGGTAAATTACAAGATTAAGGAGCACAAATCTGAGTAGAAAATATAAAAGAATTATCATAGAGATTAGTATACATATGAAACATTTATTAGAATTTGCTTTGGATTTTATTCCATGATAGCATTTTAAAATCAAGACTGAAAATTTTGAAAGATTTGTTTGACTGAAATTACTGCAGTTCTTGCATACAATTAGAAAGATCTTACAGTATGTGTGTACTGGAGATCAGTGAATTCACAGCAGTTCTGCTTCGCTTTATTTTTAAATTCTTATAAAAGAAATTATGTGAAGAAATATTAATATCTTCAGTTTACAGATATTTAAAAAAAAATAAAGTGTTTGCATGTCAGCAGGAATTTCTTCCCCATCACCTGATGTTCATCTAGAAATACAGTCATCAGGTTTATACTTGAGCTTCAGTTTCCAGAACATTTTCTAAGCAACAGTCTTTATTTGTAAAGCAAGATTTGTGGCTATCCTTCTATAGACAGAACAGAACAGAAAGGGTGTTGTCCATGGTACTTCAAATCACAGAGAGCTGTAAAAGAATTTTACTTGGATTTATGAATATTTTGCCTTTTTGCATTAGTATGTCTGGAATTATTATGAATCATTTCATAGTAATTCTGAACACTTTTATGGTAGATTTTAAAAGGAAATCCCAAAGTGTTCAACTGTTTACTTAAGAAAATACCAACAATATGCACTCAAAAAGTAGCAGTCAATGGCTCAATGTCCAAATGGAGATCAATGAAAAGTGGGGTTCCTCAGGTGTCAGTATTGGGGCTAGTGTCACGTGATACAGTGAGATCAAGTGCACCCTCAACAAATTTGCCGATGACACCAAGCTGTGTGTCACAATTGACATGCTGGAGGGAAGCTATGTTATCAAGAGGGACCTTGACAAGCTTGAGAAGTAGGCCTGTGTGAACCTTAAGAAGTTCAAAAAGGCTAACTGCAAAGTCCTGCACCTGAGTCAAGACAATCTCAAGTACAAATTACAGGCTAGGTGGAGAAAGCAGCCCTGATGAGAAGGATCTGGGGGTATTGATGGATGAGGAGCTTGAGATGAGCCAGCAAAGTGCACTTGCAACCCAGAAAGCCATCCTGGTTTGTATTAAAAGAAGCATGGCCAGCATGTCAAGGGAGGTGATTCTCCCCCTCTACTTTGCCCTCATGAGAGTACTTTGTCCAGGTCTGCCCCCCCCCCCCGCAAAAGACAGACATGGCTGTATTAGAATGAGTCCAAAGGAAGATCACGAGAATGATCAAAGGGCTGGAACACCTCTCCTATGAAGAAAGACTAAGAGAGTTGGAGCCAGGGAGACTTTATAGTGGCCTTCCAGTACCTAAAGGAGGCCTACAAGAAAGCCGGAGAGGGACCCTTCATCAAGGAGTGTAGTGATAGGACAAAGGGTAATGGCTTTAAATCACTTTAAACTAAAAAAAAAAAAAACTAAAAAAAAAAAAAAAAAAAAAAAAAAGGTAGATTTAGATTGGCATTTTGGAATAAATTATTTCTCTAAAGGTAATGAGGAACTGGAACAGGCTTCCCAGAAAAATTATGGATGCCCCATCTCTGGAAGTGTTTAAGGCCAGGTTGGATTGTGCTTTGAGCAACTTGATCTAGTGGGAGGTGTCCCTACCCATGGCAGAGGGGCTAGAATGGAATAATCTTTATGGTCTCTCCCACCCCAAACCATTCTATAATTCTATGAATATCATGGACATTGCAGAAATTTCAATTATTGCTTAGAAAAATTATTAGATGATATTTATATTCTACTAGCCCTGATAAAAGAATTACATTTTTTCTTCTCACCTGGCTGAAAATCATCTAAACATTAAGCTTATAAAACACCTGAAAGTAATGCTAAGGCCTTAGAAGTATTTCTAGTCAGCTACCACTTTAAACTAAGAAACCATTGTGAATGAAACTTCAGGATGGCTTTTATATTTGTAGTATAATAACACTGCCTCAGCAAGATCCCCTAAACTTGCTGTATAGAAAAAGCTAGTCCTCATTTAGTAGCAGCTGTTTTGGTATTTTGTTTTCTTTTACTTTTCTTTGAGTTTTATATCTTATTACTAATCCAGAAAGTTAGTGAAATCCTCATGTGACATTATTAGCTCCCCAGAATTATTTCTGACACCACTGATAATGTTACTATTTAAATATTCTTGTGCCTTTCTTGCCTCTGTGTAAAAATGCCACATCTATCTGACAAGAACATTATAATATGAACATTTAAAAAATACTATGTAGTTATTATTGTATTTTGGTAACCTAATTCAGCTACCATGAACCAACTGTATACATCCAATAAAGACATACACTTACAGTGTGGCCATGCATAAAAAGTTGATGTTCAGACACATTAAGGTAGTCATTTACTCCTCTCAGTCATCAGTCTCAGACTATTCCTTCAGTCTTCTGCCATGATGGAAATTGTCAAGAAAAGAATACAATGGGATTAGAAAAAAAAATAAATAAATAAAAAAAAAAAATACATGAATCAGATTTCAAAAAGGCAGGTGATAGACCAAAATTGAGGAGTATGTATGTGGCACTTACAGGTTAACATTACTTTGTCAGTAGTGTTGTTGCTTGTGTTTTTGCTTTTCCAGTTAAGTATATGTACATTGGTCAGGCAGAAAAAGATATTTCTTAGGTAAAAGGGGATATTGTCATTGATAAATAGTGGAAGCTTCTGGAAATATATATATATATATTTTTTTTTTTTTAAAAAAGTGAAACCTTGTTAACTTTGGCATGTTTGTTTGTTTGTTCTCAGTACTCAGTAACATCACAGATTCATCAAATCTTAGAAGTTGGAAGGAACCCACAAGGGTCATCAAGTCTAACTCCTGGCTCCACACAAGAAATCAATCCATATGTCTGAGAGCGTTGTCCAAAAACTTATTGAACTCTGTCAGGTTTGGTGTCATGAACGCTTCCCAGGGGAGCCTGTTGCAGCGCCCAAGCACCCTCTTGGTGAAGAACCTTCTCCTGACATCCAGCCTTACCCTCCCCTGATGAAACTCCATGACATTCCTTTGGGTCCTATCACTGGTAACCAGAGAGATTATTGTAAACCAGATCAGATTATTGTAAAATCAGATCTGAGAAATTAGGTTTCCTTTCAATTTTCAGTGAATAGATCTCATTTCTGATTACTTAGCTCATTCCTCCAAAGAGTTAAATGAAGGTTATATAAAAGCAAAATGGAATTTGAGTGTCTGCTAGAATTTCAAGTCAAGATGAACAACAGAGCAGACAAATAAGTTCTGTCAAATTTGTGTTTCCAGCATGACAAACATCACAAATGTTGGGCATTAACATGTCAGTTAAGATATTTGTAGAAAAACAAATCTAAAGAACAATGTTTTATTGATTATAAACTCTATTTGTATTTACATCATTATGTCAGAAGAGATTTAAAGCTAACCTCTTCTTACAAATACACAGGAGCTATTTTAAAGTCAAAATGACTTATCTTTATAAGACATCTTATCAAGTGTAGATGTCAAACCAACTTTATTAACCTGGCCTAAGTCACTGATTTCTCACATTGCTAAGTCTTATCTCTCATTGACAAGCCAGTCACCTTTTAGATCAGTAGTAAATCATCTACACATCTTTCTGTCTGTATAAATTACCAAAGCTGATAACTCAGCAAAACTCACTAGTCCTTACTAAATTCTAATTCTTCTTCTAGTCATTTAATAAAAAATAATGAAAACTTAATTTATAAGCTCCCCTTCCCACTCCCCACCCTGACCCAACAAGCAGGAGTCATAGAATAATTTATTTTGGAAAAGGCCTCTAAGATCAAAAAATCCAAGGAATTTTGTTTATACACACATCCATCATTTTTTTCCACGTCTCTCTAATGAATGTACTGCCAAGGAGCAATTGAGCCTTCTCTATCGCTGTTTAAAATATGCTGTAGCTCAGTTTGTTTGTGGCGCCTTACCTTCAGGTCTTCAGCCCATGACAGCCGAAAAGGCAATGCCAGTCCAGCTCAGTTCTCATGAGCACACACAGTTGTAATACCAGCTGGCTGTTATTAGACTCCCCTTTAATACCTTATGAAATTTAAATCACATTAACTTTTAGGGATAAATACTAGAAGTAGAAGACAGGAGGTTGGCTTGCTTTTCACTGAGCTCATTAATTTCTATTAGTTTTCAGTTAATCCATTTTTGGATGAAATGTGCTTTGTAAACTCCTTGAACTAAACTAGAGTCAATGGAAATTTATAGCTGTCCAGATTTGAAGAAGTTACAGGTATTTCTTACTTCACTTGAAAGTATAGTTACAGGATTTCATACTGTGCTTAAACATTAAAATTAGCTAATTTAAACAGAGTAAGTTTGATGGATCATCCATTGTACTTTTTACACCAGTTTCCCTCTGCTTTACTGCTGTTTTGCACTGCTAAACCTTTACTCAAAGGATGAGATATTGTTTACTTTTCTGCAGAAGTACCCATGGTCTAATCAGCAGTGTTTCCACTTGTGTCTGTAATTCACTGTCAGCATTATTGAAGGACAAAAAATAATTTATATTCTTTTGTAGACAGCACCTTATTTTTCTTAATTAATTTTGACAGGATAGATGTTTAAATCACCAAAATTTAAGATGATTCAAGCCTATCCTGTTCTACTTAGATTCTTACACTAGACCATTATATTGTCCAAGCACATACCAATTTAAAATGAACCTAGAAAACTAACATTCATTATGTAGAATTTCTGTCTTGAAGCTTTCACTGGGGAAAGGATACAATTTTCCTAGTCTGATTTAAAGTAATAAATACTTTAAAATATGGTGTATATTTTCCCCATATACATAAGATCAATAATTCTCTAATTGTTAAAGTGAAAACTGGGTGTTTCAGAAGCTGGTGATGAGTGGTGTCCCTAAGGGGGCCGTATTGCTGTTTTATATCTTTGTCAATGACATAGGCGAAGATGTCATTGCCTGTGGGATCCAGTGCACCCTCAGCAAGTTTGCAGATGACACAGAGCTGAGTGGTGCAGCTTATACAACAGAAGGAAGGCATGCCACCCAAAGGGATCTGGAGAAGCTTGAAAAGTGAGCCCATTTGAATCTAATGAGGTTCAGTAAGGCCAGAGAAAGGTATGGCACCTGGGTCAAGGCAATCCCAAACTGGAAGAAGAACTCACTGAGAGCAGCCTGGCAGAGAACATTGCAGTTCTGGTGAATGAAAAGCTTTAAATGAGCCAGCAACATGTGCTTGCAGCCCAGGCCAACTGCATCCTGGGTTGCATCAAGAGTCAAGGCCAGCAGGTTGAGGAAGATGATTCTCCCCCTCTACTATGCCCTCATGAGACACCATTTGGAGTACTGTATCCAGATCTGGGGCCCATAGGACAAGAAGGATGTTGATCTGAATGGGTCCAGAGGAGGGCCACAAGGATAAATAATCAAAGGGCTGCAATACCTCTCCTATGAAGATAGGCTAAGAGAGTTGGAGCTGGGGAGACCTTATAGTGGTCTTCCAGTGATCTTCCAGTTACCTAACCTTCCAGGGACCTACAAAAAAGCAGGAGAGGGACTCTTTGTCAGGGAGTGTAGTGATCAGAGGGCTGGAGCACCTCTCCTGTGGCTAAGTGAGGCTGAGGCTGTTCAGCTTACAGAAGAGAAGGCTCCATTGCGTCCTTTCAGGACTTAAAGTGGGCTTGTAAAAAAGATGGAGAGAGACTTTTTACTCAGGCAGATAATGATAGAACAAGAGGCAATGGTTCTAGGGGAAATTATGATTAGATGTTAGGAGGAAATTCTTCACTCAGAGGGTGGTGAGGCACTGGAACAGGTTACCTAGAGGAATTATGAATACTCTGTCCCTAGAGGCTTTCAAGGCCAGGTTGGATGGGGCCCTGGACAACCTGATCTTATTGGTAGCTTTCATAACCATGTCAGGGGTGTTGGAACTAGACGGTCTTTAAGGTCCATTCCAACCCGAGCCATTCAATGATTCTATGATTATCTAAGAAACTTATCCTTAATAATTCACTGTATCAAAATTCAAAAGAAGTATATTGCTGTAGATCCAGAGGTATTATTTAAGAATTAAGAGTAATTACTGGGGAGTAAAAGACAATGTTGTTAAAGCATTGCCTATTTTGTATTCCATTTATACTCAACTAAGAGAAGAGAAATGAGACCATATGTTATACCACCTACAGTACTAGTACTATATTAATAGTATGGACTGCCTGCACAGTCCATGAAAACTCTTTTCTTTGTAATTAATCTCAAATGTCAGGTTGCTCACTGATAACTCAGGTACAGAAGGAAAAGAGAGAGAAGAAAAATATGCTGAAACAAAACATGGTTTCAACACAGCCCACACAATAAGTAGCTATCAAATCAGTGGAAAAAACAATATCAAAACACCAACTTATGTTTGACAAGTGTACCCAGTTAACACTTTGTTTCCCTTTTTCACATTTAACTTCTACATTAGAAGTCCAAGGCCAGTGTTCAATTCAGTAATTCCAAGCTGGGAAATATTTCCAGACATGACAGAATATATCAATAAATTTTACATTTACTGGTCTTATATCTTTGCTGACACTCTGTCAGATCTCTTCTCGTCATACACAATGAATATTGTCAACTTATAGATATACTTTCTCTTTATTTCTTATGGAGAGAAAACTCACTTTAAATGATAGAAGTAAATTACCACTCCAATGTATAACTTAAGAGATTCAAGTCAAATTTTAGCCTTAATCGAGTTTAATTATTCAGTGGTATCCATAAGTAAAGTGATAGCATCACAATTTTATATTTAGACTTCTTCGTATATGGCAGCAGCAGCTTGTTTCCAAAGTACTTCTAAACATAAAAACAACGTATGTGCTTACTCAGAAATAAAGACAACTAGTGGCCTTCTGAAACCAGTAATTTCCTGCTTTTTTTTTCTTTGTTTTGTTTTGTTTTTTAAATCATGGATTTTAAAAAGCTTTTCCCAGAATTTTCTGATTGAAAAGTACAACTGTTGCTCTGATTGTTAGTCTAGATTTTTATTGTTCAGTTTGTAGTTAGTAAATGATGCCTTAATTAAAATTAAAAAAATAACATCATTTTTCTTGCTACATAATTTACATCACACATCTAGATGTGAGACCCATTTATTGTCTTGACGAGTCACTGTTTTTTTTTAAAGAATATACATATTCTTCTAAGACTGCTTGCACTTTAATTCATAAACTGTCAAGGAAATATTTTTCCCAGTTTGTTAAAGCTGTTGCCTTCTCATACTGTTTTATTGCAGAGGTACCAAATTGAATCTTACACACCTGAAATCACTTCAGAAAGAGGAGAATGCTAGCTCTTTCTATAATTTCCTATGGAAAATCTACTGTAACCGTTTTCATCTTTATGAAAGAGAGTGAGAAAAAATCTTAATGTAAAGAAAAAATGAAATATATGTTTTACATGGTGTCATTCAGCTTATTTTTTTCTTTATGAGTAAAAAGGCATGGAATAGCTTAATATAAGTTCTAATCAATTACTTCAATAAAAAATTTGTAACTTGAAAATGAGGCATAAGGAACAAAATTCTCTGCAGTGTCGCCCCCCCCCCCAAAAAAAAAAGAAAGATAGCAAAATATTAATATCTTTTTTTTTTTTTAATGTCTAGAATGAACTAGGATATTAGTGAATTTAATTTACAGCAAGTATCCGTTAACTATCTACCTTTTCAAAATCTCA
>CM021732.1:99519124-99555611 GCA_011075105.1 Heteronetta atricapilla
ACTTTTCCTTCTGTCACCGTAAATTTTGAACTCAACCACTTCATGGTTGCTATGACTGAGGCGGCCACCAATCAGCACATCTCCCACCAGACCCTCTCTGTTTTCTAGCAACAGGTCTAGGAGGGCACCTTTCCTAGTTGGCTCCATTAGCACCTGCACCAAGAAGTTATCATCTAGGTGCTTCATGAACCTCCTGGACTTGCTCGTGTCAGCCATGTGGCACTCCCAGTTAACGTCTGGCAAGTTGAAGTCCCCCATAAGGACAAGGGGAGTTAATCTCGAGGCCTCTCTTAGTTCTGTAAAGAATAATTTATTGGCGCTATCGTCCTGGCCAGGCGGTCTGTAATAGACTCCCACAACGACATTCCCTTTATTCGTTCGTCCCTTGATCCTTACCCAGAGGCTTTCAACTTTGCCATCGCCGACCTGAAGTTCCACACAGTCCAGCCCCTGCTTCACATACATCGCCACCCCACCACCTCGCCTACCTGCCTGTCCCTCCTGAAGAGCCTGTAACCATCTATCGCAACACCCCAGTCACAGGACTCATCCCACCAGGTTTCGCTTATGCCGATGATGTCATAGTTTTGGGACTGGGCCAGGACTTCTAGCTCATCCATTTTATTCCTCATGCTGCGTGCGTTCGTGTAGAAGCATTTCAGGTGTGTCTCCTTACACTCAGCACCTTGTGGATCTAACCGAAGGACCTCACTGGCACACAGCCCCTCTGATTCTAGCGTACCATCCCTTAGGTCTGCACCGGCGTGCCTGGTTTTAGCCCCTTCCCCCTTCGACTCTAGTTTAAAGCCCTATCTATCAGCCCTGCCAACTCCTGACCAAAGATCCTTACCCCTCTCCAAGAGAGGCGGATCCCATCCGGTGCCATCAGGCCCGGTGTAGCATAGACCTTCCCGTGATCAAAGAACCCAAAGTTCTGCTGGTCACACCAGTCTCGAAGCCACGAGTTTATGTGAACAGCACACCCCAAAGTTCTGCCGGTCACACCAGTCTCGAAGCCACGAGTTTATGTGAACAGCACACCTTTCTGCTTCGATCCCCCCTATCGGAAGGACAGAGGCAAACACAACCTGCGCGCCTGATCCTCTAAGTAGTCGCCCCAAATCCCTAAAGTCTCTTTTGATCGCCTTCGGACTTCTCTTTGCTACTTCATCGCTACCAGCCTGAAAGACCAGTAGCGGGTAGTAGTCAGTGGGCCGTACCAGGCGCTTGACTTTCTTGGCAACGTCCCTGACCCTGGCCCCAGGGAGGCAGCAGACTTCCCTACGGGTAGGGTCAGGCCGACAAATAGGGCCCTCTGTTCCCCTAAGGATAGAGTCTCCCACAACGATCACTCTCCTGTCTTTCTTGGTGGAGGCAGTCCCGATGTGTGGAGTCGACCTCCTCGCCCTAGGCATCCTCCTGGGAACACTTTCTATCTCTTCCTCAGTTGCTGGTCTCTCAATCTCCAGGGCCTCAAACCTGTTTCGTAAGGGCACCTGGGAAGGTGGGGCCGGAAGGGGAGGGCATCGCCTGCAATGTCGAGCAGGGACCTGTCTCCATTCCTCCTCAACTCCCAGATCCCCTCCCTCTGCCCGACAGCGACAGGGCCGGGGGTCCACCCCCATTTGGGGTGTCTCACCCCGGTACCTCTCCTTGAGGCCCTGCAGGGAGTTACTCCACAAGTCTATCTCCCGCTCACACTCCCTAATGGCCCTCAACCTCTCGACCTCCTCCGTGAGCTCCGCCACTATGCAGACCAGGTCATCCACCTGCTCACACCTCACGCACGCAGCGTCTCTGCCTCCCGCCGATGGCAGCAGCAGGCTCTGACACTCCCTGCATCCGGTGACCTGAACTGCTGCATTCTTTAACGGGCAGTCGCTCCGGGTGTATACCGACCTCCTGCAGAGCGCTCCGTGCCTGGTGGAGACCATTATCACCACGCTAAAGACTGTCGTTAAGAGGAGTTCGTGTGGGCAGGGGGTTGCTCTCCGCCCTTCCTGTGCGAACTGCCGCACTAACATCATTTCTTTCTGTACATAGAGCAGTAGCTCAGTAAAGATGCTGTCAGCAGTGACACACAGATACACACTCACCCTATGCTCTAATAACTAATAACAACAACAACAAAAAAATATTAGAATAGTACATGTAAAGTGCTTCTTTTCCCTAGCAGCCTGAGTAATCAGGCTCTATGAAGATACTAAAGACTGTTTGATACAACAGCCAACCAAAACAAGGACCACTTGAGGCTTCAGAAATCTGGTCATCCTGAAACACAGTATGAACACACAGCATGCTGTGGGCTGAAGTGCTCATCAGAGGCCCACACAGTGTACATGTGAAGGCATGAAGTCTAGTGTTCCTCTTTTGTGCTTATAGACATATGCATATTGTGTGGTTGGCCAGCAGGAAAAAATTAACAGCATCCCAGCCAGACCCAGTGCAATGCAACATGTGAAGGTAAGCATAGGAATGTCTTTGATGATTAATATAGTCTTTTGATTTGTTGACTTTGACTAGAAATGAGTTTCTAGTATTGGGATTGGCTTTTCATGCTAGTTTGCCTCAATGCTAGAGAACTGTCCTATGCATGATCAGGTTGCTGCTAGGGGCAGCACACTGATACTTATAGGACTAAACAAAACCAACAAACATATTCTAAGAATAAACACTGTTGGTTTCACAGAAGTGAAACAAAGAAAAAGAAGTTTATGAGTAATAGAATATTCCCCTGCATCAGTAGAAGAGAAGAATACATTCTCAACAAAAAGATCAACAATAGAGCTCTCAGCAGGATTAAAGTACTCTATTAAAATACCAAAATAGCAGACATATCCTGGAAACACAACATAGCCCAGAGAGAGCAGTCTAGGAGGTTTCTGGAGTGCGTGGAAGATAGCTTCCTGATGCAGCTGGTTGGCGAGCCTTACCAGGGGAGGTTCCCCGCTAGATCTTCTGTTCACTATCAGAGAAGAACTGGTGGGGAATGTGGTGGTCGGGGGCTGTCTCAGGCAGAGTGACCAGGAAATGGTAGAGTTCTCGATCCTTGATGAAGTAAGGAAGGGGACCAGTAAAACTCCTGTCTTGGACTTCTGGAGGGCTGACTGTGAGCTGTTCAGGTCACTGGTTGGCAGAGTCCCTTGGGAGATGGTTCTGAAGGACATAGGAGACCAGGAAGGCTGGCCACACTTCAAGAAAGAAATCTTAATGGCTCAGGAGCAGTCTGTTCCCACGTGCCCAAAGACGAGCCGGCGCGGAAGAAGACCGGCCTGGCTGAACAGAGAGTTGTGGCTCGAGCTTAGGAGAAAAAAAGGAAAAAAACTGGAAACTTTAAGCTCAGGTGTGTAAATTTCAGAAAAGAAGAACTCAGAAAAGCATTTGTACCACAACTTGACTCTGCACACCTCAATGCGCAGAGCTGTGACTTCCTGTGGAGCACAGAGATCTGAAAGCACAGAGTCTGGAATAAAAAGCTACAGTTTGTGCTCAACATCTATTGTTTTTGGAGTGTACCTCCTTATATATTTGAAGAGTTCTTTAATTTCAGGAGTTGCCGAAAGGTAGTCATAACCTGCTAAGTTGCAGTCACCTTCCAGCAGGCCTCCACTAGGGAACTAGGGAAGGGAAAAAAAGGAAAAAAAAGAAAAAGGAAAAAAAAAAAAAAAAAAAAAAAAAAAAGCTGCTTAGATCAGTAACAAAGTGCATGCTTGTCAGGTTTACAGATCATAGAACCATAGAATCATATAATCATTAAAGTTGGAAAAGACTTTAAAGATCATCTGGTCCTCACCCCACTACTAATGTCACCCACTAAAACGTGTCTCTAAGTACCAGGTCCAAGCCTTCCTTTGACACCCCCTGGAACAGTGACTCCACCACTTCCCTGGGCAACATGTTCCAATGCCTGACTGGCCTTTCTGACACCAAGTGACACAAAATTATGGGTGGAAGACCACCAGATGACACCAAATTATGGGTGGAGGACCAGCTGATATACTCAAGGGTGCGGACACTACCCAGAAAAACCCAGACTGGTTGGACAGGTTGGAGAAATGTAGTGACATACAAGACATTCATAAAACAGAGTTCAGTGGAGCACCACAAAGACAGCAGGGACTGAAGCACTTGGGAACTGAAACACTTGCCTGGTGAGGAGAGGTTGAAGGAAATATAATTTGTTCTACCTGCAGCAGAGACAACTTCAGATGCACCTAACTGCAGCTTCTGTTTATAGAGGTTATGGAGGAGACAGTGACAGACTCTTCACAGAGGTACAAGGTTGGAGGACAAGGGACAACTGGCATAAATTAAATCAAGGGAGCTTCAATCTGTATATAAGGAGGAACTTTTTCCCCACAGAGACGAGTACCATAATGGTGGAGCAGGCTGCCCAGGTTGTATGTGCAATCTCTATTCTTGGAGTTTTCCAAGACCTGCTAGATTAAACTCCAGACAGCTGCATCCCGTAGCTGATCCTGCAAGACAGCAGGATCTCCTGAGCTATGAATGATCAGAAACTTCTATGCCGGGGGTCCTGGTCCAACTACAGAGTGGCAACACGTTATCTTTGTATCAGGTTTCACATTGCATTGTCTTAGTTTTGCATCTATTTCAAAGATTCTGTTTCATTAATGTCTGAGCACAGTATGTCCAAACACAGGCAAAAAGCTCATGTTTGGGAGAAAGTAAAGCTGAAATAGGTGCTATATAGCCTTCCCTAGAGTGAGAGAGAACCTATATCATAGCTTACAGTTAGTGTAATTTAATAGTAGGTCAGCAGGTCAGATATCCCTTCCTCTGCAGAACTCCCTCCCCGATTATGTGCAAACTTTCTAACCCTTGGTTGAATGAAGTGCTAGCTAGTGCTTCCCAGGTAAACAAGCATGGTTTAGATGTCATGGAGTCATGAATCAACAGAGCTCACTGAATTCCTAACCTGCAAACTACTTTTCAGGCTCAGTCAGTCCTAAAAACTGGAGTATCTTGATGGGCACAAGGAAGTAATGAGTGAACCTGAATCCCATATCCCCAAAGTTGGATCATTATAATGCCTCCCCAAGAATCTCCAAGTCTTAACAAAACCCTTCTGCTGCTGTCTTTATTATAACAAATAAAAATAGATTGAAGAGTTGTGGCACTGAACTATATTCTTGTCCTACCAGTTATCTTCAGTATCATAAATTTGGATTAGGATTAAGACTGCTCAGCAAAATCCCTATTGCATTGAAATTCCAACAGGAAACTTGTACTGAAATATATATATATATATTCAATACCAAGAACATTCCCACTCTTTTTTTTTTTTTTTTAATTACAAACCTTTTTTGAAAAATGGAAGTAAGGGGAAGAAAAATCTCAGTTTATTGTTTATGAATGATAGCTCAACAAAGATAATTATTTTCGAAGGCCTTTCTGACATTTCTGCTTTTATTTTCTTAATTTTTCGTCTCAACCACTTTCTGCAATATTAAATGGTCACCAAGTCCACACATTGTCATATGTGAGTATGGTCCAAAAAAAAAAAAAAAAAGTTTTTTACATCATTATTTTTCCAGAAGTGGCAATTTGTAGCAAAATGTCTTATACAAAATTAAAGACCACATACATCCTTCATAAATGTTTTCTCTTTCTTTCTTTTTAACTGTAAAGCTTTCAGATTTTTTTTTTTTTTTTAGCCAGACTCCAGCTTCCCACATGGATCTCCAGATACTAACTGGTATCAGAAAAACACCATGTGGGCAAAAAACTATGTTTGGAGCAGGTAGAATCTGTTCCAAAACTAAAGTACTAATATATGAAGATTACTTTAGAAAGGAATTTGAATAAGGAGTAAGGCCCTTTTAAAATTTCAGCTTTTCATGTTTATTGCTTTTATTACGCCCACAACTTTTCATTTTTAAACAGTAACAGTTACCAAATCTATGCAGCTTACTCTAGCTGAAGATTTCTAAGCCTTTCACTGAAAGAACAGCATCTTTTTCACAATAAACTGGAGAGTAATGTTATTAAACTATTAAATAGATAAGTCATCCCCTATGCTCTCAAAGTTTGTTGTTCTTGCTGCTGTTTTTTGTTGTTGTTGTTGTTGTTTTGTTGTTGTTGTTTTTAATTATGGAGAAGTTTTGAGAGGTAGGATATAGGGAAAATATGCTATACTTTTTAAACACTAAGATTTGACTCATAAATGAAACAGAACTGTAATTGGTGTTTTGAAACAGCTGAAGTAAACCTGTCTCTAGATAATTGGAAGATGACACTTGCCACATTTTATCAAATCAGTCAATCTAAATTAGAAAATGTCTGGTTTGTAAGTTTAGATTTCTAAGAACTGTTTAAAACAGCTTTGCTTGAAGACAGCAGAACAGTTCACATGATCAGATTAGAAGGAAATGCAGTTAATACAGCAACTAAAGTTTTTGATAAATATAGTAAATTATAAAGTATAATATTTTACATGAATAGTATTACAATTTCAGTGGGGAAAAAAGCACGATAAAAAAAAAGATTATTTCATAGGACAGGAAATTTGCAAAGAAAACTTGACTACTCAAAAAAAATAATCTTTAAGGTAGCTACTTAGTGGGAGGTTTTGTTCGGGTTTTGTGGCGGTAGGGTTTTTATTTGTTTGTTTGTTGTTGGATTGTTTTGTTTTGTTTTTTGGGGGGAATGGGTCAAGAAAAGAGGAGAGGGGGTGGGAAAAACCCATGTTTAAAGGTGTGACTCCTTTGCTTTACTTCACCTCATCTACAGAGACAAATTTCTGCCAGCTGAAAGCTAATGGGATTTGCTTTCCTCTGTGGTGAATTTCATTTATAAGACCCAGCCAAGCAGAAAAATCTTACACATTATCAGTACTTTTTTTTTTTTCTTATAGAATTATTCATGTTTGACTTTTGAAGTATATTTCCTGTATGATCACAGAGCACTCTGTGCTCTGTGATCATCAATAGTACGGATTCAGATTAAGTTTTTCTCAACTGTTTGCAGGCAGTTTATATTGCATTATCATGTATTTGTTGTATCTTATCATTCCTTTTTTCTGCCTACTTTATATATTCAGTTGTAGCTAATTTTTGAATCATTTCAATGTAGATAATAGCCATTCTGTATAAAATAATAAATATTACTCGTTTTAAAATATCTTACATTATTTGTCTACGTTTCACAGACTTACCAAGTAGTGTCACAGTTAAGCATCTGACTTACTTAGTAACACTTGAATGATAAAAGCAACTTGAATATTTCTAGAAATTATTACAAAATTATTTATATAGTAGTCCAGACCAGATGTTACTACATTCATACAAAATTGTAATTTTGCTGTGATCATATACAGAAAATATCTGTTTGAAATATTCACATCCTTCTTCTAAGAAAATGAAACAAAGAAACCATGTGTTGTGGTTTAACCCAGCAGGCAGTCAAGCCCCACATAACCATTCACTCATCACCCCCACAATGGGATGAGGAAGATAATTGAAAAAAGAGATTAACTTGTGGGCTGAAATAAAAAGTCTAATAGGAACAAATATGTTCTAATAGGAACAAAAAGAATGGATAATAAATAATAATAATAATAATAAAATATACAAAACAAGTAATGCACAATCCAATTGCTCACCAACCCCCAAACAATGCCCAGCCAGCCAGCATCAGCAGCCTTCCTCACCAACTCCCAATAGGTTTATTGTTCTGCACGATGCCATATGGTATGGAACATCCCTTTGGCCAGTTTGGGTCAGCTGTCCTTGCTCTGTCCCCTGCCAGCTTCTTGTGCACACCCAGTCTCCTCACTGGCAGGGCAACATGAGAATTTGTAAAGTCCTTAACTCTGTGTAAGCACTGCTCAGCAACAACTAAAACATCAGTATGTTATCAGCATTTTTTTCCCCTTAAATCCAAAACACAGCACCATACCAGCCACTATGAAAAAAATTAACTGTCTCAGCCAAAACCATGACACCATGGTCAGAAGTACAGCCAAATTCATAACAACTGTGGAGAAAAAAAAATGATTCTTGAGCTGTTTTACCTAGTGCACTGTGATGTAGAAACAGAATCAGTCAAGAAAACACACAAAGCTGGCTTGCACATAGCAATAATACATTTTCTCCTTTCACTAGCAGATGAAAAGCTGACAAACCAGCCATTGTAAAAACCTTAGGAGAGGTTTCCAGAAGTGAGAAAAAATGCATTGCTTAGAATATCTTTTAAAAACTATATAAATGTAAAATAATATCACTCATAAAACTCCAGTGCACATTTAGAGCAGCATTCATTTCATATCCCATGGTGCAATTAAATTAAGTGCCTCTAAACTTAACAGCATATCACTTCCTAAGAGTAATAGCTGTGAAAACAAGCCATGGATTTATTCAGCAGAAACGATACTCACCAGGTAAAACATTCCTATGCTTAAGATATGCTTTAACAACACCTATAAAAATAAGAAGAATGTGATCTCAAGAACAAAAATCTTAGGAAGATGAAGAAATGTGAAACTTGAGGGGCCATTTGCTGTTTATGCTTGAGTCCTCCAATGTTAGCTTCACGATTTCCTGTTGCCTAAGTCTTATAGTCAAGAGGCCTTCCATCCACATTGAAAGGAAGATTTTAATAGCATCTGGAAAAGCAGAGGACATGTATATGACTTTTAAGTACACAAAATCACATATACTACATGTAGGCAGATATTATTTTTAGAAAGAAAATTCACCAATATTCCATTATAGGCAATTTGCTTTGACTAAAATCCTCAGAAAGAAACACCAAGTAAGTGTGATCAACAGTCTTCAAATAAGTGATTTGAAGAACCCTTTAAAAATACTTAAAACTGGCAGAAAGAATGAAAGGAAAGAATATTCTTAAAATTTCCTGACAGTTTCTAATTACAGATCAGATAGGAGCAATACAGACTTGTTTTCTAATTATCATGAAGGGCTTAAGATCACTTAAATCTAGTGTTCTCGCTAAATCAGAGAAAAAATGCATCATATGAGATAAAGATCAAGAAAAGGTATTGACAAGAGATTCCTTATTCTTAAATGACACACTCTTTTTATTTTCTAATATCACTGTGAGTTTTAACCTCTTCCAGTAGTGTTCAGCTGTGGAGGTGTTTCCATGCAACCTAGCCTGAGATACTCTGCATGTTACTTGTCACCTTCTGCCTAATACAAGAACTTACATTCTTTTCAGGAGGACCCAGATGGATGCCACCAAAAGTAACCAACCTTTTTGACTGCTGAAATTTCTCAGAGACATTTCTTAATCTTCCCCTGTAACCACTGCCTCTGATTCAGGTTCTCTGCAATTGCTGTGTTAAGGTTTCAGATTGTTCTTGAACCTCATTATACATATCACAGTCTAGTATGTCAGTTTGGAACGCTCATCTGATGCCTTTTCAGAAGAGATACAGCATTCCTCCACCAGGGACAAGCCACCACTAGACAAAATTGGGATTATATCTTTAAACATTTATACTCTCCTTAAACCTTCCTTAAAAGTTAAGTCACTTTATGTTAATCATTTCTATTTTTTAATTTTGTTCTGTACCTTCCTTAGATGATCTGCTGTCTACTTTACATTTCTCAGGACCTCCAGGGAAAAGTCCCAAAGAATTTTTTGGTTATATTTTGGTTTGGGATTATTATTATGTCCTGCTCCATCTTCTACATGAATATAAACTACTGTCTCCTTTTCTCTAGAAAATGACCTAGCACCAAGCCACGCAATATTCCAGAACTATGACACTTAACTTTAAATATATCAACAATGACAATTTTCAAACTGTTCCACTGAAAGATGTGGAATGAAGCCCAGATGTAAATAAAACCTGTTTTTCATTCATTCCACATTGGTTTGACATAATTTGTTACAAAATTTATATGAACAGTGGAAAAACAGGATATGTTGAGTCCCAGGAACCTTTTAAGATTTCTCTTTCATTTCAAGATAAAGGATGAAAACAGAAGGAGAAAATAAAATTAATTTCTTATGTGTTCCTGAAAGATATTCCCAAATTCAGCTAAGAACTTCTTGCTGTTTGCAAGAAATTTTTAATAAAAAAATATGCCCTGCTTAGTGCAATGGGCCAGAATAATCTTACAGTAGACTGTCATGGGAACAAGAAAAATGGAAAATAAAAAGACAGAGCTTTCCAGAAGAAAGTTATGGTAATAAGGAGAATCTTCATTTCTTTACTCTCAGGGATTTTCACTGGCCAAAGCACTGGGATTGAACCAATGTATTTTTAAAATGGCACTGATTTACCTCTTTAACTAGAACAAGCAGATGCTTGCCAATCTACCATCTCTCTGTCTGCCAATGTCCAAGACCGAACAGTTCAAAATAGATGTCTTAGGTACATCTATGCAGCAAATATTGGCAATTTTAAGTGTTTTTTGTGCAAGTGCCCACTGCATGTTTTAGGAAAAAAAAAAAAAAAAAGAATGCTTTTATTAATTATTATTATTATTATTATTATTATTATGTTAAAGACTTGGATGATATTTCTTCCAATAGCAATGAGGATTCTTCTATTATTTGTCCTAACATGATGAAATTAGTGGATGCTACCTATCGAAGGATATCAAGCTCTCAAGATCTAACATAAATCCTTGTTTAGAGACAGCAACAAAACCCAACTTCACAGATCAGTAGCTAGGCTCTAATAATGTATCGTAGAATATGATACATTATGATACATTATGATACATTATCTATCTGTATCTGTATCATAGAATATGATACATTATTAGAAGGGACTGGAAGCTGGAAGGGACCTACAAGGATCATCAAGCCCAAAGACCACCCAAAACCCAAACCATTTGTCTGAGATCATTGTCCAAATGTTCCTTGAACTCTGTCAGGTATGGGGCCATGACCCTGGGGAGCCTGGTCCAATGCCTGATCACCCTCTCAGTGAAGAAACTTTTCCTAATATTCAGCACGAACCTCCCCTCCCCTTCATGCTGTTCCCTCAGGTCCTATCGTTGATCACCAGAGAGAAGAGATTAACTTGCTCTTGTTAAACTTCATATTGTTGGTGATTGCTCAGCTCTCTAATTTGTCTAGATCTCTCTGCAAGGCCTCAACACCTTTGACAGAGTCTACAGCTCCACCCTATTTGGTATCATCTGTGAACTTGCTCAAAGCACCTTCAAGTCTTATATATGGCACTAATGAAATATATATATATATTAATCAGATTGTTAGAATTTGAGAAATTCACTGATTCTTTTTGTGCAGAAACATCAAAAATTTTGACATTATATATGTAGGAAAAATAAATATAATTACACTGATATAATAAGAATTTAATCTGCATTTAGATTTGTCAGAAATTATTTTTTAACTACAACTATTTCCTACCAATTAAGATAAATATACTAATTTTATAGTAAAATAATAATAATAAAAATATTTCATACCAGAAAACAAAAGTAATATACATCTGACAACAAAAGTAATTTACAGAATTTAACTAGACTGCCTCCAAAATGACAAGTCCCTGGGATATGCATTTCTGAGAAGAGTACTGCTGTACTCTTTGAAAAGTGAACCTGTGACAATGACATCATGGAGTTCCATATTTATTCTTCTCTCAAAGCCTACCACATCACATCTGTTTTCTTTGTAAGTCAAAGGGTGATTTCTCTGACTGTTGAAACTGCAGTTTTACCTAAGATCTGAAAAACAAGCCACACATTTATTGGTTTATACATCAGCATCAGCAATAACAATCTTGCAGTCAGGAATTACTGAACAATTATGTGCTGTTGATGTATGAGATAGAAAATGACATAGAATAGGTTTGCATAGTTGCTTTGTCTTAGCAGCACTAGCCAAAACAAAATTTATTTATTAGTCAAACAATTAAATTCCTAAAATTATTAATAATCCATATTTTAATGTGTTACACTACTAATGATGATGTTAATCTCTACAGTAAAACAAGTGACTTATTACTTATTTTGCTAGGAAATAAAATAAGTTTTTCCAATGTTATAGAAATAGTTATAAGATTAATTTTATTAAATTCATGGAACCTAGCAGTTTTTGGTTTTAAAATTTTTCAGAAAGGGCTTGTTTTTTATGGAAATATTCCTGAATCCTGCATCAGAAATTTTCTGAAAATTATATAATCAGATATTCTTGATTAAATTGTTTATTTTTTTGCTATTTATAATGTGATATTTTTGCTCTGTAAAATGTTGCAGTTATCTACTGAGGAAAAAGAAACATCATTACTTTTAAGTAGCCAGAATAATAGGAATGCATAAACAAAACATTTGTTTCCCATGACTTTGAGATCTATCCTTTGACTAAATACTTTTTTTTTTTAAAAAAAAGAAATAATAATAATGCAAGTTCAAATTATAGAATACAAATTATGGAGTAGTGCATATAAGTGCTTGGAAAAGTTGAGGACAATGACTATATTATTTTTCTGATTAAAGTGACAAGGACTATAATTTTCAGTATTAATGACTAGTTGTGTCATTGCTGATCATTGCACTGCAAGTATTGCAAACATAATAGGCAAAGTACAATGGACTAGTATTTAATTCTCAGACATATGAAGACATTGATCTTCATACTATATGATAAGCAACATTTAAATGTAGTGGGTTTTTATTATTATTTTGTTTGTTTGTTTTTGTTTTTCATTAAATAGCCTCACAGATCATCAAATAGTTTCACACAGGATGAAGGAGACAGTCTCAAAACAAACTTTAAGCATTAGCATTTACCTCCTCATAACGAACAGAGAGTTAAAAAAAAAATCTGTCTTGAGTGATCAGAGCACACAAAGACAACAACCACATGGGAAGGACTCTTTTCTACATTAAACAAAGGGAGGAACATGAGATGAAGAATATCAATCAGCAGGGTCAGGCAGAATAATTTCAGTACTGCTACTAGCAGAACTTTCAAGAGAGGTGTCTGAAGTAAGTGACGAAGCCAGCATTGACAACAAGGAGCATCTCTGAAGAAAACTACAATGTTTCCTTGCAATTGATGTCTGCTTAAAGATTTTTACCTTCCCTTTATTTACTTTATAACTTTTCCTGTTCCATATATGTTTCCAAAGAAAGGAAATACAGCTTATTGTTCCTGTAATGCTATTTCCTGTCTTCTGTTTTTTCCTTCTTTTTCTCAAAAATCAATGAATCAGAAAATCACAGTCATTCAATGTGAACTCATATAGCAATCCTGTGGCTGGCAATACTGATATTATGCCTGAATGTAACGAAAGGAACTGCAGAACAAAAACAGTGAGGTGACCTTGCCTCCAAGCACAACACTGGTTACACAGACACTCAAATATTTTATCAGATATTGTCTGTACAAACTTCAGAAAGTTTTGAAAATAAATAAATAAATACAAAGAATTGAAAAAGTTGACAATTCTTTCTGTTGCCGGAAATAAAATCCCGTCATCTGAGATTAATACAGTCAGTTTGCTCAGTCAACCAAGGGAAAATCAACTTGGTCACCAGTATACATGTCAATTACAGTTGAAACTGTGGGGATTTTTTACTCATAAGAGAAAAATAATAATAATAATAATTGCAGTCTTTTTTATCCAGAGACTACCTGTCTGTGCCTACACTGCTTTAAAAAAAAAAAAAAAAAAAAAAAAAAAAAACATTTTTTAAGCTACAAGTTCCCTCAAACTGACCATATATCTTCTCTCCTCCATGTAGGCCACAAGTCCAACTGATAAAGTAATACCCTATGCTGTTCTGAATTGCTGAAATTGAAAGATAATGAGATATAATATCATCCCTACATCCTCTTTTATTCAAAATGACTGATATTATAAAAACGTGGTATCCAACTTGAACTACTGTTTCACAAAACCAAAGAATTATTTGTTCTGTGGAAATGGAAATGCAATCACATTATTTCTAAAATATGTTTAAAAAGCTCAATTTATAAACTCTTTTTGGACAGCTTTTGCCCAGCAAAGACTATCCTAAAAGCACAATATTTCACTAGGACAAAAAAGACTGAGAAAGGAAAACATGAATGGTAAAAAACAATCAGAAATTTTCAATCGTGACTATGAGATCAGAAGTTAATAAGCCAACAAATCAAAATGCTGTTCTGCAACTTGTAGGCTACATTTTAAACTTAGATAATCAAAAGGAAAAAAGTTGATTCTGGGCCTAAGAGTAGTTAACATTTTGTGCGCAAATTTATTCTTTGCTTCACTCCATCCCCCATAATAGTGATTCCAATAATTATTTTTATAATGTCATTCCACAGCTGAGCATCAGTATCCCTAAAATAGCACCTTGTTTATCTTTATCCTTATTTCAGGAGAGACTTGTTTTATTTAACAACTTGTATATGGATTATTCATATTTTCATGGAAAACTAAAACAATCAGAATATAATCTAAAAGAAAAAAAAAAATATTACCACTAGAGAAGTTTATCTTTTACTAAAATTATGTAACAAAAGAGAGAGCTTTTAAAAAAATAAATAAAAACTATGTTTCTCCAAATGGAAGGTAAAAAAAAAAAAATCATGAAGGAAAACAACCAGTTTTTACAAGTGCAGTTTACAGGCTGGATGATCATTAACACTTAGGAAAAGGGTAGGTATTAGAAAGGTTGTGACTATCGGTTTTCACGGTGTTTTTATTGGATGTTGGAAATCTTGGGATCATTTGGAACATAAGTATTAGTATCATTATAATTGGACTAACAATCATTTTATCAGTTTACTAAACCTTAATTAGACTGACAGAAAAGTCTTGGATCTATATATGTGTGATTCATTCGTCCACATAAATTGTATGAGGTCTACTTTATGAATAGCATAATAAAACCAGCCAGAATACCCAAAGCAGTATCATGGAAACATGTTCCAAACATCCATTAAGGGAGTAACATAATGCTTGCCTTCCCACCTCTGTAAGAGAGTTTAACACTTAGGGAGAGCTTCTGATACAGTAGATGACATGCCTCCTTTTTTGTTGTTGTGTACTTCCTCCTCTCCCTTCCCCCCACCCCTCCAACTAATTCTTAAAGGAAAGATGATACACGTACTTGTGGGTTTTTATCATGGCTAGAATATTCTTCTTTTTGACAGGAATTTGAATACCTTTAATAGACCACGTGAGCTACCTAAAGCCTAAGGAAGCTATTTGATTGTAAGAGCAGATGTTAATTTAACTGTGTAAAATATTTTGCAATGAACCCTTTGCCAGTGTGTACACAAATGTGAAATACATAAATTCCTCCAGCAGACAGGAATGGTACAAATATTTTAAAATGCAAGAGAACTCCTGCTCAAGACAGTCTTACATATTTTAACAGCAGTGTCATGGTAAAAGTTACCAGGTACAACCAATTCTTTTTTATCAACAAAACATCATCTTAAATGATGTCCAGAAAAGAGATCTCCCATCAAAAACAGCCAGCATGCCACACAGATTCATATATAAATGACTCCCATTAGTTTTGGTAGACTCTTAAACACAATCAGCTGATCGTGTCTTCCAAATAGAACAGTAAACTTCTGGCGTCATCTGTCTTATCTCCTGTCCTGACTTCAAAGTTCACATTTCATTCAAATATTTTCTCTATAATTAAATAACAAGTCATGAAACAGCCAATGTCAGTGCTCACTCTTCCACATGGCTGCCTAGTAATTAGCCTCCCAGATTAGATAGTTATGTGTCTCATTTATCCACACTGTAAATACAAAAGTGAAACTAATAATCTGTATTTACATACATGGCAGAGCAATTAAATACAATTATTTAATATCATGAGATCAAATAGCATATGGTATAGTTCAATGCCAATTACATTACTAAAAAAAAAAAAAAAAAGAAAAAGAAAAAAAGAAATTGATATGATTATTGGCCTTATACCATTAGTTATATCTACGGTAAGAGTAATGAAAGGAACGAACATACAAAGAAACTCCTCAAAAAGAAAATCATTCTCCCATTTGGCTTACGATGGTCCTGTTCTGGATAATGCAAACGTTAATTAGCACAATTAGAAAAAGCATTATGTCCTTTCAATACTGCAGAATACAATTTCAATATTCAGACAGTTGTATTTTGAGCTTTAGGTGGACCTATTACTTCCCCATCCCCCCTCACCTCTTTTTTTAAATTAATTAATTAATTAATTAATTAACCTCTGGCACCTTAAATGAAGGGAGAACACACAATATAGGAAATTAATACATGGCTAGATAACTCAAGGAAGTTTTATTCTTATCTCCACATCAACCATAGTATTTCTGATATCTTGTAGGCACTTTAGTACGACTTACAAAGTTTCTTGCTCTTTAACAAACATGAAAATTGTCTTGTTGATGTTTCTAATTTGCCCATAGCAAAATGGGACAGATAGTCATGTCAAATACTGATGATATGAATTTCTCTTTGTAGCAACAGAGGAAACTTACCAACCCACAAAGTAATTCTTCATACAGTCTTTTCAGCTTGACAAGGTCACCTTTGGATATTGCTCAGAAATGCACATCACTGCTCAGGCTTAATGTAGTAACCTCCCCCCCCCTCCACAAAAAAAAAAAAAAAAAAAAAAAGCAAACAACAACAAAAACATAATCAAATGAAAAGCAAACAGACAAACAATAACAACAACAAAAATACCAAAGACACGGCTGGGAACTCATTCTACCACCACTGGGAATACTGGTTGTAAAAGGCTACTGGCTGGTCTGGAACCTCTTTCCGGAGAGAGCAGCACCTGGTGTTTTCATAAGCTCCAAGTGTGTGCACTGCCAAAGAGGCAAATGGGAAGAAGTGGTCTGAAACTAACTGCCAGTATTGACAGTTGTGGTGGTTTTACTCAGCAGCTGAGCTCCACCACAGCCAATCTCTTACTCCCCCTCCTTAAAGAAAAAAGAGGAGAAAATAGATGGAAAGGACACGAGGGTTGAGATAAGGACTGGGAGATCACTCAACAATTATCATCACAGGCAACACAGAGTCAGCATAGGGAGATTAAAATAGTTTTTTGCCTATTGCTAACACACTAGAGCAGGGAGAAACTAAAAAGAAAAAAAAAAAATAAAAAATACCTTCCCCCCATCCATACTCTTCAACATCCTCCCCCAGAGTGGTGCAGGGGAATGGGAGCTGAGGTCAGTCCCTAACGCTTCATCTCCACTGCTCCTTCGTGGTCACTCTCTGCCCCTGCTCCACATGGGGTCCCTTCCACAGTATGCTGTCCTTCCTGAACTGATCCTGTGTGGGCTTCCCACAGGCAGCAGCAGCTCTTCAAGAACTGCTCCCACATGGCTCCATACCATGGGGTCCATCTGTCAGAAGAAAACTGCTGCAGCACAGTTCCCCACAGGCAGCAGACCCCCCCCCCCTCCCCCCAGACCCTCTCCTCCTGTATCGGCTCCTCTCCACAGGCTGCAGCTCTGGCCCAGGGCCTGCTCCTGAGGGGGCTCTCCATGGGCCGCAGCCACCTCCAGACCACATCCACCTGCTCCACCAGGGGCTGCAGTGTGGAGATCTGCTCCATGTGGGATCCACGGGCTGCAGGGGCACAGCCTGCTCCACCAGGGGCCTTGCCACAGGGGAACTTCAGCTCCAGCCCTCCTTCTACACCAACCTTGGTGCCTTCAGAGCTGTTTCTCACTCCTCATTCTCCCAGCTGCTGCTGTCCAGCAGATTTTGTTTTTTTCCTCTCATTCTTAAATATGCTCTCTCAGAGGTGCAAACACAGCTTATTGTCTCAACCCTTGCCAGTGGCAGAGCCCTTTGGAGCTGGGTCTGATGTGACATGGGTCACCTTCTGGACTCTGTTCACAGAGGCTATACCTGCAGCCCCCTGCTACCAAAACCTTGCCACTTAAACCCAATACAATAGTTCAGCTGGAAAACATAATGTAAGCTTTCATCCTTTTGGCATTCCTTGTTAAGAGAAATAGAACCATGCAGTTACTTAGAGAAATTCGTTTGTGTAACAGGGCTTAGAATCTGTGTAAACTGCATATTTTTCAGTGACCAATTAATAAATGCTACATTGAGAAGAATTAACAGTGTGGGTATTTACTTAGATGTATTGCCATACACCTGTGATTTTGTGTTAATTTTTCAGTTATACATACATCTTCATTTTCAATTTACAGATAATATACTTCAAAAAAAAAAAAAAAAAAGAATACTATGTAAGAAGTCACAAATTACTCCTGTTTGCCTATTTTCCAATCCAATATAACAGGATTCACAAGAAAAGTTTGCAGAAGCCAATTCTCTCATCTGTCCTACATTACCTTTCTTTACATCTTCTTAGGTGAGAGGGAAGGGGAGGAAACTTTTATTTGACACTCACTGAGTCATATGTTCTCACAAAATTCTTTGGCTGAAGTTTAATACTCAGTGCTTTCATCACCTTTCAGTTAAATGTTTTATCTTTTCCTCACAGGGTTCCTGCTCCAGTCTTATAAAACCTCTGCCAGGTGTTTTGATCTTTCTCCTTCCAGACCAAGTGCTCCTTCCTAGGGGGTTAAAGGGGAGGGTAACAATGCTGCTGCTTTTACTCACCCTTTGCAGCACAGATTTAATCACACAGTCTAGCAGAAGATCCTCCCAGGTCCATTTTCACAGCTTAGATTTCTCTCTAAACTTCTAGATGACCTTCCCTACTGTCTAATTTTTTTGTCATCAATAGTGCTTTGGATGTGTCTTTAACGATCAAAGTCAGACCAGAAAGAAGTTTCTCCAGACACCACCCATGGACTGTTTTGCATAACAAAATCCCCAGGGCAGTTTTTTGAGATCTTTCTTTTTTGTATCCTTGAACTGCAAGTAGTGTTTTGCCCTGTCTATTAACAGCTGTGGAGCTAGGTGTGTGCTTTCTTAATATGTGAAAGCAGTTGGGCTCTTAAAGGCCTAGTATATGTGATAGTAGTTGCTGAGAAAAAAAAAAAAAAAAAAAAAAAAAAAAAAAAATCATACACATAAAGAAAGAAACCACACAGGGATCAGAATCAAACGAAGAACTGTAATTGCAGAACAGAAAGAATTTAAAGTTAGCAAGGTAGCAATGAAAGCTGACTAAATGAATTAGAACATAGCATGTAAGCATCCCAAGGCATTAAAATCTGATATTAAAGCACAGACCAAATCTAGGAAACTGGATATAAAACACAGAAGATTTTATTGTGGATTCACTGTAGAGGTACCTAGAATTTTTTATTCAAATTATCCAGGGATGTTTGAAAGCCAGACATTTCTTCCCTAGAGCCAGAAATTGCAAAAAGCTCAGGAGTGTCAGGAATCTGTATAGACTTCTCAGAAATTTGATTGCATCAAGAGATGGGGCTTTAAAATGACAAGATAAAGAATGGGTATCAGGGGCATATGATCTGCCCTGTAACTTAGTTCATAAAAATAAAAATTTACATTAAAATGGAAATAAAAACACATTACTCTCCACCACTGAAGAAAAATAAAAACCAGAAATGATGACAGGAAAGATGAGATACTCTCTTCAAAGATTTAAAACATATGGCAACATACAAACCATACATGTCTGAAAAGATTATTGTTCTCTTATGTTTAAGGATTATGAGTTCAAGAGGAACCATTATGATCATTTATTCCTGCATCAAACTTTGGTATCCATTTCTGACTAAGCTAAATCACATATAAAATGGTCAATTTTTCACATATAACATGGTGAGTTTTTCATATGTACCGGGTCTGGAGTTAACTTTCCCTGCAGGAACCCATACAGTACTGTGCTAGAACACTTGTAGCTAGAACAGCATTGGTATCACAATGGTGTTTTGTCCATTGCTGAGCAGTGCTAGCACAGCACCAAGACTCTGTCAACACCCCCCACACACACAACCTACCCCCAGCCAGCAGGGTGGGAAAGAGGTGGGGAGGTAACATTACCAGGGCAGTTGACCTAAACCAAACAAAGGATTATTCCACATGAGGTCTCACTCAGCAATTAAAGGTGGGAAAAGGAAAGGAGGTGGGGCTATCATTGTGAAGATATATGTCCTCCCAAACAACCTCTGTGCATATTGAGGCCCTGCTTCCCAGGACGTGGCTGAACATTGCTCATTGATGAGAATTAGACAATATAATTTTTTCCTCTGTCTGGGCTTCTGTGCAGTCTATGCTTTAGATTTTTTTTTTGTTTGTTTGTTTTGTTTTGTTTTCCGCCTTTTTTTTTTTTTACTTTTAGTTAAATTATTCTTATCTCAACTCTTGAGTCTTTTTTTTTTTTTTTTCTTTCCCACATACTTTCTTCTTCCCCTTTTCTGAGGAGGAGGGGGAGTGAGAGAGTAGCTGTGGTAGACTTCAGCTTCAGAGCAGGGTAAAACTACTACCTCATATTGTAAATATATATACATATATATATATATATATATATATATAAACACATAAATATATTTCAAGCATGGAGCAGTTGGTTGGTTGCTTTCTTGCTTTCACCTTTGTAAATGCTATAGGTAGGAATATATATATAATATGATGGTAATTTGTGTTTTTCAAACAAGTTCTCCTTAATAATATGACAGCAATAGGTTCACTGACAGCCTAAATATACAAAGTTCTTGAACAGGCAAACGCAGAAGAGTCATCAACAAAAGAATGAAAAAGCCAGCTGGTCCATCCAGAATTAGGGAAAATTTCACTGAGTTCTTTATAGATGAAGCAACTTACAGCTTATATGTGGAGGTGTTATTTTCACCTTTAAATAATTCACAGCAACAAAAATATAGATGATTTTTCTTCCACCATGATTTCAACAAGAACTGTATCAACAAGTATCTATAACATATCTGGTGGCTTATTCTGTAATCTAGAAGCAAAAGTTCTGTCTGCCAAGGAATCCTATAATCCTATGAATACAGCAGGGGAAGAGATTTACTGGTAGGTAGTGTAAAAATGATATTCAGAAGTGAAGTACAAGTTACATATGAACAAGAACAGAAGCAGCAACACAGGAATTATCTGTAGAAGGGAATAACAGGTAACATTCATCTTTATTTATTTTTCAAATGTTATACAGGAACAGTTATACAGTTAAACTGATTATTGTATTAGACTTGCAGGGGAGGAAAAATAAAAATAGTAAAAATAAATAATATTTCCAGAAGAATGTATGAGTTTTTTAAAGAGTTAATACTCCATTTAAAAGAAAACACAAACAAAACACACAGAGAAAAATATATATATAGTGTCTGAAGGCATACAATGTCCATATTGAAATTCAAAAACTTGTGTCAAATTTCTATCTGCACTACAACCTACCTGAATTTTAATTAGAAATGTTATTAAGAAAAATTTGTAAAGAAAATGATTCCTAGTCTTGGAAGGCAATACCTTTTAAAATGATTAGTTTATGTTGCAAAATCATTCAGAATCTCAGGACCACAGCATGCCTATACTATTACTAACAAAATGTATTCTATTTATGAAGGACTGAAATGGAAAGTCAACCAAATATCCTCCAACAGCTACATAGTTGCCCACCTCCAAAACAAACCTTGTATTTAGAGATGCAAATAACTACAAGCAGAAGTGAATAGCATTGTGTGACAATGCTAACATACCTTTTAAAATTTCACACCTAGTTCCTGGTGAACTGTCTTAGTCACAGTCAGTCTTCTATCTTACATTCCTTCCCTATGGTACCACACAGTTCTTATGCACTTCGATTGTGTGCAGATTCTCCTCAAATGACAGGGCATACCAAATAGAACAACAAAAGTTAGACCACTTTTGCATGTAACGTGCTGTTGAACATCTGAAAAAAAAATATATCTGTTTACTAAACAGATAATAAACCAGTACATAAGTGTCCCTTCTGATTTATTTTAGTCGGTGAACATATGTATACAATGGTTTAAATACACAGGAAGAGGAGCTCTTGCTCAACTTACACAAGACAGCTAAAAGGGTTGGCTGTCAGACAACAAATAAGAAAAAACAAACAAACAAACAAACAAACAAAAAAAACATAGAATAATAGAATCATAAAATGGACTATGTGGAAGGGACCTTAAAGTTCTTCTAGTTCCAGCACTCCTGGCATGGGCCAGGACACTTTACACTAGACCAGGTTGCTCAGAGTCTCATCCACCCTGTCCTTAAACACTTCTAGGGATGGGGCACCCACAACTTCTCTGAGAAACCTGTGCCAGTGTCTCACCAGCTTCACAGGAAAGAATGTCTTCCTAATATCTAATCTAAGTCTACCCTTTTAAGGGTAGATTTACCACCTCACTACCCTTTGTCCATCAATTTTATAAGCCCTACTTAAGTATTAAAAGGCCACAATGAGGTCTCTCTGGAACCTTCTTTTCTGCAGGCTGAGAGAAGAGCAACCCCAGCTTTCTCACTGTTTATTTATAGGAGAGGTGCTCTAGCCATCTGATTATCTTCATAGCCCTCCTCTGGACCTCCTCTAACAGGTCCACATCCTTCTTGTGCTGGGAGCCTCAGACCTGGACACACAGGACTTCAAGTGAGTCCTCACACAGGCAGAGTAGAGGGGGTCAATCACATCCCTTGGCCTGCTGGCCATACTTCTTTTGATCCAGCCCAGGATGTAGTTGGCCTTCTGGGCTGCAAGCACACACTGCTAGCTCATGTTGAGCTTTTTGTCCACCAGAACTCCCGAGTTCTTCTCTGCAGGGCTGCTCTCAATGAGTCTTCTCATGTCTGGGATTACCCTAACTCAGATGCAACACCTTGCACTTTGACTTGTTGAACCTCATTAGGTTCACATGGGACCACTTCTCAAGCTTATCCAGGTCCCTTTGGGTGGCATGGCTTCCTTGCGTTGTATCAGCTGCACCACTCTGCTTGTTATCACCTGAAAACTTGCTGAGAACTCGATCCCACTGTCTGTCATTGAGTAAGATATTAAACAGTACTGGTCACAAGATGGACCCCTGAGGGACACCACTTGCCACTGGCCTCCACCTGGATAAGGAGCCATTGACCACCACTCTCTGGGTGTAACCTTGAAGCCTTACCCACCATACAGTTCTCCCTTCAAATCCATCTCTCTCCAGTTTAGAGAGCAGGATGTCATGTGGGACCATGTCAAAGGCCTTACAGAAGTCCAGGTCAGTCTTCCCCTGTCAACTGATGCAGTCACTCCATCATAGAAGGGTAGAAAGATCAGTCAGGCATTGGTGGAGCCATGGTGAAGCCATGCTAGCTGTCTTGGCACCTGTTTGTCTTGCAGGTGCCTTAATATTGCTTCCAGGAGGATCTTTTCCATGATCTTCCAGGCACAGAGGTGAGGCTCACCACTCTGTTCTCCAGGACTTCCTTTCTACCTTTTTAAAAATGGGAGTGGTGTTTACCTTTTTCCAGTCACCAGAGACTTCACCTGATTGACATGACTTTTCAAGATAGAGAGAATCTTGGCATCAATTGATTTATGTCAATTGATGATCAACTGACAACAGCCAATTCCCTTAGGACCCTGGAATGCATGTCATCAGGCCCCATAGACTTGTACCAGTTTAGTTTCATCAGGTGGTGTCGAACCTGCTCTTTGCTTACAGTTGGAGGGACTTTACTCCCCCAGCCTTCATCTATAGGTTCAGGGAAATGAAAGATGTGGGAAGCCTGACTAGCAGTGAAGGCTGAGGCAAAGAAGTTGTTGAGAACCTCAGCCTTCTCCATGTCTGCTGTTACCAGTTCACCCTTATCCATCAGAGGGGGTACACTCTCCTTGGCCTTTCTTTTCTGACCAAAGTACCTATAGAATCCCTTCCTGTTATTCTTTGCATCCCTTGCCAAGCTCTCTCTGTACTCATTCCAGGCTGCACATCCCTGCTTCCACTGCCTGTGCGTTTCTTTCTTAGACTTCAGTTTGAACAGCAGCTTCCTCAGTGCACTCCAGGAGTTCAATAGATTGCTTATAGCCTGCTGTGTTGCATTCCCAGCAGACATCCAGGTGGTTGAAATTCACTATCAAGACAAGAGCCTGTGAGAACAATGTTTCTTGTAGCTGAAGAAAGAAGGCCTTGTCAACACGCACCCCTTGATCAGGCAACTTGTAGTAGACTCCAGTCACAAAGTGTCCTTTTTGGTCCAGCAAACCACATGAGACTCAAGAGACTGCAACTTAGACACACATTGGAGCTCCCCAGCAGCACACCAGGCCATGAGATGGTACTCAGCCTTCCTCTGGAAGTGAAAGAGAAGGGGAATCAGAGCACATAGGCTGGGAGGAAGCCCCAGTTGCTCAGGTAAGTGCTACCAGGGACAACTCCATGCACAAAGGGACACCCTTGTACTTCCAGAACAGGCCTGGCATCTTGCTGGGAGGAATAAAGATTAAATTCAGCATGCTGGATGATAATTCTTTACCACGGTGAAGCTGCAAGGAATGTCCTACTCAATTTTTCGTTGAGGCTCAGTTAATACTTTTGTAAGCATCAAGCTACTTCTAACAAGTCCAAATTCTGCTGTTTTAGTATAGACACTCTCATTTTGTTCATAGTGCCAAGTACTCTGCATTGTAACTTTGAATCAGATGCAGTTATACATCATGTTTTCTGAATACTTTTTATCTATAACATTTTTTTTTCCCTATTATTCTAAGCCCTTACAGAAATATTTAACCACTTTAAAAGAACACTCATTTTAGAAGAGTTGTAAAAATAATTTTCTTCTTGGATAGTTTTGTGGTAGATTTTAACAACCAGTCCTCACACACAGTTATGGTAACACAATTTCTACTGTGGAGACATTACATTTTATTTTATTTTATTTTATTTATTTTATTTTATTTTTTATTTTTTTTTTCCTGAAAATTAAACAGAAAGCCTTGTTTGGTGGGTTTTGCCTTTACTATGTAATTCTGAATTACTATGTAATTCTGAATTGTCTTTTCCTGAAGTTAAGAAGAGGCATTGCAAGGTCAGTTATATTTTCCTATTTCTTTACAATGCAGAAACAAACTATTAAACTACTTAATCATAAATATTCTATACAGTTATGTATGCTCTCAAGGATACTAGTGTGTTTAATAAACAGTCTTTCAGCAGTACTTTACACATGGAATTATTACACTACAATAATATTATGCTATCTAAATAGAAGAGGAAATTGATGTACAAAACCTGTATCACAGGAAACACAACTTCACCTACTTCTTCCCTACTCTTTAAAAATTCAATGGTTCAATGATGTCATGGGTGAGCAGTAAGTAAATTATGAAGTATACAGGAATAGTTGATCAGCTGGTCATTTATATATATATATATATATATATATATATATTTTCTTTTTAGTGATGCAAAAAATATATTCATTTTAAAGCTCAGTTGTAGGCATTTTTTATTATTTACCACTCCTGGCAAATTTAGGTATTTCTGTAATTAGATTTGTTAATGAGATAGTTGATTTGAAAATCATTATTTACAGCTGTAGGGTATAATCTGAGTAAACTGCAAGGAAAAAAAAAAGTGATTATAATGCGGAATTTTGATTTATTCAAATATATAATGACTAAAATGGACCCTTTCAATGATTGAGTGAAAAATTGTTAAAAATCATATTTCCTTCTATAGCTTTTGGTATAAGACAGAAGTAATCTATTCTTTTATGGGAAAAAAAAAAAAAAATAAAAAGAAAAAAAATAAAAAGATCAGATAGCACTTGTTCACTGTCCCTGATTATTGAATTGATGTATTTGAAAGCGGGGTATGATTTGTCCTTTCCCTCTAGCTCATCACATACATATTAATAAAGAGCTGCGATTACTCATGAAAAACCTCCTCCACCAGATTAATTTTATTAAACTTAATTACAACACCTGTGTTTGAAACTGTGAAGTAAATCTGCATTCAGGACTTACATCCATATAGTGAATGAAATGTTTTCCAGGCGATATCCAAGTTATTTTGTACATGTTTGTATTTCCATACTGTGAATGGAAAATGGGTGTCTCCCACTGCTCCTGAAAGGCCTGGCTTCACTGCTTATCTTACTAATGTGGATATTCTTTTTAAATAAAATACATTTTAAGTACTTTATGAACATTTGTTTAACAATGTCTTTTAGAAATGAACATTTGTCTAATAATGTCTTTTGGTATGAGGATGAATTGGGTTTTCCAGGGTTGTACCATGTTTTATTAACCACATATATTATTAAATACCCTATTCCATACTCTTTTTACTTCTTTCTCCATCCTCCAGTAACATTAATATCAGGACAAGGAAGAAGCAGTAATGATTTCAAAGTTAAAATTTACCTAAGAAATTTTTCCAACTCTTGTAAATGTTCCAACTCTTTATATAAAGTGATATTCTGTGTGACTTGAAAGTGGATACGGAAAAATATCCTGAAATCAGAAGTGTTTTCCTCTTACTGTGTGAGTGTGCTGAGATCCCACTGAATACCAACCTGTCAGTCCTACTTCCAGCTTGCATTTCTGCTGCAGAGAACTTCAGGGAAGTTGCTGTTAAAAATTGTAATAGTGCAGCCTGTACTGATATTACTCTCTGGTAGTCCCATTTTTATGTCTGCCTGAGGAGAATCAGGGTTATGGCTGCAACTGTAAGGTGTAGCAAAGATACAAGGCACTTTAAAAACCTCTTCCTCACTGCTGACTTTTTCATGCCAAGTGAAAAAATAGAAACCTGCCTATTTTTTTTTTTTTTTCCTGGAAAATTAATATAAAAAGAATTCTTCATCTTCCCCTAGAAATTGACATCCTTTTAGTGCTTACTTTAATTTATTGTTCCATGAACATTCTGCTTCTATCTTCTCTCTCACAGTTTTGGTTTTCACTGTCCTTCTGATATCTACGTTATAGTTAACAGAACCTGCAGCTACAGTAAGCAATTCTCCCTGTGCTCTGTTTTATCACATTAGGTGCAAGACCACACCATCAGAAGATAAAGGAAGATGGATAAAAATAAAACAGAAGTAGTAGAGAAAAACACAGTGAAATTGGAATAAAAAGACACAAGCACCAAATAAGAAGTAGAAATTTGTGATTGAGCTGAATGACTAAGAGAACTATTTTGGAGATCTTGAATTTTGGCCAAAATTTCTGAGTATTTTACAGAGAAGTTTCAGTCAGATGGATAGTACTGTATAAATAGAATGGGTGAAAAATCTAGTATATCTTTTGAGCTCTTTGTTCTTGATATATACTCTTTGGTCATGACCCTATTAAGTTTAGCATAAAACCTGGGACTCCACCAGTCCACTGTTTACACACTGAGCAGATAGAAGCCAAGCTGTGCATTGGCTAGGCCCAAAATCTGCAGAAGTGGACTGACAAGACACCAGGAGGCATCCACAGATCAGCCCAGATTCAGCCATTCTGTTCCATATTATAATACCAATAGAAACAAAACCATTGTCACTTTGATAAGCATATAAAATTCTTCCAAAAAGAAGAGATCCAACTCAGTGTAAATCCATCTCATTACACATACAGCTTCCCTCAAAACTCTGAATAAAGTCTGATATAAGTATAGAGTTAGAAAGCCAAAACTTTAGCCAGACTAGCTTACTTGTTGCCCATGTAAAATAATTCACTGTCTTGTACAATGGATTTCTCTAAGTCTTTTCTCCCCAGAAACTATGACTTCCATTTCATTTCATTTCATTTCATTTCATTTCATTTCATTTCATTTCATTTCACTTATTTTATTGTACTGTATTGCATTGTATTTTATTGTATTTTTTTAAGAACTGGAAGCTGCTAGGCAAATTAGGAAGATCAGTAACTGGTTATGGAACATTTTTGGCAAAGGTGCCTGGTATTTCTTTAACTATTTTCCACTTTCAATTGTCATTTGGATATCTCCTCATTTCCTCCACATACATGACTCAATGATTTTTTTTTTAAAAAAAGGAAAAAGATTTATTTACTAAAAAGTAGATTTTTTTCTTCCCTCGAGTTTTTAAAGTCCTGTGTCTTGTCTTAGTTTTCAATAACAGTATTCTTTTTCCAGACCCATAAAACCAAGAAAAACACCTTTCCCATTAAAAGAAAACTACAGTATACAGGTGTCAAATGTGAATTTTAGAAGTTGCTGTTGAATTTTAAATGCATTATTTTACAAGCCCTTTTCTTATAAGTGATATTTTCTCAGACATGTTAACATCTCTAAAATCTTGGATTATGACTTTTTTTTTTTTTTTTAATCATCTGATTATTTCCAGCTGCAAAGATACATGAGAAGCTACCTCTAAAGCAATATGTAAGACTAGTTCACAGCTGGCAATATTCTTTTTTTGACTGGAAGCTGAAAGCTTTCCTCTGTTTTCAACTATAGTCTGAGTAGCTGTAATACTAAAGTAAATGTAAACTCAGGCTCCTGCCTGAGTTCTGAGTTCTGCCAGTTTGTTGATGGTATAATCAGGGTGTAAACAACAAAAGGACAATTTTTAGGCTTCAGTACTTTTTGAATGAATATGTATCAGCAAAATCTAATTTTATGCATCTATTATTATTGGTAGATGTCAATTAACATATGTAGGTTTAGATTTTGTCTAATGACAGCATATTGTACACATGGGCCAGATGACAATATTTTGGGCCAGGTGACTGACAATATTTTGTCGGTCTCACCTCTGTCCCTGGAAAGGTGTTGGAACAGCTTGTTCTGAATGCCACCTCCAACCAATTGGAAGAGAAAAAGGTTATGAGGAGTAGTCAGCATGGATTCACCAAGGGGAAATCATGTTCGACCAACCTCGTAGCCTTCTGTGATGGCATCACCATAGATGATAGACAGGAGAGAGGAGTGGATGTCATCTGCCTTACATTAGCACGACATCCTGCTAGCAAAGCTGAGAAAGTGTGGGATAGATGAGTGGACAGTAAGGTGGGTTGAGAACTGGATGACTGGCTGAGTTCAGAGGGTGGTGATTGGTGGCGCAGAGTCTGGCTGGAGACCTGTAACCAGCGGTGTTCCCCAGTGGCTGGTGCTGGGTCTGGTCTTGTTCAACATCTTAATTGACAACCTTGACACGGGAATAGATTATACGAGGCCTGGAGTATCTTCCCTATGAGGAAAGACTGAGAGGCCTGTGTCTGTTCAGTCTTGAGAAGAGAAGACTGTGAGGGGATCTTTCTTATTAATGTTTACAAATATCTTAAGTGTGGAAGACATAGGGATTTGGCCAAACTCTTTTCAGTGGTTTGTGAGGACCGGACAAGGGGTAATGGTCAAAAAATAGATCACAGGAAGTTCCATACCAACATGCGAAAGAACTTTATCACAGTGAGGGTGACAGAGCACTGGAACAGGCTGCCCAGGGAGGTTGTGGAGTCTCCTTCTCTGGAGATACTCAAGACCTGTCTGGACACCTACCTGGGCAACCTGCACTAGGGAACCTGCTTTGGCAGCGGGGTTGGACCCAATGATCTCTTGAGATCCCTTCCAACCCCTACAATTCTGAGATTCTGTGATTCACATAAACAAAACATAATGGAATGTCAAAGTTGAGTATTTCCTCATTTTGATATTTCAGAGTCATAAAGATGTTTTTAATCCATAATGTGATAAAAAGTTAATTGGGAAAAGAATTCCAGGAACAAAAGTAGGGTTCACATGACAATGACAATGACTTCTAGGTCTAATCCCAAATGCCGTATTTTTCTTCTCTTCCAGTCCCCAGTTTTTGAAATACTGATGCTAAGTGCAGTCAGAGTAGTTTAGGAAGTGGCTGTGATTGTACTAGCCAGTTCTACTGAATTAAATCAAATAATCACCCAGACAGCTCTTCTTTAGGCCATGTTTTCACAGTGTTTCATAATTATGTTAGGCTGTTTCTGGCAACACTTATTTAAACAACTGGGTGGTAATTTGACTTTCATAATGTTTCTGACTATACAGAGAGATATTCAGAGTCATAAAAATCTGTTTAAAGTTCTTTAGTAAATCCAGTAGCACGTAACTATTTCCATTTTAAATTCTGCAGCAAAATTATGTACAATATTATTTTTCACACATCATAGGTATAAGTTAAATTATGAAAATTTCCATGTATATCAATTGTTGAGCTACAGTCTCCCAGTTAGTCACCAATCATTTACTGTAGTCTCCAGATTATGAAAAAAACATCACTGACTGTCATATGAAGCTGTTTACAGAGTACAGGAATAAACTAAACAGATTATGGGCAGGTTTAGGATGATGAGATTATTTTCAAGACAAATACTACACTAATTTTGAGTGGGTTTTGTGTGTGTGAGAGTGTGTGTGATTTTTTGCTTATTGTTTTTAATTTCAAAATGAGGTGGGTAACATCAGATCAACAAAAATACAATTTGTGAAATGTTTGACACTATTGTGAGGCCTGACTCTGACCATTGGCATTAGCAATATTATTATCATAAGTGATATACTTGTTTGGCTTGGGGCAAAACAGTAGAGAACTCTTCCTTTGTATTAATTTGAATGACCCATGCCATCTAATTCACACATTTGTGCTTATAAAATGGACAATTATTAATTGACTCCTATTCACATTCTCCATTGTTCTAGCAATTTTGTCACGTTGTGTCTTTCCTAACTCTTCATTTCTCTAGGCTGAAAGTATCCAAAGCCTTTTAAAAATGTATGGGAGGTCTTCAAAACCATCAGGAGACCAATTTTAAAATTTAGGAAGGCATGTGAAAATTAGAAAGTATTAGGCTTTTTTATATCTGCCTTATGTTTTCTAACTCTTTTAGGACCCCTGGAGACTAGCCTGAAAAATTTTCTTCAGTGAACATGAGAGTTAGAAGCTCCTTGTCTTGTTTCATAAAAATACCTAAATGTATTCATTGGAGTGGGGAGAGAAAATAGTACCTTCCTCTTTCATAACAACCTTATCACTTATCACTTTATGGCATAGGTACACTATTTTTCCCTCTCCTTATTTGCTGCCTCTGTGAATTATTGATCCCAGAAATATGGGACTCAAGAAACATGAGTGATTACCCTTTCTGTGTGCCCCTCTGATCTGCCAGTGAGAGCATTCACCCAGCAGATAGAACAGTCACTGGTGTCAGGTACCAGTTAGAAGAAGCAGGCAAAACCTTCCTCTGCACAGGTTTTGTTCAAGGCCTCATCCTATCTACATGCTCAGAATTGGCAAATGTAACTGTGTGCCCAGCTGCTGGTGCCAACAGGTGAGGCAAGGAAATATCTACATAGGTAGAACAGAGCCCTGTGCATCCTAATTACTCAATTAATATTTTAGAGTTGGGTATAGACCCAACTTTATTTTCGATGACGAATTGAGGCAAAAGGCACAAATGTGACTTTTCTAGTTGAAATTTCTTGCATCTCAAAACCATCTGGAAGAAAATACTTCCTTTTTGTTTAATTCCTTTTAGACTATGCATAAGAAAAGGTTACCATCTTCTTGCTTCTGTAATCCGTGAATGAACTCCTGATGTTTTTATACACCTGGATGGAATCCACGAGTAAAGTTGCCTTTCCAACAAAGAATAAAATTAGGAAAAGGAGTTTTCCTCAGGACTTGAACTGGGGCAGTATGGATATCACAGCTGTGTTCAGTGTCCACTGAGAGTTTCTTCAGTCCATGGAGGAAATTTCTGAATTAGTCTGGTATTTGTTTGTATTCCAAATTCTGGTTAGTCTTAAAATATCATATGATTATCTAATAAGCAGGGTTCATTCTTTTTGGGGCTGCTATGAATATTAATCTTTGCAGTTTACTGTTTATCTGCCTAGCCACATTTTTTTTTTTTTTTTTTTTCCTGTGGCAATACACTTACCCCTTACAACCCCTTAAATATCATCCCCTTAACACAGTTGTTATTACTGTTTATGGCAACATGTTACTGTATACACTAGCGTCCAAATGAAAACAAGTATGTCACTTTTGTTTTGGTCTAACAGGCCATTTATCTTCTACTAAAACATTGTCTGTTTTTGCTGAGAGGAGTCAGTCTGAGAATACATGAAGAGCCAAATGCAGACAAATCCTTTAATCTGTAATGGGTAAGTGTGGAGCTGATCTACTGCATTTTTTTTTCATCTTTCCCATTAGCATTATCTTTGTTATGGTTCCAGTATATATACTCTCTGCATTATTCTTACCAGATTTTCAGTTTGAATTTCACTAGTTTTTTTTCAGAACAGGCCCTTTGCTGTTATTGATATTTGATTTACCAATTATGTCAATAGAGTCATCCATCCTCAGTACACTTCCTCTTGGGCCCCATTTTTATTTCTTTAATATTTCAGTCATAATCTTTCATCAAGGGGATGGTTATCCACTTGGAATAGCAAAACTGATTTTTCAGTTGTGGATCATAATGCTCCTACAACTTTAACATTTTTATCCCATGGATTCAACAAATCTTAGCAACTTTAGATTTTACATAGAGCACAGGCCTCAACAATATTTAATATATGCTTTCTTAATCAAGCTACTTTATCCAAAAATTCTTAAGCATCACTTTAGACCAAACTTGTGTGATAAAGATGCAGTGAACTATTTTTAGCTAATGTTACAAAACAGAAGATCTTGCTGCTGCTGCAGAACTCTTGTCTACAGAGTTAAGTGACTTAAATATGCATTTGACACCTCACAAAGAAGCTCTAGGGTTAAAAAGATCTCAAAAGTCAAAGGCCTTCTTGATCAAGACTAGCAAGTGGGTGAGGAAGTGAACCTATCTGAAAGTCAGGCTGGGGCTCACAATTAGCTTCAATCTTCATTTTCAAACTCTCTGCTGCTCTTGTCACTGGGAATCCCCTTCACATCTTTCTCACATTTTTGTGAGCAAGAGGCCCTCTCACATAGGCCTTCTCACAGGGCCCTCTCACATAGCTGAGGGCCTATGTTATCATCCTTACTTTACTTTTTTTTTCCTATTCTTTTCAGCATCTTCAGGGCAATATGGGCAACTTTACCCGTCCCCCCCCACCCAGCCCCCCCCCAAAAAAGAGACTTAACTAAAAATCTTTGCTAGTTAGTACTTCAGTACTCATTTTAAAAAATATGTAATCTTTAACTATATGGGAAAAACACAACAAACCCAATTGTTTTAAATGACTAAACAAACAAACAAACAAAAATATATAAAAAAATATAAAAAATATATAAAACAATAAAATTTATGATTGACCTATGGAACTCTTACTGGAATGCTTGCTGCTATGTCCTGGAAAAAAAAAAAAAAAAAAAAAAAAAAAGATTTTAAATAATAAACTCATATAAAGCAACAGTAATCTTCTAAAAAGTAAAGAAAATATGCTAATTTCCTGCTTGCTAGCTACAGATAAGACTTCATTGCTTTTTCTTTTTTTTTTTTTTTCTATAATATTCTTAAGCTTCCAAAAAGTTTTCTAAGGCAGACATGTTTGATAATATACAGTGAACAGGGATGTCTGCAAGGAAAAAAAATAATTAAAAAAAAATAAAAAATATTATATTCAGAATATCTAGAATGAAAAAGATTAAATAGCATAGTGTAAGCCTGGGAAATTCTGTTGTGTTTCCCTTTTCCTCAGCTCATTATATAGATGTTTTTGATCTCTCAGGCTGTTATTCTATCACTAAAAATGTACAAAACTGTCATTTTTTTAACAATTTATATGATTTCACTCCTTTTAAAATAAAATTTGTATCATACTGCAATGAGATTTTGTGAACTTGGCTTGTTAAAGATAGTATCATGGCTATTAAGGACACATTAGAGAGCTGTACTGTACAGTCTGCAAAATCTCCTTAATGCCATATCCTACCACTGCAAAAAGGCTTAGGCCAGATTTTTAATAGCGCAGTGGTGACAGTGAATATGCATCTAAGGATAATGCACATGCAGAAGAAGCTAATTAACATCAAACTCTAATTAGTCCCTCAGTATTTAGCAGTGAAGTATCAGCAGCTGTCTTAGATGCCATATGCTAATTAACATTAATAAACTTCAGAAATAATTGTCTCCATTGTTCTATGTCATAATACTCCTTCTAATTATACTTTGGAGAGCATTGCCTATAAATGGTAGCAAGCGTTATATTGTATTGCTTGAAGCTTAATGAGCAATTTATGGCAACTTGTGGCAATAGAAAAGAATCTACATCAGAAAAAAAAATAATAATACCAATTTTATAAGTCTATAATTAACATGTTGGCTTGTACCTGTGCTCAGATGGGAGGGAGATTTTTTTTTGTTGTTGTTATTGTTCTGCATGCTGTAGTGTATGCAGGAAGAGTAAAAAGGTGATATCTTAGAACTGATTCACTGACTCTGAATGTAGATGCTTCAAAAGACCAATTTTATATCTCAGACAAGATGGTGTGTGCTATCATACTGGAGTGTTTATGCTCTGCCGTTTTATGGGTGTTTGGAATTCCATTTGTCTAATGGTGAAGAAAAGAGAGAAATTCTCTTTCTGATTTACTCGAATCACTGTGCACTATCCACTATGGATATTTTTCCACAGATGTATATTTTCTTTGCAACACTGAAGAACTGTATGATTGTTGCTATTGTTGCTTTTAAATCCACTGGAAACACAAGTTTAGGTCTGTGGCATAAAACTGCAGGCAGACTGAGACTCTGGAGGCCCATTCAGGCTTGCCAGAAAATTTGTGATAACCATTGCTAAAGCATCCAGCACTGCATTACAGGCTATGCAATCTTCCATAAAATGATCCCTTTACACTGCTCAGTGTCTCTACTGCTTTGTTTAAAACATGCCAGTAAAGCTATGTAGTTCAAATATGGCAAGCATACATAATCTGTGAGCACACCAGGGACAGCCAACACAGTATAAAAAAAAAATGTAGGAAAAGGCACATAAAATAGAGTAACTGATGACAAAGAACTGACCTGAGAAATGTATGAAAAGGAAGTCAGTCTTCTACCAGGCAAACCCCACCTTAGAAGACTTAATCCCCCAATTTGCATGAGACGGAATAGGATGGTTAAGATGAATGTTTTAACTATATTTTACCAGAAGCACAAATAAGCTTTCCAGCAGTTGTGCTTAAGTTTCAGCTACCTGTATTGGGTTTATGTGGCAAAGTTTTGGTAGTGGAGGCTGCAAGGGCCTTTGTGAGCAGAGATGTTGTCCCATGTCAGAAAAGGTCCAGCTCCAGCCAGCTCCAAAGAGACACACCGCTCCCAAGAGCTGAGACAATTGGCCATATTGTTTGCATCTCTGTGAGAAATTTAAGATTTAAGAACATGGGGGGGGGGGGGGGGGGGGGTGACGATGATGATGATGACACCCTGTGATACGGACTGTGATAAATGATTAAGTTTCTAATAGGATTCCAATTAAAGTTAGCAATTTATTAAAGGAATAAAGGAAGCAAACAGCTTGGGGTGCACCAGGAGTCTCCACTCCACCAAGACCCCATGCATGCTCCCCCACCCCCAGACTTCTGCTTAACACTGCATGGCCAGCAACAAAACTGGTCCAAGCTGGTCCTGTCAGGTGACCATTGCAGAACACAAGAACTATATACATACATTAACCGTCTCTATTTTCTTAGTCTTGTGGTTATACAAGGATGTGTAAGACAGGTCACATTTTATCATGCGGCCCTAGCATTGCTCCACATTGACACGAATCAGATGAACACATTTCACATAGACCCATGTTGGAGCAGTTCTTGAAGAGCTGCTGCCTGTGGGAATCACACACAGGATCAGTTCAGGAAGGACGGCATCCCATGGGAGGGACCCCACATGGAGCAGGGGCAGAGAGTGACGATGAAGGAGCAGTGGAGATGAAGCGTTTGGGACTGACCTCAACCCCCATTCCCTTGCACCACTCAGGGGGAGGATGTTGAAGAGGATGGATGGGGGGAAGGTATTTTTTATTTTTTTTTTCTTTTTAGTTTCTCCCTGCTCTAGTGTGTTAGCAATAGGCAAATTTCCCTATGCTGACTCTATTTTGCCTGTGATGATAATTGTTGAGTGATGTCCCAATCTGTATCTCAACCCGTAAGCCCTTTCCATCATATTTTCTCCCCCTTTCCACAAGCATTATGGATTGACCACAGCCCCAATTACTCATTTCCCTGTGCTGCTTGGGGTGAAGGAGGACATAGAAGAGGGTGAATGATGGGAACGCATTTTTTGATTTTTTTTTTTAGTTTCTCACTGTTTTGGTCTTCTAGTGGAAGACAAAAAATATATTAGTCTGCCTATATTGAGTCTATTTTTCCTGTGACAATAATTGTTGAGTGATCTTGCTGTCCATATCTCCACCCTTGAGCTCTTTCCATCGTATTTCTCCCCCTGTACCTTTTTGGAGAGGGAGCAAAAGCGCAGTTGTGGTGGAGTTCTGCTGCTCAGCCAAGTAATACCACCACACGGTATTTGTGTAGCTAATGTAGCTTAAAACAAACAAGCAAAGACCCTAACATGAAGCTTCCTGAGTTTTTTTTTTTTTTCCCTTCCCTTCCCTTCCCTTCCCTTCCCTTCCCTTCCCTTCCCTTCCCTTCCCTTCCCTTCCCTTCCCTTCCCTTCCCTTCCCA
>CM021732.1:99556011-99596710 GCA_011075105.1 Heteronetta atricapilla
CTCCCCTCTTTTCTCTGTTTTCCTTTCTTCCCCAGCTCTCCCCTCAGATAAATTGAACATTGTTGCATTACTCAATAATTAGCTTAAATTCATTAAATGAAGGGAATGAAGATAGGGACTCCAGGATAGTCAAGGAGTGGAGACTGTCTATTGTTTCAATGCCAGATCTTACATATTTTTCTGAGCCAGCCACACATGCTGCATGAGGATAGCATGCATAGTTAGAAGCTTCTGATTGGTGCATTCCTTTCGATCATGAGTAGGTCATGCAACTCCCTATGGGCTCGTTGGGGCTTAGAAACTTATTCTTACTTTATCCTGTTTGCCACCCTATGCCCTTCTTAACCCTTAGGGCATTGCCTTATCAATCAATTCTATTTTATCACCAAACAGGTCACCCATAATTAAATGTCATTTAGCTTGTTGGACACAGAAGCTTTCCAAAGGACTGACTATATTGCAAACGGAAAGTATTGTTGTTCCACTGTTGATGTGTTTTTAAAATTGCCCACCTACTTCCACTCGTTTGTTAGGAATGTCCAGGATGAAAGGAAATCAGAGGGGTTATAGAGGCATATTTAAAATAATATTAATAATAATAAAGTGTGGCAATTGTTAAATCCATTACTGTTTAATAGCTTGATCTGAAGTTATAATCATTCAAGGCTGTGATAGAGCTTCATAAAAATGATTTCCTCCAAGAAAAGGGATCATTAGTTCATTGAAATGACTAATGTTAAGAGAGGTTATTAGTCTATTATTTCTACCAGTGCAGAACCTAAGCATGAAGATTTCACTGACTGCACTAGTGCCTATAAAATAAATGAATTGAAGATGAAAGAATGCATATGCTTAGGATAAGTGCATATTCATATGAAAGCATGTAATTTAACTTTTGTAGCTTGCATGAGTTTGAGGCACAAAATTTGGTTATAGGTTGTGTTTGGACTTACAGTTTATGATTAAGAGCATGAACAAACATTAATAAGAACATATGACCTTCCCACATAAATAATAGTAAGATTGATAATAATAGATGAGGAGGACTGGTCTCTGGAACTTAGATTTGACATTGTAAACCAAGTTCTCAGCTATAATACAAGGATTTTCATATTTCATTTTATAATAATACTTTATTTCAATTTTTCTCCTGTTTTAAAACCATTTATTTACTTCATTAGAAAGACAGAGAGGAAACCTAACCACTACAGAACAAACTAAGGTCATAATTATTTTACATGCATATGTTGTTATGAATTATCAGTGTTTTAATAGTATGGCCAAAAATTATGTAGATTGTGTATCATATAATTAAAGAATCCTTAAAGGAACCTTAAGAATCATCTAATTCCAACCTTCCTGCCATGGGCAGGGACACCTTTCACTAAATCAGGTTGCTAAAAGTTCCATCCAACCTGGCATTGAAAGCTTCCAGGGATGGGGCATCCACAGTTTCTCTGTGAAACCTGTGGCAGTGCCTCACCACCCTCTGAGTAAAGATTTTCTTCAAAAAATCTAATCTAAATCTACCCTCTTTTCATTTAAAGCCATTATTCCTTGTCCTATCCCTACACTCACTGACACAGAGTCCCTCCCCAGCTTTCCTCTAGGCCCCCTCTAGGTACTGGAAGGCTGCTGTAAGGTCTGCCCAGAGTCTTCTCTTCTCCAGGCTGAACTCCCTCAGCCTGTCCAACCCTTTGATCATTCTCCTGGCCCTCCTCTGGACTTGCTTTAATAGGTCCCTGTCCTTGTGGGACTATTGTGTCAAATGCTTTACATAAATCCAGGTAGATGACATCAGTTGCTCTTCCCCTCCCCACCAATGCTGAGTATCTCTATTCATGTCCATTTGCAGGAAAATAAAAATGAAAAGATATCATAATAAACATTTTTGAACATCTACATTCAGAGTAGCTCACTTCATATCTTAAGAGTTTTTCTTTAGAAATAACTGTTTTACTATAGTGTTGAAATGTCAAAAATAAAAACTATCTTTCAGAAAATGTATTCAGACCCGAAGGGTTTTGTTTGAGTAGTTAAAACTTCATCTTGGACCAACAAGGTGATTTATGCATTTGTACTCTATTTTATTCTTTAACAAAAGCTTAATGCAATTGGGTTGGGGTTTCATTTCCATAATAAGCCCCAGGGCTTTTGATAAAGCTTTTAAATGGAAACATTTCTAACTCTGCTGTTGATCAAGATTTTATAGCTGGAGTTAATATATTATGTACGTAGTTGATTTAGGTACAGCATGGTGTTCCTCATTTTATATTAACAAGATTTGCTTCTCCTGCCAAGTTGATATTTCCTTTTACAGTAACATGCATTGCAATGCAACATTTTTCTTGATTTTAAGAATATTAAAAATATAATAGACATACCAGTGCTGCAATTTTCTCTTCAATAATATATACAAAATCTTGACAGTATCAGATTTCTGCATGTCAGTACACAGACTTCTAACTTTCCCATTTCTCCTATGTATCAGAAACCTTGACTCATATTCTGTTGGCAAAGTGGTGGCATTTAACTAGCTATGACAGGATGGTGTGGAGCCACACTGCTTCCAAGGGAGCATCAGAATATGCTTCCCTAAGGATTTCAGTTTTTTGGTGAGGGCAGAGTATGGAAATGCAACAACAACAAAAAAGGGAACTTGCTTTATAATTTTATTGGGTCTGGCTGAGACGAAGTTAACTTTCCCCTTAACAGCCCAAATAGTGTTATGCTTTACATCTGTGTCTAGAAAGGTGTGGATAATGCACCAACATTTTGGCTACTGCTGAACAGTGCTCGCACAGTATCAAGGTTTTCTTTCCAAATCTCCCCAGCCCTTCACTCTCACACCCACCAAATACCAGTAGGCTGGTGGCTAGGAAAGAGTTTGGGAGGTTGTGCATTAATTAAAATGGATGTTCTCAGAAGCCAAGCATCTAACCTGCTAGGCACTGTGCAAATATAACAGGCTTGAACTAACACTGATTATAGCATATTCATTGAAGAAACTGGTTATTTTATCTGCATTGATTCAGGGTCATTGTGCTGCTTAGACTTTATAATCCAGAGAAGTTTTACTAGGGTGCCAAAACCCTAGATCTATTATGTTCATCTACTCCTACCTATCTCCAAATTCATTCCTTTTGCAATCTCATGAAAATTTATGTGGAGTAGGTTTTTGCATCAGCCTTCTACACTGAAGTAAAATTCACTGACAATTTCTTGCTTATGTCATACTCAGTCTAAGTTCAGGCCAAACCACCACCTCAGCTTCACATCACTGTCATTGTGCTTCACATTCAGAGCACTTCGATGGTTAAAATATTTAAAACATCCAGACTTACACAATTTGCCTGTCTTATAGTTTAGGCTTCCTTCTCAAGCTTTGCTTTCTCAAACTTTCAGGCTTTCTCAGACATTTCTTCTATTTGAAGGGCACTTACCTCCTCATTTCTCTGTTCTCCTCACACTTTAGGGATCACCATATCATTTTGATAGGTATAATTCTTTAAGAACAGAACTAACGTCTTTTTAAAAATTCCCAGTTTCAAAATGCTGAAGAAACCCTGGACTACTTGGCCACCAATCGCTAGCCTTATGCACCTGTTTGAAAGGATTTACAGGATCTTAAAAGACTGCCTATGACCTTAACATCTTGGTCTTTTCTCTTCCTCTGGTCTTTTAGTTCAGTATAGTTACTTTCCTTAATCTTAATTATAACAGTTTATGGATGTAACAGAACTCATAGTCTGTTCCTACTTTCAGAGGACCTACTGTTAAGCAAAGACTCTGATGCTGTGCACCTTTCCTTTTTTTTTTTTTTTTTTTTTTTTTTTTCTCTGAGAGGAAGGGTAGACCATCTGAGGAAGGTGGAAGTGCTCCACCTTCTTCATAGACCAGGTTCCCTATAAACCAGGAAAAAAACTGTCCAGAGGAATTAAATAAATAAATAAATAAAGTTAAATAAAGTAAAAAGTAAGTAAAGTAGACTTAAACTAAAGTAAAATCTGGGAAGACAAATGACATTTCTGGTTTAAAATCATACAATGTTGATGGAATGTTGATGGTATTTGGACTGTATATATTGAACAAGAAATATTACCAAACTAAACATTTTCTCAAGCCCTTCTGTTTTCTTCCAGTTACACAGACTATTAAAGACATACTGTCATGTACCATTTTCTTGATGAAAGGAGCGGAATATACCAACTGCCTGAAAAAACCTTCAGTTAGCTATTTATTAGTTGAAAAATGCCACTGTTTCACAACAGATAGATGTTTCCTAAAGACTCTCAGCAAGTACCATCTCCTGAGTATTTATTGACAGCACTGTTTCATTTTTGTAGAAATATATATATACTTCAAAGGTGAAAGTAGGCAAAATATCTATTATTATTTCATTAAAGAAACAACCTAGTGTAAGCAGAAGTTTTTTTTTTTTTTTTATGTGAATATTTTCCTAGGGAAAAATCTTTTGTAATATTTCCCTACTGAGCCAAGCTTGCAGTGATCTCACACCTAAAATATGTTCATTAGCTTAGTTAGCTCTGTGGTATGGGTGGTATGGGTTAATTATGTAGCATGTACATGTGGTATGAGTCAGTATAAGCTTTCTTTTTTTTTTTTTTGGGGGGGGGTGGTGCTGTATGAAGCAAAGAATTTTTGGTACAAGTAGAAGCATATTTCTCTACTAATTCAACAAGGCAGTAGTAGTAGTAAACAGACATACTGTGAATATGGAAAAACTAAAGGGAGATGTAAAGTAAGAAGAGGAGTAATAAAAGTTTATTCTTACAGGTGATTCACTAAATACATGAATCTGCAATGAACCTGCAATCTTTCCAGCAGGATGTCATTACAACAAGACACTAATTAGACTGCAATGACACAGTCCCATGACTGTGGTCTTGACTGCCAACCCTGCCAATGTGACAGTCAATACAAGCAGCGTCACTTGCACTTCACACATTCTTGCAAACTGTCATCTATATATATATATACATATATATATAATATAGTTATGTATCTAAAAAAAAAATGAAAACATTTTTGCTGCATAACATAGAACTTGATGACATGGAACATTTTACAGCTTACCTGCCTAACAGACACTCCTCTCAGTCTACTGACTAAAATAAAGCAGTTCACATACGCAGAAAGCACTTAAGCTCTTGACAAATGTTGTGGGAGGTGTTTCTTTTGCAGGGGAGGAAAAAAAAAAAAAAAAAAAAAAAAAAAGGCAGAGATTTGCTTCTTTTTGCCATGACTCTTCCTTTATAGCTCAAAGAGTTATTGTCTAGCTGACAATCTGATTTGTGACCTAACAATTGCAAAGAAAAGAATAATTCTAAAATTAATGCCAACTGAGGATAATTTAACCCTTTATAGGACTTCTGAGTTTGTTAGAAAAATGAAGGAAATTGCAAAATTACCTCTTCTAGTTAGAGTTCATAGAGTGATATGGTAACATTGGTCCAGTAAACAAAAATAATGTTAAGATAAGTAAAAGCCCACATTTGCAAAGGGACAAAAATATAAAAGACATGCTATAAACCCACATTTCCTTAGATGTAGAGATACCAGTCATCCGAATGATTTTCTTGGATGCCCTGCAAGATATGCAAATTGAAAACATCAAATGGAAAAACAACATCAAGGTAGCTGTTGAAGACAGATGGAAACAACTTTCAACTAATAAAGTCTAAACAGCTTATGTCTAAAAATAATGATCAGATTGTTCAACTAGTGTTAATTATTGATAGAATATAATTTTCCTTATATTGACTTTTAAGTCAGTACTTCAAAGTATTTAAAGTACTTAATTCAAAGTGCTTGAAGATGGAAAAAATGAAATGTAGATGAAGTTAGGTAATAAATTTGATACACTTTAAAATATAAGGGTCATATGAGTCTGCTTACTTCACTCACTTTAAGCTTTCTTTTTGCTTTTTAAAGGGGAGTGGCTGAGGGAACTGGGGTTGTTTAGTGTGGGAAAGAGGAGGCTCAGGGGAGGCTCTCTACAACTACCTGAAAGGAAGTTGTGGGGAGCAGGGAGTCATCTTGTTCTCATACATAACTTGTGAAAGGACTAGAGGGAATGGCCTCAAGTTGCACCAGGGAAGGTTTAGGTTGGAAATCAGGAGACATTTCTTCTCGGAGAGAGTAGTCAGGCATTGGAATAGGTTGCCCACAGAAGTAGTAGCATCAATGTCGAAGAGGGTGTTCAATGAAAGGTTGGACTTGGTGCTTAAGGACATGATCTAGTAGGGTGATGGTTGGACCAGATGTTCTTGGAGGTCTTTTCCAACCTCAAAAATTCTATATATCACACCACCTGACAAATTTGATGGAACCAGGTTTTACTGTCAATTTCTCTGGTCTTTGAAGTGTTTCCATTCACGCTGCTACAGTTTCATGTTACTTCTGTCAAAGGCACAAGAACCAGTTCATACAATTCTGATTTTTTTGAAAACATTTTCCTCAGCCAGGTTCCTCCATCTCTAACACACAAGGTTGTTTATTTACTTCCTTTATTCTCTTAAAATTAATTTAGCAACTTTTTCCCATGGAGGAGATTGGAGAAAAAATAAAAATAATAATAAATAAAAAAGATCCTTTGGAAATATCGGCAACAATCAAAGTTATGATTATCATACAGTGAGACTAAGTGACTAAGTAACTGATGGATTTTTCTTGTGGGTGATGAGTGAAACCCTAGGTTTATCGTAATGTAGAAAAAATACTATATTAAAAATATATTGCATACATTTTTACACATTTCATTTCTGGAGGGAATCAACAACAAGTATGATTAAATGACAAGTTATATAACACAGAGTATTTTTGTATTTTAAAATTCCTAAACAGGAATTTTAAATCCTGTTTAATGGAAATAATGAACAGATGTGCCACTCTCACCATGCAGGTAAGGGTATCTGTGGACCTGTATGAATAACTTGGGTGCTCCATAGTCATTAAATGTGAAACGCAAAGAAAAGTTAATGGGGGGGGGGGGGGGGGGGGGAGCAGATGCAACCTTGCTCAGCAGGAATAAAAAAGATGCTAATACAAGGAACAGTCTGAAACAGTAGATAGAGTAAGGAAAGGCAAGCTGGCTGCTAGAGAGAGCTATAAAGAGGTCCTCAGGTTCTCATGCCCTAAGGCAGCCAGCTTACACAGTGAGGGCTACTCCAGACAGTAGGATCCATGGGACTGTCTGGAGCAACTGCAGTAGAATCCAGCTCAGGTACTTAGCAAAACTTTCTGTGTTAACTGTCCATACTTCTTGAAAACTGACATCTAAGAAGTTTTACTCCTTAACGTTTCTATTTAATATTTGTTCAAACTGAACTACAACCACATTATCAATATCTGAATAATGGAAATGCATTATAAATGAGGATTGTGAAGATGAAATAGCTGATAAGCTTTAAAAGAGATTTACAAGTGCATCAGTACAATACAAAGTGGATTGAAGTTTTAATATTAATTCTAAAGTAAGATATTATTACTTATTATAACTAAAAACAATGATGATATATCACTACATTACCAACATATACCTAATAATAGCAATATTGCTTCAGTCTATTTTTTTTTTACTGCTTAACCACAGGGGTGGATATCAGTTTTAATGGATGTTCTCTCATTTTTGCGAATACAGGATAACATAATATTAATATTGCTCTCATTGGCAAGTATGTCCAATCTTCCTTGTTCTTCTCAAGTTGCCTGCCCGAGTTTTTTATGATTCCTGAAACAGAAACTCAGTCATTGCAGCATAGCCAATATATGTTTTCCTGTTCATTTTTGTCATCTAAATCACAAATTTATCTTTTCAATTATATATCAAGTAATTTTTCAGAATATAAAGGCTTTCCATATACAAAATAAAATTCAGTATTTGAGTTCCTCATATACAATTCTTTCTAGTAGTCATTCTTTTTTTTTTTTTTTTTTTTTTTAAAGTATATCACCTTAGACATCAATGTAATTCACAATTTGACATTGAGATGAAGCATTTGTCTAGAGCAAATGTTCAAAATAAAAGTAAAAAACATATCACTTCTTTCCATTATTGAATGAAAAATACCACCAAATACCACAGTGCTGCATTACATTTAAATATTTACCTAATGTGCCTTATTTTCATAAAAATAAGGGTTTGGATTTTTTTTCCTTCCTTTCCTTGTGTTAAGAATATATTCTAATTTGCTGAGAATTACTACACTAAGCCAGACTCAACTTGAATCACAAAATAAAACCCTGGGGCCTGGCAGACACTGACAATTATACAATAAACAATTCTGTTCTGTTACAGTATTTTGCTTGAAGCCAGAAAACAACTTCAAGTTCAGTGATTTCAGACTTAAAAATAACAAGCAAACACAGAATGCTAAAGTGTTTAGTAATGATTTGCTTTTCCTTTCCTTAGGAGCTATAGCAAATAAAAGGGTGGCTCAAGTGAAAAATTATTACCCATAAAATGACAGGCAAATTATGATTAAAAGCAGAAATCCTTTATAGCTAAATGTCTGAAAGCTTTTTCTGAAGTGTTTTTATTTCTTTCATGCTCTGACATGGTAAATTACACATTCATTAATATAATCTACTCTACAGCCCATCACATGCTCTGGGTTCCTCATATATTTTTCTTACTCTTCTACATGACTACAGATGGAAGCTGGACTTCGATTCTTTTTTTTGCACTAATATGACAACTATTCAAGATACTAGGTAGTAGAAACTCAAGTATTAGTGAAGTTTTGTCCTTTGTAACGAGTTATAGCAAGATAGATCAGACATTTTCTCAAAGATTCATTTTGTTCTAGGTGATGTATCAGCACATGCTTATTTGGGTGAGGATCATCCTGTGTCTTACAGACACAGCTATGTGTACCTGTTTTGCACTGATACATCTTAGTCTCATTAAAATCTATATAATGAAGAATGTAAAACTTTATAAAAGGTTTTGTTTGTTTGTTACTTCAAACCCCAATAAACACACTAATAGGATTTTAGAAGTTCTGGAAATAAATTTTCATTAAAATCTGATTCATTCTGAATGAATGGTAAAGCAAGAGGAGACCTTTATCAAAGCTTTTATTTTTCCTTCTTTCTCTCTTTCTTTTTGTCTTGCTCTGATGTGGCTAATTCTTTGAAAATAAGTAAAGTCCCCTCAACGGTTAGGGAAACTAAGCTCATTGACATCTGTAACAAATGGATACAAGCAGAAAAACACACTGAAAAAGTTTAAACAAAAATTCCCTAGAAGTTATGCAGCATTGAGACACCAAAAGACATATAATGGGGAGATAAATACTAATACTACAGTTCTGACTGTTGCTACTTTATAGTATCTTTCTCTCTTCCATTTAAAAATAGCAGATTATGTGAAGGGTGGTTCTTTTTAAATAAACAATTTTCTGAAAATTCTTCACAGAGTGATAATTCTTTGCTGATATTCATGATGGTGTTGGCAGATGTGGCTGTCTGATCTACTCACACAAAATTTTGCTTTGAATTAAGGAGGCAGCACATGGTATGGTGGTATGATCTAAAATTCTGTTATTCATACTCATTATTGCTTGTGAAATTCTAATGTTTGTTTTTGTTTGTTTGTTTGCTGATTTTTTCCCCCAACTAATTTAGAATTACTTAATTCACTTGACTTCTTGTTCTGATTTCTTGTCCCATTTTACACCTCAACTTTATGGAATAACATCATTCCAAAGTAGACGAATAATACAGGTGCACAGGGCTGGAATGAGTAGCCAAAATCACCAAGAACTAACCTACAGCGGGAACACTCAGCCTAAACCTTTCACTTCAAGGTGTCTGAACATGAGTCATAGCTCAAAGCTGTGCAGCTGTTAGGCTTGTTGCATAGCTCAAAGCTGTGCAACAAGCCTAACTGAGAAAGCATCTAGTTGGATAGGAAATCCATAGGTGATATTATGAAGGAAAATTTCAGATATTATGAAGCAAAAATGAGAAAGAATATTAGTCTCATGGAAAATCATAATGAGATTTCTATCCCAGTGTTCTGTTTGAGAAATCTGGACACTTTGGACTACATTTAGGCTCTTTCTGAACAAATGCCTAAATGTTGTGAATATAAGTACATTAAATCTTTTTCTATATATAGTATGTATCCAGTAAAAAAAAATAAAAAATCCTCATTACATATTTTTCCATGTTATTAAAATGAAAAACAAAGGCTGATACGACTAAAAATAATTTAACATTAGTCCTATTTATATTTTCCTAAAGCTGCAGTTGTTAAAATGAATTTAAGGTTAATTCAGATATGCATAAAGTAACGCCACTCAAGTAGACATTTTTAGCCTTACTAAAAATATTATTCTGACGTGTTCGTTTTGTCTCACATATTGTACCCAATTTCTGCCAAGTGAAAAAAAAAAAAAAAAAAAAAAAAAAAAAAACAGAAAAAAGAAATAAAAAAAAGAAAAAAAAGTATTTTAATTTATACTGGCTTTGTTTCACATAGTTTATCGTGTGTTTGTTTTATATAGTGTGCATGCATGTATATTGTGAACTGCTCCTTAGGATGAAAAAACTCTTAAGGCACTCTTATGATTTAAAATATATATATATATATTACTTAAAATAGATACTTTGTTCCTTAATATGGTGTGATTTTCTTACTTCAAAGTTCAGAAGAATTTTTCTGGCTAGCAAATAAATAATATAGAGAACATGTTATTCATTGACAACATTAATGAGAGTTTCTCACCTAAAGAGAGAGGAGAAACCCCAGCTCAATTTCCAAATTTTACCCAAATTTGCAAGGCTGCCTGCCATTAATAATTTGTTCTTATTTGTAAATTAAAGACACGATGTTGGAGTCACTGATAAAACACAAAGTTTTATCTTGTATTCTTATGCGCATGAGCAGGAACATGAAACCAACAAATCAAATTGACTGTATACTCTTAGGAAGCACAGACATGTTTATACCTATTAAATTGGAGCTATTTATATTGCTATACTGGAGAGAGAGACAGCAGAAGTCATTACCATCTCCAGAAGGCAGAGTAGATTGTGGATTTACCTTGGCCAGTCTTAGGAAGAATGAATATTGTGTTAACACAAACCTCAGTTCTTCTTTCCTTCCCTACACTAGATGTAAATGCAATAATTTGCTCATAAACTGAACCATGGTTTTCTGTAAAACGCACCTAAGACAAAAAAATCTTTCTTGGTATGAACTTGCTGCTCTAGACCATTCGTAACTCCAAAGTGATCTGTGGAGCTGTAGATCTTTAAATTAAAGGCACTTGTGTGAGTGAGGGATTAAAAAAAAAAAAAAAAAAAAAAGAAAAAAAAAAAGACCACATTCTTCTTGGAGAAATGTAGAAAAGTTAGAGGGCAGAGTTTGTAGTGTTTTAAATAAGTGATTATGTGTAACAAAATTATATTGCATTTAACAGCATAAATGCTCAGGTCCTTCCTTCCTGCATTTTCATCACTAGCATAGCCCAGTGGAAGCCCAGGTTTGTCTGAATCTGTTAATTTAGATATGTCATTGGACTGCAGTGGGAGCAAACCATTGTTTTATAGCCACTATGAAAAATAAATGGAGCAAGAAAAGCAGCAAGCCAGCAGCTTCTATGTTACTTTATCAGCTGATCAGAAGGAGGTACTCACACCTTCAGCAGCTGTCACTTCCCCTGATCCTCTGCTCACATCCCTCATCATTAGTCATCCTCTGCAGAGGACAAAAGGTCAGGCCATGTAACTGCATCACCTTCATAATGCCAGCATGCCTGAGCTTTCCCAGCCAAGTGAATTGCTGAGAAAGTGAGAAAGATAGATGAGGTTGATTTCAAACCAAGCTTCCCATTCCACAATACTCTGAACAGCTGTTAAGCCACCTGGTCTGCAACAGAACTGTAGCTTATTTAATTGTAATCCACCAGAACTCAAACACTGTATGGCACTGCTATTTCCTACTGGAGGGAAAAAAAAAAAAAAAAAAAAAAAAAAAAAAATTATTTTTACCTTGTTAAAGTTTGGACAAAACCTGTTTTTACTAAATTATGAAGCTTCACTAAAGAAAGTTACAAGAAATAATACACTGCTGACTTATCAGCAGTTATTAGGACAAACATTCAACATACAAGTACATGACAAAGTTTGAACAGAATATAGGGACCAAGAAGATTCTTTTGTGAAGAATTTGTAATGGGTTCACAAAACAGCCATGCATCTTTACTATGTTTATAAATGTTTATTCATTTATCAGAGCGATAGCAAAGACTAAGGAAACTGAAGAGAAAATAAAGAATCATACACAGTTATGGAAGGACTGCTGGTATCAGACAAAGAAAAACAAAAACTAAAATGAGAGCTTATGACCAGCTGAAGGAGGTGATTTGGTAAGCAAAGTTGTCTCCTAATGATTTTCCTCCCAAAATTGAGAGAAAAACAAACAAACAAACAACAACAAAAAAAGATTTCAGCAAACACATAGTAAACTTGGAAGAACAATTTGAAGGTTTTCAACTGATACATCCTTCTCCAGCTGCATCAGGAGTGGGAAGGCTGTGATAGGCTTAATGATATAAAAGTAGCACTCAAAGTCAATAGCAGCAAAGACAGTAGCAGCAACACTGAATGCATTGTTTAAACTCACATTCACTAAGGAGATTCTAGCCACCAAAAGCTGTTTTCTGGAAGATTTATCATAGGCCCTGCACCATAGTAATGGGTCACTAGAAAGTTTACAGAATAACATGATGTATTCAGACAAGAAGAATGATGAAAAGTGATGATGTAGACAAACTATTAACTGTAGCATACAAGTCTCTCTTTTTTATTATTATTAATTTTAAAATCAGACAGATGTGTGGCGATATTTTTATAAAAAGGATTATGGGAAGATCGACAAAACTAAGAACCTGAAATTTACACACTGTATTGGCATTCTGTAGAAAGTATACCAAAAATAGAATTGATGAGCATGTGAATAAATGTGCTCTACTGGGGAGCAGTTGGTATGTTTGTTCCCATGAAAATAATTTCTGACAAAAATAATGGATTGTGTTTTGATTTTTTTAAAATCCATATTTAAAAAATTATTATTATTATATATATATATATATTTAAAAAGGAAATAAGTCCCTTGAGAAGAGAAACATAATTAATATAGTTTACTTAGATTTCCAAAAAGGTCCTTAAACTAAGTTGCACTGGAAACAGAAACTCACTTTAATTGGTTAAAAGATAGAAAACAGGCAACAGAAATCAATTGTCAGTTTTAACATTCAGAAACAGATCACAAGTACAGTTATAGATGATTTTTTCCTGTATCCTCTACTGTTCAGCATTTTCATAATGAATCTAAGAAAAGGGTGGGAGTGAGTAATACAGTAATAAAATTTGTTATTAAGTTATTTTGGATAACAAAGAAAAATCTAATAATAACAGTAAGTAAAATTTAATATAGATACATGATGCATAAGAGAAAAAATGCCTTAATCTGTTTGAATAGCACTGATCTTTGAATTGTCCTCAAACACTGAAAACTAAGCAGATATATGAAAACAACAGGACAGGACACAAAGGTGGTCAAGAAAAAAGGAAGTATTAGGAAAGCAATAGGAAAAAAATATTAAAACATTACATGACCAAACATTTAGAATATTGTGTGAAGATGGCACCCTTATCTTGAAAAGATGCAACACAGCTTGGAAAAGCCAGACAAGGGCAACACAGATGACAAAACATGTTGCATCATACATGCAAAGGATCCACAGACGGTGTAAACTTCTCTTAACTAAATGGACTAAAACTTCTCAATCTGTAGACAGGACATGAGATGACAGCATATAAAACCAGCAGACAAAAACATGGCTAACATGAAAAGAGTAAATAGGAAATACATGTTCATAAATGTTCATAAATTTTAAAATTTTAAAACATTTTAAAATATTTTTAATTATTATTATTTTTTAAATTTAAAATGAATGTTCATAAATTTTCCAACACTAGAAGTAAACTAACACTAGAAACAAAACTGTCAGGACAAAACTAAATTTTTCATCTGGTGCTTAACTATACCATTGAACTTCTTGAGAGCATTGGTTTTAGAAAAAAAAAAAAAACATATGGTGATCAGGAATTTTCTGTGAAGCATCACTGAAGCTTGCTGTATTCTTACGCTCTTCTTTAAGCATCTGCTGGTACTCAGCAGTGAAGTTATAACTGGGCATGATGAACTTATACCATGGCCATGTATTCACATACAAAAAAAAAAAAAAAAAATTACAGAATCACAGAACCACAGAATTTCTAGGTTGGAAGAGACCTCAAGATCATCGAGTCCAACCTCTGACCTAACACTAACAGTCCTCCACTAAACCATATCACTAAGCTCTACATCTAAATGTCTTTTAAAGACTTCCAGGGATGGTGACTCCACCACTTCCCTGGGCAGCCTGTTCCAATGTCTAACAACACTTTCGGTAAAGAAGTTCTTCCTAACATCCAACCTAAAACTCCCCTGGTGCAACTTAAGCCCATTCCCCCTCATCCTGTCACCAGGCACGTGGGAGAACAGACCAACCCCCACCTCGCTACAGCCTCCCTTGAGGTACCTGTAGAGAGCGATAAGGTCACCCGAGCCTCCTTTTCTCCAGGCTGAACAATCCCAGCTCCCTCAGCCGCTCCTTGTAGGACTTGTTCTCCAGGCCCCTCACCAGCTTCATTGCCCTTCTCTGGACTCGCTCAAGCACCTCCATGTCCTTCTTGTAGCGAGGGGCCCAAAACTGAACACAGTACTCGAGGTGCGGCCTCACCAGAGCCGAGTACATGGGGACGATCACCTCCCTAGCCCTGCTGGTCACACTGTTTCTTATACAAGCCAGGATGCTGTTGGCCTTCTTGGCCACCTGAGCACACTGCTGGCTCATATTCAGCTGACTATCAACCATCACTCCCAGGTCCTTCTCTGCCTGGCAGCTCTCCAACCACTCATCTCCCAGCCTGTAGCTCTGCTTGGGGTTATTGCACCCCAGGTGCAGGACCCGGCAGTTGGCCTTGTTGAACTTCATGCAGTTGACCTCAGCCCATTGGTCCTGCCTATCCAGATCCTCCTGCAGAGCCTTCCTACCCTTGAGCAGATCGACACACGCACCTAACTTGGTGTCATCTGCAAACTTACTGAGGGTGCACTCAATGCCTTCATCAAATCATCAATGAAGATATTGAAGAGGACCGGCCCCAGCACCGAGCCCTGAGGAACGCCACTAGTGACCGGCCTCCAACTGGATTTGACTCCATTTACCACGACTCTTTACCATGGAACCGGCTATCCAGCCAGTTTCCAACCCAATGAAACGTGCGCCGGTCCAAGCCAAGAGCAGCCAGTTTCTTGAGGAGAATGCTGTGGGAAACGGTGTCAAAAGCCTTGCTGAAGTCAAGGTAGACCACATCCACAGCCTTTCCCTCATCCACCCAGCGCGTCACTTTGTCATAGAAGGAGATCAGGTTCATCAAGCCGGACCTGCCTTTCATAAACCCATGCTGACTGGGCCTGATCGCCTGCTTGCCCTGCAAGTGCTGCATGATGACTCTTAAGATAATCTGCTCCATGAGCTTCCCTGGCACTGAGGTCAAACTGACAGGCCTGTAATTTCCTGGGTCAGTCCTCCAGCCCTTCTTGTAGATGGGCGTCACGTTTGCTAGCCGCCAGTCAACTGGGATCTCCCCTGATAGCTAGGACTGTTGATAAATAATGGTAAGTGGCTTGGCCAGCTCCTCTGCCAGTTCTCTCAGTACCCTTGGGTGGATCCCATCCGGCCCCATCGACTTGTGCACATCCAAGTGCCGTAGCAGGTCCCCAACCATTTCTTCGTGAATAGTGAGGGCCACATCCTGCTCCCCATCCCCTTCCACCAGCTCAGGGAACTGGGTATCCAGAGAATTGCCACTAAAGCCTGAGGCAAAGAAGGCATTAAGCACCTCCACCTTTTCCTCATCTCTTGTAACTCACTTGTAACTAAGTTTCTCCCCGCATCCAGTAAAGGATGGAGATTCTCCATAGTCCTCCTTTTTGTGTTGATATATTTATAAAAACATTTTTTGTTACAATTGCATCACTGCATTGAGCTACTAATTTGCAGATTTGTAACTAAATCAGTCATTAGCTTTCAGGTCACTAATGAAGCACATAATAATGCAAGGAACTGGAAAACTACAGTTTTAAAGAATGAGTAGTTAGTGTCTTGGTCATAAGATCACTGCTGATCTAACTGAGCCTTTCCAGAATGTCTTGCAAAAAAGATCACGCAGAAATCTTCATCCATTATCAATTTTTTTTCACCTTTTTGTATGTTTCTGTCTCTCTCATTTTATACAAATAGCTATAATATTGAATTATAATGATAGGCATAATTACTGAAGGAATCATATTTTTAAATTTAATTTATTATAGATACTAAATTGTAATGATTTCATTACATTGAAATGTCTCATGCTTATACAAGAATATTGTATATTTGAGTTATGGAGATACTCTAAAAGTAAATAAGAAAATAGCTAAAATGTTACCATATTTAGGAAAACACATCAGAAAAGAACTAGTGGGATGTTGCATAATTAAATAATGCAACTGGTTATTACTTGGTTTTGGAAGTGTGTATTACTACTTATAGCTTGAACTCATTCAGCTTTCTAGTTATTGAATGTGAAAAGGACAACAGAAATACTCTAAAAAAGTATTAAAGTTGCATGATAATATTTAAAATAGTGGCTATAATTTACTCTGTTTGTGTAGATAGTGATAAGTAGGAAGCAAGCTCTTACATCTTAGAAAATATTATGAAATTTTTAATTTCCTTTGATCAATTGGTGACTACTTCCCTACCTCATTTAATTGAATCTATTAATTATTTTGTGTTTTATAGTAAGCCAGGTCCCAGTGAATCAAGACAGACTTTGTGCTGTAGTATTTCTCAAGAAAATGTGTCATAAATGTGGAGAATGATCTGTTTATTATTTTTTTCTTGTATTTACCCTGCAGAAACCTAAGCTTAATAGTTAACAAAGTTTAACAAGTTAGCAAAGATTAATAAATTTAACAAATTATTAAATTAACAAGCTTATTATTGGAACCCTTGAAAATTTACCTTTTTTTTTTTTAAAAAAAAAAAAAAAAAAAAAAAACTATTCACACAGTAGTCCCTTTATTAATCAGAGGCCCTAAAACCTGACCCCCCATCTAGGTGCTTTCTTGCTTTACCTCCTCAGTAGGCCAGGGGGAGAAAATACAATGTAAAATACTCATAGATCGTAGATCGTTATAAAGACAGGGAAGTCACTTAGCAGCTACCATCATGGTCAATACAAGCTCTGCTTGGGAAAAATTGCCAGTTAACAATACAGTTGGATGGTGAGAACAATGACAAAACAAAGATACCCTCACTGCCCACCTCCCCCTTTCTCACAGGCTTCACTCTTCCCTTTACCCCCATCTCTATCTTCTCTAGCTTGTACCCTCTCTCTCACTTCACTCCCACCCCAAGCAGTGCACGGAGATTCAGAATGGGGGTTGCAGACAGTCCTTTACTGTTCTTCCCCGCTTCTCCTTCCTCAAACTTTTCCCCTGCTCCAAGATGGGCTACTGTGCTTCAGGAAACATCCACCTGCTCCAGCACACAGCCATCTCCATGCACTGCAGAGGAACATCCTGCTTCAGTATGGTTCTCTCCATGGGCTAGATGCAATGGAATGTCTGCTCCACTGCCTGGAGCACCTCGCCCCCCCTCCTCTTCCTTCTCTCACCTTAGTGTCTGCAGGGCTGTTTCTCTCATTTATATATATACATATTTCCCTCATGCTTCTGTTTCACAGGTGCTGTGAACTGTTTTTTAAAATTTCTTAAATAGATAATCACACAGGCAACACCACAGAATATGGCTGGGCCTAGCAGCCATGGTGGTGGTGGTGGTGGTGCCATTGGAGCCGGCTGTGTCCTACATGGGGCAGCCCAGGCCTTGCCTTGTGGAGTAGCTCTGCAGCCCTCTGCCACCAGCACTAGCGCACCTGCACCTGATAAAATGCCAATTTGCTATTGGTCCAAATAACTTGGAGTAAAAAAAATAAAACAATCTTATAATTCCAAAGAAAGGAATTTGCAGTCTAAAACCTGATTTAATTTATGCATTTATGATATAGTCAGAAATAAATAGAGAGGAAATCTGCTTTACTAGTTCAGTTTGAAACAGAAGTGATTCTTTATATACATATATACATATCTGTACACACAAAGTATATGTATAGTTAGAGGTACACATGTACACATAAACTTTGTTGCCAGGATTGGGATTTCTGTTTTCCTTACTGTGAAATATTAAAGATGTATTTACTTGAGTATAGGAATTCTGATGAGAGAATGTTTTAGTTGAGAACATGTAAACTGTTAACTCTGTGTATATCAGTCTCATGTAATTATGAAGATGCATCATGATAATTACTTTAAGATTTAAGAAAGATTCCTCTTGAGTAACTATTACAATAAAGTTTTGTCAATACAATTTGCTTTTAACTTGCAGTTTGCACACAATAAAAAGCAGTATCTTCTGGTGCACAAGAATACTGATTAGCATACAAAGTACCTTCTCTTTCCTTTTTTTCTTCAAAAACTTACAGTGGTTAGTTGTCGGAATGGGAGTGACCCAGAGTAACGATGCAACCTCAATGTGAGTATAATTGTTCTCCATTTAATGAGTGTTCTAGCAAGGTATATATATGCTACCATTACAGCATGCGCAGACAATAACTTATAATTGGTCTAACTTCTATGCACACATCTCTAGCACTAATATAATTGGTACAACGGTGCCGTCGCTCCTCCCGAACATAGTTCCGCATATTTTAGCTATAACATCACTCAAGGTTATCAGCCCTGGGCCTACACTATCTTCACAGTACTTCAAGGCCTGAGTTGCGCACTTTAATTAAATCATGCCCCTTCTCATTTAAACATAGCTCCACAATTCCCCCTTTTTGTTTTTGAGCAACCCAGGCCTGGTCTACTACCTTTAACACTGCAAACATTGTAATAAGCAAGGCACTACAGGTAACAGGGTAAAGATAGAATAGTGCTTCGCAGCAATGCTGCTCCTCACTCACACAGCACAATCACACAATCACGCGAAGAGGCCTCTTCCACTTCTCATTCATACCACAAAAAAATATCACTTAAAGTAATTTGTCTGCGGCTTCAGGAGGTCCTTGTCTACTCCCGTGGTGAGCGGCTGAGAGTGGAGGCCCCTCCGAGGAAAATGCTCGGGGTGCACCTAAGGGCGTCCATTGCACAGTCGATCCCACAGCCGAGCAGAGCGGCTCCTGGTGCAAGGAATGATGCTATTCTAGTTTTGTATAATTACACCAAAGAGATGCATTGGGATATGGAGCGAGTGTAACATTGACAATTTGTTTCATGGTTTGGTTTTTGCCCATGTAATTGAACCTTACACATGGCGTGGCTGTTACACTTCCCAGGATATCTAATTCCTGTGGCTCTAGGGGCAATCATAGCAAGTAAACAGTCCAGTCTTTGTTATCTGCTGGGAGCCCCACCAGACATGTCATAAATGAGTTGTTAGCACTAGCCAGGGACAGGCACATCGCTTCTTGTCCTGTCATGTTGACGAGGGTGACCCAGACGTTGCAGCATGGTTGGATGGAGACCCAGGTCTGGCAATAACTGATGACAGCAGTGATTGTGAGGAAGAGGACAACCATGGCCTTACCCCCCTTGCTGGTACCCATCTTGATCCGTGACCCGTAAAGACACAAGCATACTCTCAACCCCAAGTTATTAGAGGCTGGGGTCCCTCCCAAAGACCTGTATTTAATTTTTTTACCATCACTAAGACCTGCTCTGATTGTGGCACCCGTGACAGTGCGGAATTCATACTTTTGTAATGTTTTACTATGAGTGGTACCTCTTTGTCAGGAAAGGGTAATGCTAGCTGATTCATTACGTAAAGTGCCTTTCCCAATCTGTTCTATGGTGTTTCCTAGGTGTCTCCCCCCCCTTTTTTTTTTTTTTTGTTTTTCTTTTGGTTCGCACTTGTTGCAAAATTTTCCAGACATGCGGCCCCCATTTTGCTGCACCATTCTCGTGTATCACAGGACAAGCAATGCTAGCAGCTGCACTCCATTGTCCTTCCAGGATAGCATGCTTTATGACCCCACTCCGTTGCATGGGTCTAACTGGCGCCAGTAGGGCAGCAGGAGGAAATGATGGGGTGGGCTCCTCTCCGCTCAACGGGGAACTATCCGCTACTGATACCTTGTCTTTTAACCACAGGTCCAGATCCGCAAGGCGCTGCTGGACAATTTCTAACAAGTTTTCCAAATTTTCTGGGGGTGGTTCTACATAGTCGCAGCGAGGTGAAGTTGCCGGAGCAGAGGAGTCAGCAGAGAGTGGCAAGGGCGGGTGAAGAGGCAGAGCTGAGGGCAGGGGTTGGCGCGCCTCCCCTCCCTCGCCTGCGGGCGGTGCAGGACATCCCCCCTGGGTGTCCTGGGGTGTTACTTCCGCAAGTGGCTCAGATCTCTGCTCTGGCCTGGCCCCGTCAACTTCCGCCTTCATTGCGGTCGATGGTGGGTCTGGCAGGACTCCTGCATAGTGTGGGGGCGGCCCGTTACCCGGCCTATCACCGTCAATGCGTGATAGGAGTTCGGAGACCGCCGAGCATGGAACCCTGGTCATTCCTTTCACTGCAAAGAGCCCAAAAATACGCGCAAGAGTCCCGGGTTTTCTTTCCGAATCCCCAGATTTTTTAGGGACCGTCCCCGGGATTAACATTTGAGCAGCAGCACAGGCTACTTCCTTTTCTGCTTTCATGGTTTTTAACGTCTCTATTACTGTATGCCACAACTTGCGGAGAGTTTTCACTTTCTTTCTATCTTTTGAATCTCCCGTTATAGTCTTTTCCCACATGGTATTCCCAAATTCTTGCCATTCCATAATGGAGAACAGCAGGGTCATCTCTCTAAAGTGTCCCCATCGCTGTCCCAACTTGATCAATTTGATAAATTTCTTTCCCGTTGTCTCGATACCTCTCTTAGAGAGTATTCCAGCGAGCAACGTTGCTGCAGCTTCCACCTCCAAAGCTGTGCCTTCCACTGGGAGGGGAGGTCCGTATCTGCCCCCAGTTTGCACACAGGCAGCACTCCTCCCAGACGTCTTGTTTCCCATTCCCCTCCTCTTGCTGCTTACCGCAGGCTCGGAGACTCAATCGAGCTTGACTATCTGTCAAGTAACCATCCCCTGCTACCAGATGTCGGAATGGGAGTGACCATTGTAACGATGCAACCTCAATGCGAGTATAATTGTTCTCTGTTTAATGAGTGTTCTAGCAAGGTATATATATGCTACCATTACAGCATGCACAGACAATAACTTATAATTGGTCTAACTTCTATGCACACATCTCTAGCACTAATATAATTGGTACAACGGTGCCGTCGCTCCTCCCGAACATAGTTCCGCATATTTTAGCTATAACATCACTCAAGGTTATCAGCCCTGGGCCTACACTATCTTCACAGTACTTCAAGGCCTGAGTTGCGCACTTTAATTAAATCATGCCCCTTCTCATTTAAACATAGCTCCACAGTTAGTGAAACAGAAAACCAGTTATCTTTTCACAGTTTATGAGATAGACATAGAAGTAGAGCTCTGAAAGTTGCTCCACACATTCACTAGCAACCTTGCTAATTTCAACAGGTTTTTTTGTTTTGTTTTGTTTTGTTTTTGTGGGGCACAGAGCTCCTCTGGAGAGAGAGGCACACAGCAGAATGGGGTTTCTGTCCCTACATGGTATTTCAGAGTGATTGAATGGACATCTTTCCCCCATGGAACTGCTGACAAAACCTATCTACTGTGGGAAGCTGAGGCAGTTCTGAAACATGAAGCAGAATGAAACTTTGTGCTTCAGATTAAATCAGTACTCTGCTCTTTTTAGTGCTAGGAAAGAGGAAAAAATTACCATACTCAGACTGTTATAAATATGTACTTCATGTTTTTCTAGGCATAGATCTACAGGCATTGCATGTCAGACATCAAATTCTTTTTTTTTTTTTTTTTTTTTTTTTTTAATTTTCTTCTCAAAGATGACCCCATATTTACCTGCTTGCTTTTAAGTATTGTACTTTACTGTAAAGATATGTTTCTTTAAGTTTGCAAAGGAAGTGTTTCTGATTGTCAGATTTTGCTAGGTTTTGTACATTCATATTCAGTTTTGCAAGTGTGAGTGATATAATTTCCAAAAGAGAAATTGCTTCATTTAATTTTCTGTTTTAATATTCAGCCTTTCCTTTTGCTTCCTTGCATTAAGAAAAAAAAAAATAATAAAAATAATCCAATTCTTTCTTTAGCTAACTGTCAGAGAAACCTGAATATGAACTGCATTTCAGCAGTCAAACAGAAAAAAAAAAAAAAAAAAAAAAAAAAAAAAAGTAGCATTTGTGAAGATTTGTTGTTTTGCACACACACACACTGGAGTGTTTAGGATACACCAAATAGATTAACTCTTATGGCACCATTGAACAATGACTAGAACACTCCACCTAACAATACAGGGAGCATTTATCCATTTATTTTCAGTGGTTTTACGGAATCCACTCTGTCTAAGTCTGAATGTTCTCATTTGTATCTCAAAGGACAAAAGAGAGTATTCTTCCTAACATTGTAATTGAAAAACTTAAAAACTTGTTAGACTTTATAATTACATTAGAGGACAGAATAAGAGTTTATATTACCTTGATATTTTGGAGAGGGAGATTTTTAGATGAATGAAACTCAGTAATAAAAAAGCGAGGCTACACATCAATTCATAGCTGAACAGGAAAATTTCAGTTAAAATCATTAACTGAACAAATCTAAGGTTCTTTTCTACCTTGTGATTGAATCCACATAAGTATGTAGTTGATTCTAAATCCTGCAACACATGAGATAATTTCATAAAGTGATGTATTTTACAAACAAGTATACAGTGTTTGTTCACTATTCCTGGGTCTTTCTCCTTTGAGCTGATGGAGAGAATAATTCTATGTCTGTGCAATAAATCCAGCAAGCCCAGAGTCAATGTCCAGGCCTTGGAGAGTCCAAATGGTTTACAATTACGGCAAATATCTGTACAAATAGAAAATAGAGATTACTCAGTTAGATCAAGCAAAAGAAGGGTGTGAACGTTGAAATGAATCACAAGCTGAACACAAGTTGCATTGAATTTATGATATCGTAAACCTAGTAGGAGCAAAGAAGCAATGCACTGAGTTCTGCTATAAGAACAAAGGCCTAGAAAATGTGAAAACAATATTAAGTGTGGCTGCTCCATTTGAAGAAGAAATAATGATGTAAGACTTACTAACAGTTGTCAGACAGATGTTCATGAGTTTATGATTTCCTGTGTGCATAAGACATTACAGATTTGGTTTTGATGTTTGTTTGTTTGGATGGTTGGTTGGTTTTAATAGTAGAATAAAATACTTGATTTGATCCTGAATATCAGAAATTTCCCAAGGAAACATCACTTTAACAAATAATTCCAGACTTAGGCATCCCAAAATACTTCTAGGCTAGATTTTAATGGATCTTTTGCTAGGAAATACAGGAAAGGTAAAGACAATAATTATACTGCAGAATGCAACATTTTAGGGTATTCCAGTCATCAACTACTTCTGAGTTTTAGTTTTAATATACAAGAGGAATATTGATTTTGTATTTCAACCTTAGAGCCACATAAACACTAAGGATAAATAATTAAAGTGTGGGGACAAATCCTTCTGGGAGATTAAGCAGTTCAGTTTTGAAAAAGGTCATCTTCCAATAGATAATAAAGTTCTAATTACTTTTCTAAAATCTATATGTAGAGTTTCACAAAAATAAATTCACTTATTGAAAAAAAATCACATTGTGTCTCGGGAAAAATATTATATTATATGAATCTCAAATCCCTCACCACCAACCTTTTTCCTTGTGATTGTTTATATAAATATTGAAAACTTGAAGTAAGGCTTTTTCTTGTAGGCTTCTGTGTGGGCACAAAAATGTCTGTAGATTTGTAATGTTTTTATGTCAAAATTCCTAGCAATCAGAGGCTCTTTTAATGTCTGCTGAAATTATTTTGAGTTATTAAAAGCCTGAACAATTAAGCACATAGTGTAATTAATTAAGAAGACTCAGCATCCAACAGCAAACATTGCAAAAATGGGCTTTTTCCAATGTAGAGAATAATGGCAGTTTCCACAGCTGGTTGTGAGGCAAAAATCAACTTGAAGACACAAAAGGGTGAGATAAATATGTCAGCATCCATTTATACAGATTCATAAACTCTGTAATAACAGAAATAACACTCCTTTTATTTATCCTCCTTCTTCTTTCTCCCAGTGTGAGTTACTAAACATGGTATCTTGGCAAATCTTTCCAATCAAAGAATGATAAGATTTTTAGTATTGTGTATCTTTTCTGCTTTGAAATGTTGTACCATGCAAATATGCCTTCCTCAAAGGGAAACAAAGTCTCAAGAGAGCAAATAAAAAAGTGCCTATATAGATTTTTTTTTTTTTTTTTTTTTTTTTTTTCCACATACACAAAGTAGCATAATGTTTTCCCCTTGAAGTCTGGAATTTGAAAAATTCAAACTACCCAAAAACTTAGTTAGTGCAACATCTGTAGATATTCATACAACCTTTTCCTTCATTAAACATTAAAACATTTCATTTGTGCATTTTCAAAGACTGCAAAAAATCTTCTTCATGTGCTTGATTAGAAAACATTATCACAACAGGAGTACAAATGAGGATTCAAGAAGTACAGAAAATCAGATTATCTTCCTTTCACCAAAAGACTCTTTTCAGAAAAGGCTCCAGGGTAGCTATGATTTATCTTTACTCTTGTTTAATTTAAATTTTCATGTTTTACATTGTCATTAATTTGTAAATTAGAAGCTGAAGAAATTAGTACCCTTGTGATTTACATGTCCCTATTTTCTTATCACATGCATCAAGACTATATAAATTCCTGCAGATTTCTCTGTAGTTATCATCACTATTAGCAAAACATTTTATCATATTCATGCAAGATACAGAATTCATTGAATTTCTTAGTTTGAGAATTTGCAGAAAAGTATGACAAGCATTTTTTGAGGACAATATACTTTTTAAGATATGTACCACAGATAAATTATCAGCGTGAATATGACATATTCAGCGCATGACCTCAGCAAGCTAATTCTGTTATAATAATATAGTCATATTTGACGTCAGAGAGAAAAGCAAAAGAGAAGGGGAAAAATCCATATAATGGTAAGTAGCTATATATTAAATAAATCATATTATACATTAAATAAAACATATTTTAAATATAAAAATAATAGATACATTAAAATTATGTCCATAATTATGTCCATAAAATTATGTCCATTGAGATAGGAAAAAGTGTAGTGCTTCCAACTGCATCTGTTTAGCTCTGTTGACAATGACCATTAATGGATTTGCACCAGTTCTAACTTTCTCCTCCAAAATCCATGATTGATAAATAATGTTATTGTCTCTGGTGCCAAGGTCTAACCATCCCACTGCCTGTTTGTGGAGAGTAGACAGCTTACGTTGGTGTTTAAGGAATAGTTTTTTGCACCATTGACACATGATGAGTTGGTAAATGTGTGCTTCATTATATTTTGTTAGTTAGTATTCCCTTTTATTTTCACACACACACAAAAAAAAAGAAAAAAAAAAAGAGCTGACAGAAGCGCTAGGGAGAGTATGTGAGAAGCTTAAAATAATAAAAAAATAAATACTGGAAATTTCTGTGGCTCATCAAAAGTTAGCTGGGCGAGTTGTTTCTATTCTTGGTATGGTTTTGATGGTTATGGTAGTGGTTTTTGTTTTGTTTCACTTGGTTTTTTTTTTGTTGTTGTTTTTCTGCTGGAAAGGTAGAATTCCTCTATTTCTTTATCACTCCATAAAATTCTTGGTAAAAGTCTTCCAAATCATGCTTAATATATTATCTTCTTTCCTTCCTCCTACAAAAGCAAAAATCCTATGGTTTCTCAAAAGCTGTTGTCTCCATTCTCTCTTTTATTATAACGTAATGAATAAATACTCAAAAAAATCAGATAGATTTTCTGTTAGAATTCAGTGAGGATTTTTCACAGTAATAATTTACTTCATTAATTGTAACTGCAGATGTTCATAATGTTATAAGCAATGCATTAGTTTAAAAATAAATCTTAAATTTCCTTTAACTGCATAGAAGACTGAGTAGGAAAAAAGGTTCAAGTATTCATAACACTTTGGTTTTTTTGTTGTTGTTTGTTTTTTGTTGTTGTTTTATAAAGGGGGGGAGGGGACTTACTGTGTTTTAAAATATTATAAATTTTACCCCATAAAAACTTTCAGTCTTTTCAAGATATCCACACTGTGAGATATCATACAAGTTTAGATGTTTACCACAAAAGTATCTATACCTGAACCAGTAGCCTAGACTTTCTTTTAAAATCAGTGGAAAGAAGTAACGGTTAACTCTTAACACTTAACTCTTAACACTTCAAGAGTTAATTACATATAAAACTCAAAATGAGATGAATCATGTCTTACAAGCAATGCCTGTAATTTTAAGGAGAGGCTAAGTGACTACCTCAGGTGCTAGTCACTGCAGCTTGATGAAGTAAATCACACCCCACAATCTAGTACTCAGTGTGAACATCACAAAATAAATTCTTAAGAATACTGCACTGGCCTGCTTGATCACACAAGGTTGGAACTCTTCAGCTACAATGCTGAGATTAATTTATATATGGTTATTTAAGTACTGGCATACTCCTTTGACAGCTATTACTTACCCAAAGTATTTAAAAAAAAATTCCTAGACATTTTCTCTACAGTGGCACATACAATTTCCTCCAGACTTAGAGCAGAGAAGAAGTGATAAATATTTTCCCTTTCACATCAAAATCATTACAATCATTATATCTACATATTTATAAGGGCAAATGAACATGCAGTGAGAAACAAATTTACAAAATTAAGTCCATGCTATTAACTCACATGATTCAAATATACCTATTACACCAGGCAGTGCTTATAAGGATGATTACTTCATAATAAATCTTCTTTCTGTGATTTATATAATACTAGCTGTGGATAATGTTGGCTGGACACTAGAAGCTCCTTAGTACCCAACAACATTTGAGTTCTATCTGGGATAAAAAGCTGTCCAGAAGAGCAAATTTAGCATGTTAGCAGAATGACATTCTGATGTAGCTATACCGTTTTTGGACCTAAACTCATTATTTCAGAAGTAGTACTACACACATCTGCAGAAACCTGCTAAACAACTAGGCTGTTCTGGGTTTTGTTGAAATCAAAAGGAATACTGTCATAAATTCCTGCAGAAAGACTTCTGGGATTCTCCTTAAGTATACAATCCACATACAAGTTAACAAAATATATAGCTTTACATAGCATCTTACTCACAACATATCATATTATGATTAATAATGAAAGCATATAGAAAGGGGAGCAAGATATACATGTGTAGAAGACAGTCACTAGAGATCATGTGTTATAGTAGTTATTTTTGAAAGTTAGAACCAGCAGCTCCTGTCAACAATACACATTTATCTAATTATTTAAAAGGTCTGACTCCTGCATTACTGCAGACATTGCTGATACAAGATAAGCTTATGACAGGCATATTGCAGCCATTATGTATGGTATTGTTGAAAATATGACAGGCTGTAACTCTTATAGAACTCCCCTTGAATATTAATACAGAATTCAGCACAAAGTTTTGATGAATTTAAATGCTTTGACAGAATAAATTTGGCCTTTGAGGCAAAAACAAAACATGGTTTTCAAAGCTCCCTGTTCTCTCTGGTAGCAGAAACATTAAACTACAGCACAACGATATTTGTTTCCTCTGACAGAGGATGCAACTTAGATGGTGCACTGCAAAAGTATAGGCTAGATAGCATGCTAGATATTTCTCTTCATTTAAAATGTTAACTTTTTTTTTTTTTTTTTTTTTTTTTTTTTTTTAGTTTGGTATTTTTAGATAGAAGAACTTAATCAATTAGGTATAGATGGGTAGAAAAGCCTTCCAAATTTTTCTGTTGATCAGTCAGGAAACAGTCGCTTCACTGAGCCACAGTGTATATGACCACAATCAAATGCAATGCATTTTGTAGTGATTAAATCAGCATCAGTCACAGAACGTGTCAGTATCAGTCACAGAATCCAGTAGGTGTAAGTCAGTATTCTACCTCTATGTAAATCTAATGCCATTCGCAAAGGAACTGTGAATTCATACATAACTCATCATCAAAATGAAGGAATGTTTTCTATTTTGAAGGTGTTCACTAATGTGAACCACTAAACAATTACTCTGAATTTAAGATTTGAATGAGCAAAGAGCTCAAAAGTAGTATGTCACCCAGATCCAGATAAAAGTTTCTCTGTTTTGGACCAGATGACCTCCAGAGGTCCGTTCCAACTTCAACCATTTTGTGATTCTGTGATTATTTCAACTAAACTTTTTCATGTATCTAATATTTCTTTGACGTGAGTTGTAAACATACAGATTTCAAAGAAGTTCCCTTCCCAATCTTACCATTTACTTTGGTAAAATAAATTATTGACTAAACACTAATATAACTAAAACTTCTATACAAAGCAAAGAACTGAAAAAAAGCGCTACTCTAGCACACAAAGATGGAGCTGCTCTATTGTCAGTTCAGCTCTCTCTTTCAAATCTAGTCCACACTGGAGAGTTATCTGAATTATCTATGTTGATGCCTTTAAAATGCTCCTTTGTGTCTTCTACTTGTCTTTCCATTATTAACTTTCTGGATATTTTGCTTCTGTAAAAGGAATTCATATCTGAAAAACAGTCTTCTCATCAAATACAGCTGTAGCAACTTGGCTTTCTTTTATTGTTTTCTGGATTTTTTTCTTCCACTTTCCCCCTTCTCTATCCCAAACTAATTCTCTGAGTGTATAGCTTAATTAGTGCATCAGTTATAGCTCACTATATTGTCCTGAAATAAAATCGGGGGACCATGACTACTTATTTTAAATAATGTTTCTCAGAAATATTCGCTGCACATATTTTAAATCCATTTGTAGCTCACTTTTATCTTTTCATAGAGATCACTCAAATTATAACACTAACAGAGCTGACATATACGTAATGATTTAGCATTTTCTGACTTTTTTTTTGTTGTTGTTAAAGCTTTTTCTGCTCTGGGGTCCTGTCTACACAGAAGGTGTAAAATCTTTAGTATATAATTACATTATGCATTAGAAATGTGTACTAGGTTTACGTGGCATTCTTTTGATAGTGGGGGGCTACATGAGTGGTTTCTTTGAGAAGAGTGCAGAAGATGACCCATGTCAGAAAAAGTCCAGCTCCAGCCATCTCCAAAGGGACCCACTGCTGGCCAGAGCTGAGGCAATAAGCAATGATGTTTTAGCCTCTGTGAGAGCAGATTGAAGTAACGGGGAAAAAAATGGTGGGCAACAGAAGCTGGGAGAGTGAGGAGTGAGAACCAGCCCTTCAGACCCTAAGGTCAGTGCAAAAGGAGGGCATGAGGTGCACCAGGCCCCAGAGCAGAAGTTCCCCTGAGGGCTGTGGAGAGGCAGGCTGTCCCCCTGCAGCCCGTGGAGGGATCAGATCTCAAGGATCAGATCTCCACACTGCAGCCCATGGAGGAGCCCCCCGTGGCGCAGGCTGTCCCCCTGCAGCCCATGGAGGGATCAGATCTCAAGGATCAGATCTCCACACTGCAGCCCATGGAGGAGCCCCCCGTGGAGCAGGTGGATGTGGCCTGGAGGAGGCTGCAGCCCATGCAGAGCCCCTGCAGGAGCAGGCCCCAGGCCAGAGCTGCAGGCCATGGAGAGGAGCCCACACAGGAGCAGGCATCTGGGGGGAGCTGCTTCCTGTGGGGGAGCTGTGCAACAGCAGTTTGCTCCCGATGGATGGACCCCATTGGAGCAGTTCTTGAATGCTGATGCCTGTGAAGCCCATCGAGGATCAGTTTGGGAAGGACAGCATCCCAATTGAAGGACCCCATGTGGAACAGGGGCAGAGTGACCATGAAGGAAGCAGTGGAGATGAAGCATTAAGGACTGACTGCAGCCCCCACTCCCTATTTCCCTGCACCACTCAGGGTGGGGGAGGTAATAGAAGAGGGTGAATGGGGGGAAGGTGTTTTTAGTTTCTCACTGCTCTAGCTTATTATTAATGTTCCATTAATCACCCTATGCTGACTCTATTTTGCCCATGACGATAATTGTTCAGTGATCTCCCAGTCCTTACCTCAACCTTTGATCCCTTTTTATTGTATTTTCTCCTCCTTTCCCTTTGAGGAGGGTGAGAGAGGGAACAGCTGTGGTGCAGTTTAGCTGCCCATATTAATAAAACCACCACAAAATGGAAGACTATCTCCAGATTTCAATGTTTAAGTTAAAGAAATGCCAATTCAAGTTAAATATGTCAATTCACTGAAAGTACTTAAATGCTTTAAGCATTGCTTTCAGTTTGCATCAGAAGATCTAAGCAGATTACACATAAATTGCACTTTGGTTTGTTGGTTTGTTTCAATGATTTTCTTCTTTCTAGTTTTAATGAAGACAAACAGCTCAAAGAACTAAGCACATTGGCCACTGTATGAATAGGGCTAGAGCTGTCTTCAGAATAGATGACCTAAATGACATCCAGGGACAAGCATGGGCACAGTAACCACCATGTTTTGCTTGTGATAACATCAATATTTTATAATTTGGAATGTCCTGAAAAAGGGTTGAGAATTGAATTGTCCATGTATTTGGAACTGTGGTGCAACATTTGAAAGTATTAGAAATGCTCTAAAAGTAAAATTGAAATTACAAACAAACACACACACACACAGACACACACACTTCTTAATAAAGCATACTATTTTATAGTATATAAAATTATAATAATAATTATATAAAATTATTAATTAATTGTATAAAATGAACCTAATAATTTATATGCTTCTTAATAAAGAATACTATTTTACATCAGTAACTGTTTTGGATAGAGAAAAGGACATTTTCCTGAGGTTACAATGCCTATCTTGCCTTAGGGTTAGACATAAATGAATAGTAGTTTATTATAGCACTAAATGAATAAGTTTAGATAAGCAAGGTAAGTTTTGTCCTCCGCCTAGAAAAACAGATGGATGGACTTTCCATGCTGTGGTGAATTGCACTGCAACAGAAAGTTTACTCCAAGTGTAACACCAGTGGATATCTCATGTGGGCTAAGGGGTTTTGAACCTCTTGAAATCAAGAGTTTCTCCAGATACCTATCTTACATTACTTCTGATAGACATTATTCTAAATCATTGGTAAGGAAGAAAGGCTTCCCCTTGGGTACAACCACATGAGCAAGTGTGTGGATTCAAAGTGACTGTAGAAAAGAGTTTCTAAGTGAAACACAGCTTTGTTATCTGGCTCTTCTGTCACTGAGCTCATGACAAGAGCTGCTTTGGGACAGAATACAATAGATCTGGGTATTCTCCTTGAGTGAGCAGCGACTTCATAACTATAGCACGAAGCAATGCTGACACAATAGACTCGTGCTGAGTCCCAGAACTTAAAAACTGCAACTCACTTTCTTTTTCTTCCTTTCAAAGTTATGCCTGGGGATATGGAAGTATAGAATTTGTATGCTATTTTTGCCTCAGTAGGATAAGGGATTTTATGTTGTACTTTCCTAAATTAGCATTATTTCCCCAATCATTGCATATATTTAGGCCTTTGATTTCTGTGTATGTGCTGAACATCACATTAGAAGACAGATTAGAAAATACTGTAGGAGAGATTTATATTTGTTGCAGATATTAACTATTCACATTAGCAAGCGCATTGATAAATGTATACAATAATGAAATAGATCAATACATACAGAAGGATGAGAGGTAGCATGGCATCAGAAGCTAGAAAGAAAATAAAAATAACAATGTGAGGTAACAATTCTGTGTAGCTTTTGGTTAAAAGTCAATGCTTTTTAATCAGTAAATACTTGTTCTGAAAAATACTAGGTTAAACACAGTTAATTATCTCTACTTTTCATGGTGAACACAAACAAAATCGCTGAAATTAAACTTCTAAAATCTTGCTGAAGCCTAGTCACTTCAGGTGTAAGCAGACATTTAAATATATATATATATCAAAAAAATATATATAAATATGTACACTTAAACATCAGATGGCATTTAAGAGCCTTTAATTACTGTAGATGCATCTATAGATGCACACTTAAAGGAACTGTGTGACTTCCATAAAGCCACAGAGAATATCTTCACAGAATCACAGAATCACAGAATTTCTAGGTTGGAAGAGACCTCAAGATCATCGAGTCCAACCTCTGACCTAACACTCCCCCCTAACAGTCCCCACTAAACCATATCACTAAGCTCTACATTTAAACGTCTTTTAAAGACCTCCAGGAATGGTGACTCCACCACTTCCCTGGGCAGCCCATTCGAATGTCTAACAACCCTTTCGGTAAAGAAGTTCTTCCTAACATCCAACCTAAAACTGCCCTGGCGCAACTTAAGCCCATTCCCCCTCATCCTGTCACCAGGCACGTGGGAGAACAGACCAACCCCCACCTCGCTACAGCCTCCCTTGAGGTACCTGTAGAGAGCGATAAGGTCACCCCTGAGCCTCCTTTTCTCCAGGCTGAACAGGCCCAGCTCCCTCAGCCGCTCCTCGTAGGACTTGTTCTCCAGACCCCTCACTGGCTTCGTTGCCCTTCTCTGGACTTGCTCAAGCACCTCCATGTCCTTCTTGTAGCGAGGGGCCCAAAACTGAACACAGTACTAGAGGTGCGGCCTCACCAGAGCCGAGTACATGGGGACGATCACCTCCCTAGCCCTGCTGGTCACACTGTTTCTCATACAAGCCAGGATGCTGTTGGCCTTCTTGGCCACCTGGGCACACTGCTGGCTCATATTCAGCCGACTATCAACCATCACTCCCATGTCCTTCTCTGCCTGGCAGCTCTCCAACCACTCATCTCCCAGCCTGTAGCTCTGCTTGGGGTTATTGTGCCCCAGGTGGAGGACCTGGCAGTTGGCCTTGTTGAACTTCATGCAGTTGACCTCAGCCCATTGGTCCAGCCTATCCAGATCCTCCTGCATAGCTTTCCTACCCTTGAGCAGATCGACACACGTACCTAACTTGGTGTCATCTGCAAACTTACTGAGGGTGCACTCAATGCCTTCATCAAATCATCAGTGAAGATATTGAAGAGGACCAGCCCCAGCACCGAGCCCTGAGGATCGCCACTAGTGACAGGCCTCCAACTGGATTTGACTCCATTTACCACGAGTCTTTGGGCCCGGCTATCCAGCCAGTTTCTAACCCAACGAAGCGTGCGCCAGTCCAAGCCAAGAGCAGCCAGTTTCTTGAGGAGAATGCTGTGGGAAACAGTGTCAAAAGCCTTGCTGAAGTCAAGGTAGACCACATTCACAGCCTTTCCCTCATCCACCCAGCGCGTCACTTTGTCATAGAAGGAGATCAGGTTCGTCAAGCAGGACCTGCCCTTCATAAACCCATGCTGACTGGGCCTGATCGCCTGCTTGCTAGAAACCCTGCCTACTTTTGCTTACTCTCTGACCTACTCTCTAAGTCTTACAAATCATTTTCATAATCTTCCAGCAACTACAGATCTAGCTGTTTTTATTTTGATGTGCCTTCTGACTATAGAAAAGTGTGGTTAAAGATGCTGTGGTGGTTTCACTTGAGTGGGCAGCTGAGCTCCAGTACAACCGCTCTCTCACTCCCCCTCCTCAAAGAGGAATGGGGAGAAAATATGATGAAAGGGGCTCAACGGTTGAGATGAGGACAGGGAGATCACACAGTAATTATCGTGACAGGCAAAACAGACTCAGCATAGGGAGATAGTAAGATTTATTGCCTATTACTAACAAGCTAGAGAAGTGAGAAACAAAGGAAAGAAACCAAAAGCACCTTCCCCCCATCTGCCCTCTTCCACCTCCTCCCTGCAAGCGGTGCAGGGGAATGGGGGGATGGGGGTTATGGTCAGTCTATAGATCTTCTTCTCCGCTGCTCCTTCTTGGTCACCCTCGTCCCCTGTGATGTGGGGTCCCTCCCATGGGATGCAGTCCTTGCTGAACTGATCCGGCATGTGCTTCCACAGGCAGCAGCTCTTCAAGAACTGCTCCAGATATGGGTCCATACCATGGGGTCCATCCCTCAGGGGCAAACTGCTCCAACCTGCATCCCCCACGGACAGCTCCTGCCAGGTCAACTGCTCCTGCATGGTCTCTTCACGGGCTACAGGTCCGGCCCAGAATCTGCTCCAGCAGGGGTCTTCCACAGGCTGCAGCCTCTGTCGGTGCAGGTCCACCTGCTCCAGCGTGGTCTCCTCCACGGGCTGCAGCGTAGAACCCTGCTCGACCGTGATACTCCATGGGCTGCAGGGGGACAGCCTGCTTCACCATGGTCCTCACCACAAGCCGCAGGGGACTTCTGCTCTGGCACCTTGAGCACCTCTCCTCCTCCTTCTTTACTGACCTTGGCACCTGCAAGGTTGTTTCTTACTCCTCTCACTCTCCCAGCTGCTGTGTAGCGCAGTGTTTTTTTTTCTTCCTTGTCTTAAATGTAGAGGTGCAAAACAACATCACTTATTGGCTCAGCTCTAGTCAGCAGTGGGGCCCTTACCAAACATGGGGCAGCTTCTAGATCCTTCTCACAGAAGCCACCCCTATGGCCCCCTGCTACCAAAATCTTGCCATATAAACCCACTACAGATGCTGCTGTTATCCTATGCAAGACTGTATACTTTCCCAAGTGCACTTTCTAAACAGTTATCCTTCCAGTACTGCTGTATACGTACTCAATCCTGAACTGCATAGTGCATTCATTGTAAAATGCAGCCATGTCCTTAACTGAAAATGTAATTAGCAAAAACAGTCCAGGTTTACCACAGTATCTTAAGCTACTACTAAGTTTATTTATATCACATCATGCATTAGCCATTGATTTTTTTTTTTTACCTTGCTGAGTCATGCATACAAAATAAATTTGAAGAGCTGTTTATTTTATACAATCAAATCTTTCACAGAGTATATTTAGAGGTGACTTTACAGTAAAGGCAATGATGTTTCGTAATGAAACTGCCCCTCTCTAAGTATAATAGCAGCACTGCCATACTTTCTTTTTTTTGAGTAATATAGTCAATAACCACTTCAATAATAATATTTTAGAATTTCCTATCACTGTATAGGGATTGTCCTTGCTATTGACAAAAACAAACAATAGCTCCACACACACACATGGACCTGTATTCCTCAAGCTTGTATGACTTTTTGCAATAAAATTCTGTTGTATGCAACACACTGGGGAGATACATTCTGTTTAATGAAAGTCATTAATTCATTTTTACTAATTGATCAAAAAGCAAATATTGTATTCTTTTGCTGAAAAGATGTACTTCTGCCCCACTGGAATGAATAGGAGTTTAAAATGTGTTTTAATTTAACTCACATAGAATAAATATTTGGTCTAGATTGAGGATGATGTATGTAATTCCATAAGTCATTTCTGTACAGGTTCGTGCATGAAGGGATGGTACAAATTTAAGTGAAAAAATACTCACATAAGTTCTATTGATCGTTTTATTAAGCCTCCTATATTTTATTGGTGGGAGGAGAGGAAAGAGACCAAAAAATGTCTGAGCCAGGGAATATAGATATATTGAAGATATCAATACACACTGCAGTGGAGCAGAGATGCAAGGTTACCTCCATGAACAATTGTACCTGTCACCTCCTTGTAAAACCCAAACAGAATAAAGAGGTTTGTCATGGAGTCATGCCTAAAGTATCTGAAAACAATTATTTTTACTTGCATCATAATTTCAAGGATCTCCTACACACCGTCATACATAAGTACATAAACTAAATATACTCTGTTCTTAAGAATAAACTGAAGTAATATTTGCATTTGTTGCTCTATTTTGTTTACTTGTAGTATATTAATGCCAGTAAAGTTTTTGTTTGTTTGTTTTTGTTTTATGTAAGACGTATATATCAAGACAGCATTACAGAGCCTTATACAAGAGTGTAGTCTTGCTTCAGAGAGACTAAGCATAGCTGACAATATTATAAGTTTTTTAGTAATAATCTATCAACTTGAATACCTAGAATTCTTGGCCATGATATGCTAATGTGGACTGTAGGATTATCTGCACCTATTTTTTAGAATAAATTATTTTAAAAAAATACTTCTCTTACTAGGCCTATCACACAGTTTTTTGACTGGAGCCACCTTAATCCCACTCATCTGTCCATCCTCTTCTTCACTCCACTCCAAGAAAATACCTCTGAATGTCTGGAATATGTGCATACTATAGATATATTCATAGATGTGAAGGAAATAGCTTAAGTGCATACATTAGAACACAACCTTTTTCATTTCTTCTTCTCTGGGTACTTTTTTATTAGGTAAGTTTTAACATAAAAGAAGAGACTCTGGAAGCAGGATATCTGCATGTTAACAGTGTAAATCTGTTGGCAGGTAAAGGTATAGGATGCATAAAACGGCTACGACCAACAATCTATGAAGCTCAGTGTTCATATATAAGTTTAACATTATCTTGGTACACCCAGTGATCTTTCCTGTCCAGACACTTGCAATCTGGGGTGGGAAAGGGTCAGCCTTTTGGTCAGCCTCAATAGTGCAAGCAGATCCTGGATGTCGTCATCTACCGATTCTCCTCCATTTGCTTTAATTAGGGTTTCATACTTTTTCATTTCACTATTTTTCTTCATGAATCTCTGAATTAGTTGAGATGCATCTATCTGCATCTCAACTATTAAACTTATGTTTGTTTAAACTTGCATATAGAGATAACTCTGTTTCTCTTACCTTGCATGGCTTTAGGTCGTACACTTCTATCGAAATTTTCTCCCTAAAAGTAAGTCAAGGTGATAAAAAGCTATGCTTCATGACACTATTCCTAGGCTCTCAGAGAGAGGAACCTCTGGAAGACAGGTTAAGCTTTAACATTAAAAAGCAGGCACACTGTCCTTTCAACATTTTGTCTGTATTTGACTTTTATCACAGATGAAAGTAGTGATTTACCAGCTGCAGCAGCTAAATGTAGTATCATTCATCATCCAAAGGTTTTTATTTCATTTACTTTAAGCTTTTATGTTCCCTTGGGAAAGCATTAATATTACCTATTGTAAAAATAAATGAACAAATAAAGGAATGAATAATAAAAAATAAATCATCTTGCTACTGTTGACTTTATCAATAACATAATTAAAACCAACATTTCCATGTTTCTTAACAATTATGAACATTTTAATGTAGATTATCTATGTTATCTAAATTTTTCTACTGCTCTTTAAATCCAGGATTACATTAAACAGCACTTTCCAAGGTAAAGTTTAATCAGTGATGATCCATGTATCCATTATACTTGCACAACAACAACAAAATTGTGCAACAGAAATGCATGACTAGTTGAAGATATCTACCTCAAACAACTAACAATGAATTTACCTATAACAAACTTTGTTTTACATGATCAACTTACACTTAGAGGCTTTGATGTTTGGGATCAGATAAGAAACAAAATTCTGAATTTACTTACAGTCCTCAGTGTAGATTGTAGGGAACAGGAAAAAGAGAGCAATTATTCTGAAGCTTTACATCTGTAATCCTAAAAAACCAAACTCAGAAACCTTTAGAATTTTGTGGCTGATTTCCACCATATGAATCACAGATCAAAGCTCTTGATGTGAATGTTTAAACCTGGGCTAATTTGAATTGTGAGACTGATGGGAAGCTAGGTGCATATTAACAGTAAATTAATAATCAAAAAAAGTATGGACAATGAGAAAATAGTTTCTCATACTTCAGAACTTCTGTTTCCCATTCCAGTAGGATTCAGAGCATGAAAGCACAAAAATTAGCCTGACCCATGGCCTTCAAGAAAGTATATGGAAGAAAAGGGCAAGGTTTCTGCAAGATTTTCCTTCTCCTTGAATTATAATGGATACCTTCCCATTAATCTATAATTGCTAAGAGCATGAAAACCAAGCAGTATGAAAATCAGGTTCTACTTATCAAAAGATATCTCATACAAGTCTATTATATTTCTGTGCAGATAATACATAGGGTTATGTTCTATGTTTTATTTTTGCATTATGCAAGAATAAAAGCTAAACAAGCAACCCGTATCAGCCCAGGCCTTGCAGTCAATATTTATTTATTTATTTATTTATTTTAAAGAGAACTGTCAATAGAATAGAAGACTTACACATCCTCATTTAATTCAGTTTATTTATCTTTAGTAACAACATTAAAGAGTAAGGCATGAATCCCCTATCTTCCAGAAAACTATTTTATCAACACAGGAAATGCCACAAAATGTTGTGAAGGTTTTCATCATGGAACAAGTTTAATGTATGCGTTTAAAATATTGCACATTTTTGTAGCTCCTTCTTTATGAATGTAGAGTGTTTAATGACTTCTTTAAAACAAAACCAAGCAAACAAACCAAAAGAATCAACTATCCAAGCATGTGAAAGTAGCTATATTCATCACTTAAATTCTTTAGCTACAAGTATTATACAGAAATGCCTTAAGTATTTGTTTAGGAATTCCACCTCACATTTCTGTTGCTAGGCTCAGCTTCCTATGCCCTATCTATATTTCCAGCTTTTATTCACAACTTGACAAAGTGAAAAGATTTATAAAAGCTGCCCTGCTGTTTCTTTCCTAACAGCTAACAATGTAAATATCTGAGAGAAATCACACTCATATTCTTTCAATTTTCTCAGTGTCCAGGATTCTTCAAATTCTCATTTGTTTTATCCAAGTGAATCTCAGATTTTATCCCCATACAAATAATACCCAATGGCACAATCTTTATCTTGTCATCCATCCTTACCTTAATTGATTTCCACGGGAATTACAGGTATGTAAGGGCTACAGTCTTGCTTCATAACATGCCTATGGGAATGTTATGCTAAAATATGAAATGCAGATTGCGCATGTCAAAGCATGTACATAGTGTCCCTTTCCCCATTGCCGAGAAAGTTCCACAATCAAAATAATTACAATCCCATTTGAACCATCTCTCTGCTTTTCCCTTCACCCTCACGGGCCTTCAGTGAAATCTCAGGGCTGAAGTTATATCCCTGACTTTCATCAGAGGAGTTTGCCTCATGTGAAGCCTGGCAGGAAGCAGGTCCTAATAATACAGTGTGAAGGCAAGATCAACCTGGAAATAAATTTGCATATATTATTTATCTAAGAGGTATTAGGTATCTTTCCTCTTATTGTATGGATGAGTGATTTGACGCTTTACAGCTGAATCTTGATGGACTGTGACAGAGATAAAACATTTATTTATTTATTTATTTATTTTTCCAGACTGGACTGATTATAGGCACCAAAGAGAAAAACTGAACAGTCCTCAAGCCATTACTTGTCCCTTTTTTGCCCCAAACCAAATCTGTTGATTTTTATGAAACATTTTGCATCTTCTGTCCCCAAATTACTTATGTCCACAAACTAAGCTTTAGAACACCATTGCCTGTATATTTGAAATCGGAAATTATTTCTGTGTCTTTTTTTTTTGTTGTTGTTGTTGTTTTTGTTTGTTTGTTTGTTTGTTTTTTCCCTCCAGGAACATTACAGTAGACTAACACAGAAACAGAATCATGATACTACCCAGGCTCATTTGTTATCTAACTTTTTCTGTCTGCTTTAAGCAGTTGGGGAAAAAAAATAAAAAAATTAAAAAAAAAAATTCAAAGTTGTTACTAAGTCTCACAAAATTTGAAATCTCTGTATTAGGCCAAAGGATATATGGCAAAACCTAAAAACAGACCAAAAATTAAAGTCTCAAACAGTGGTGGAGTCCATGTAGTGCCCCCATAATATTTTCAATATTTTCAGTGATGGTCTTCCAAGGAGAGCCTGCTCACAACATCTCAGTGAACAAGTCAGAACACCAGGCACCATTTTCTGTAGGTCTATGACTGTGTAAGGCTAAAGCCTTATTTTTTTATTTTTTTTTCCCACTGTCTTTCATTTCTGTCCATATCTGCAGCTTTATAATATACTAGAAAAGAAGCACAGCTGCTCAAGCAACAAATTTAAGTCTTTCAAATTTAATACAGAAAAAAATAAGATGTACACACAAAATATGGGTCTAGTGAAGCAGTGAGAACATTTCCGTATGCACTAGAGACCAAGAGAAAGCAGAAGCTCTCTCTGTTTCCTGCCTTATACACATTTATGGCACTGATGAGGTCTCTGTACTGTTGAACTCTCCTTTAGTTTCAGGTAATAACCAAATATAATAACAGAGGATCAGGGAAACAGGAACATTACAAACAGTCAAATGTTAATAAATGAAATCTGAAGGAAGAACAAGAAGAAAAGGAGTAATGGCAAAGAAAAATAGACATTTTTAAAAAGAACGGTGAAACTGTGTGTTAAAAATTGGAGGAAAAAGTTATGTCACCAGCAAAAGTTTTACTGGAGAACTGTGAAAAATGAAAAGATTACTAGTTTCCTTAACAGAATCAAAGCAAACATTTTGTAGAAAGCTTTTTGTTTATGCTTTTTTTTT
>CM021732.1:99599924-99609924 GCA_011075105.1 Heteronetta atricapilla
TTTTTTTTTTTTTTTTTTTTTTTTTTTTTTTTTTTTTTTTTGTACCCTCCAATTTTAATTTCTGATCATCTCCCTTCCCATCTTCAGGACTGAAGTGTAGCCTCTTCTTTTGGACCTCTGGTCATTATTCCTGTCCATTTTTATAGAATCATAGAATGGCTTGGTTTTGAAGGGACCTCAAAGATCATTTAGTTCCAACCCCACATTTTAAACCTATTTATACTGTATAGTATGCATAACTGACAGAAAACCTTAAAGGGGGCATATCTGAAGCATCGGGTTTAATATGTGTACTTTTTGATGTTACCATATAGTGCTGTCTGCAATTTTAGAATAATGATTGAATCATGAAACTCCTTATCTACACTCCTTTCAGCTAAGATTTGATTATGAAAATGCTCGTAGCTGAATTTGCTCAGATGAGTAACATCATCCCATTCAGTAATACTCTACATAAAAATCAAATGATCACAGGCTATTTACAGAAACAGGTTGTATGTGATTAAACATTCTTCATATCTCTAAGGAACCAAATTCTCATGTACTTAATTGAACTTACTTGTAAATTCTGAATCAAATACATCCTATAAAGTATCCTGGTATCCTCACCTCTAGCAAAAATGATTTCTATTCAAAGAAAAAGCTCTTTGAAGGTTACTTCTATGTAGCCCTGAGATCTGATCTAACAATTATCACACTTTTTGTTTTTCACTGGTTTGTTCCTTTGAATATTGGAGAGTTTAGAAAAAAATCTATTGTGTTTGGACACTTAAGTGCATGACTTACTTTTCAACAAATACCAGTATAGTTCTCATAAACCAGACGTTTATTCGTTTCACAGGTGACAATAGAAATTGCAGGTCATTTGTGAGGAGTTCACTTTCTATTGAAGCTGAAAACACTGTGTTAATGGTGATCAAAGTACAGTATGTCCAGCTGTGGGCTATATAGTATAGGAGAACATTAATTTTCTGAGATAATCCTTTCCTTCCCCTTCCCTCCCATTTCTGTTCTGTTCTCTCCCTTTCTGTTCCTTCCCTTTCTCTCCTTTCTTTTCCCTCTCTACCCATCTCCTCTTTCCTTTTACCTTTCCTTAACTTATATCAGGGAGCATTCTGATAGTATTTGTGACAGCCTAGTTAAAAAGAGAGAAGACATTTTGTTATTCAGTCTCTTCCTTTCCAGGAGCTGATGGCTCCCTTGTGGCAGTAAAAGCCACCTTCAATTCCTCCTGTGCCAGGGACAAGAGCACAGGGTAGACAAAATATTATGTAGCTGCCCAAGTCATCTTTTCAGTCCTTCCATCATTCAGCCATATCAAAATTATTATATTTGTCTTGTGAAACTATCGATGGCCCATAAATGTATATGTTCTCAGCATGACTTAAATTTCTTAGCACTTTTTTCCCCCAAATAACAACATAGAATTTATCAAAAAATAAAATGGATATTTTTATAAAATGGATATGATATTACAAATTCAGACTAAGTTGCTTAGCTCTACTGAGCCCAAAAATCTCACTTTTATTTCATGAATGCAAGAGTGTATAAAAGTTTCTAGTGCTTAGCATTCATTTAAAACTCTAAATAAAAATTGGATCTGTATTTCTACTGACACAGTTATGTAACTGTAAAATAGTCTGTGAGACTGTGTGAATGACATTCTTTATATAAAAAAAGGATATTTGCTTTCATAAGCTTTATATTAGATTTAGAAGTCTCTCAACAATGAAGTCTCTCAACCACATTAGCAAATATATGTATATATATATATTAGTTATCTTTTTATTATTATTCTTAAACTATTTGGAATCTTCATTAACACCTGGATTTGTGTGCTACAGATAGTCCCATTTATAGCTGCTACTAAGATGCTGTTACTTGCATCTGTCCTGCATCTGTCCTAAACTGGATCAATGGGAAAAAATATGTTATAGTTAAAGACTTCTAAACAAGGCAAGATAGAGTAGTAGACCTTTTAGTATATTTTTACTCTGATATTCCTTCATCTCTTCAGTAATACAAATGGCTTCCTTTGTCACTGGAGTCAAGAGACATTTTCCATTATAAGAATCAATTTTTATTTATTTCAACTCCACACAATTCAAACTGTTTAGCTGTCCTTCTGATTCAGCATCTATCCAAGAAATCATTAAAAATAAAATATAAAACAACTAAAACTGGTTCATTATTTTCCAGGCATATGGTAGCAAAAATGCAATATTTTTCCCACTACAAAATTCTGGCAAGCTTATTTTTGATAAGCTTTGGTGCTTTGCCTTGTTTAAGGCAGGAACTAGACTTCAACATGAAGAGTTTCCTTTGTGTCAGTAATATTTCTTATACAGAACCAATAAAAATGCAGTCTTCAAATAAGAAATCTTAAAAATTAATATATTGAGACAAAATAAGTTTTTGTGTGTTTGTTTAATTTGGAACACTTCAGAGATTTTAGGGGACTGTTCTGATAGTTTTATTTATCTTCACAGTTCCTTTAGATGAGTAGTATGCAAATGCATACACACAAAATAATCCACACCTCAGATCATTTGACATTTTCTTACGGCTCCAGTTTGCTTTACCTAACTGAAATGGGCTTTCTTTAGCACCACAGAGTATGACAGTAATTTATACTTTTGAAAAGTAGGATAAACTGCTTCATTTTGACTGTTCACTTGCAATTGTTCACAAAGGATATTAATACAAGATAAATTGTGTGTTCTGAATCCCTGCCAAGATTACTTAAGAACAGTTTCCTCCTGCAGTCATGTCCCAGAGCTACAGGATGCTTAACTGTTTGAGCTAGATATATCCTAAAGATGGCCTGTTATTTTCCATGGAGCTCTACTTTTAATCAGCATATGGGTAGGAAGGGAGATTCTGCATTATGCTGTAAAAACAAACAACAAAAAAAACCACAAACATAATAAAAGACGGGTTTGTCAGACCCTTAACTTGTATATTTTCACAATCTGATAGCCAAGTAGTGAATAAAACAATAAAACCCACCATAGGGAAGGCATGACAACTTGTTACAGATGGAAAACTGAATGAATACTACCCTCACCAATAAATAAATTTTATTTATTTATTAACCTCTAATTCATGACTTTGTAACCTTGATGGTGTTCTTTCAGCATAAGATACTATGTAAGACTAGTAGACATGTAAGATAGGTTTTCAAGTTTCAGAGATGGGTGTTATCCTCATAGAACAGAAAGGGGGGGGGGGGGGTTATTTCCTGGCTTTGGTGAAACCTCTTCAGTTTACCAATGAAACCTTTATTAAGATATTATAGCAGCTGTAATTCCTAAGAAAACTTTCAAAAAACACCTAAAAATAAATCTTCTGGAGAACTGCTGTTCAAAGTCTTGTGTTTTTCTCAGTCTCTTGATTTTACCCTTTCTCTAAATGACACATTAGTTAAATTAATGTATGAAGAAGCATGTACTGTTACTTTTTCTGCAAAGAACACTTTTGAAACCTGACATATGATTCATGCTTCTCCCCCATTTAGAACTTTGTATAATTCCCAATAAATTTCCTACAGAACCAAGTAATGCCTTTTTGTTTAGAAGTGTAATGAAGCTCCCTATAATATGGACAGTTGAGAAAAGCTGGTATTCAATTGCGATTGTTGAAGAGCCTACTCTGCAAATTTTGTTTGGATAAAGTTGTCTCATGTTTTACAAGCTCTCTAAGGAGTACATTGTGACATGGTGTGCAGGCTGTTTCTCCACAGCACAGATTAAGGTGAAATGCAATTTCATCATCATATGTCCAGGACTCTATTTATTTAAGTTGTAGGAAGATGCCTTGTCCACGACAACAATCTAGCCTGCCTATAGTCAACAGAGAGATAGTCATCCCTGAGAGCCATCATATCATTTTAAGACACATGCTTAAGGTAGATCATACACCTTTCTGAACAAGAACATCGCAATTTACTCTGTAGAAACCACAGGTGATTAAATATTTAAGCCGTTTATCTTCAGGTGATTAAAATGAGGTGTGGTGGGATGGGGATGGGGGTATTGTATGGAGTATACTTCTATTCTCAACATTTAGCCCTTTTTCTCCATAAAGGAAAGCTTCAGTGTTCAGTGAAATGCCATATCTTACAGTAGTACCACATACTAAATGTCCCTTTGTGAAAGATAGTTTTTTGTTTTATTTTGTTTTTAATAAAGCATTTTAACTAAATCATTGCAAGTATTTCTTTAAAAGTCACCAAGGAAAACAATAGAATATATAACATATTTTAAATGTCACAATTTATTATTTAAATTAATAATCTGGAGATAGAGCCTGTATTGATATCATATAGATATTGTTCATTATGTTACACACAAATGCAATTGCTTTCTGTTACTTGCAAAATTATATATCAAAATTATGTCCTGTTAACAACTAAACGGTTGAAAAAGACAGGGACAAAAATTGACAAGTGACTTAATGTCAATTACTTTTGAGAGAGAAAAGCACAAAGATTTTCCTCTTCCGTTTGTATTTCTCCCATTATTTTTGAAAATATATTCTATTTGAAAACATCAAGAATACTGCAGGGAGAGCCATTTGCTATGGGGAACTCCAAATCTATATAATCAATATTCAGGAGTATAAGTACTTCCTCTAAACACCAGAAGGGACATAGAAATGAAAATGAGTACCAACAGTGCTTTTCTTTTTTTTTTTTTTTTTTTTTTTTCCCCTTCTTTCTCATGTTTGTCTTTTGTTCATTAGTTTGCTTTTGCTCTGTGCAGGATCTTATGTGGAATTCATCATCGCTTCATTCAGTTTTGTACTAAACAAGGGGAAAGCATAGTCCCCAGCATATACCCTGGGAAGAAAGACAGAGATAAATTACTTGCCCAAAGTCCTGCAACAGATCTGTAGGAAAGTCACACTTCCCAAGTAATACTCCTAGTGGAGTGTGTTAACGACAAACCACTGAAAGTCTCTGTTTCAATGATTCAGAGGTCCCAGTCACAAACACCCAAAAAAGCATAGTAGGAGCAGAAAGAACAAAGTTCTTTAAGGTTTATTTGCACTTTTTTTTTTTTTTTTTTTTTTTTTTTGTAATATGTATAGTATTCATAATAGTAGACATGGTGACACTTCCTGTGAGAGAGAAGATTGCAGCAAGCAGTGCATCTCTGAGTTTGTGCTTTTTATTATCACTCATCCAATTCTCTTTATTTAGGGTTCATAATTGGCTCTAGAAAATCTCTACAGAAATATAGGCTATGCTTGGGAAGAGATTGTGACCCCACATGAACTGTTTTTTTGTTTTTTTTTTTTTAATATGGGAACACTATAAAAGTGTTCAAAAAGGCTTATTCAAGCCTTGCTCCAGGATGAAAATCCTTCCTAGCAGTTAGAAATGTAAACACAAGATCTGACATCAGTCTGAGTTATGCCCACAGACCTGCAAGGAAATATAATTTGGAATGTGCTATTTTACAAGACCACTTATTTGCTATAAATAAAGCTCATTTGCTTTACTGGCATAATTGGGGTAGAAATGCAAACATTCCTCATCGTTTTTTTGTTTGTTTGTTTGTTTGTTTGTTTGTTTTCCTGCCCCAAATAAATATAGTGCAATGGCTGTCTGATAGCCCACAATAGAAACTCTTTACCAATTACAGTCTAGGGTATAAATATTGTCAGTTCTGAGACATGACCGCTATACATGTTTTAGCAAAAATAGTAGCACAGTAGATAACCTCAATGAAAGGTGATGATAAACTAGTGCTGGTAGGTTTCTTGCAGAGGTCTGCATTACAACTACTGTCATTCACTGAAAGACTCCATGAGAATCTTTTATTTCTTTTTTTCTTTTTTTCTTTTTTTTTTTTTTTCAAGTGATTTGTTAAAAAACACATTTCCCAGTAAAGAGAAAGGTGCAAAAAAACATATGACAAAAATCTTCCAAAATTGTCATCTTATAAACCATAATTATACTAGATTATTCTACAAAATACCCACAGAACCAGGGTACCCGATGGCAAAATTTCTAGGAAGATCAGTGGCTGAAATCTTCCATTTCTTATATAAGCACTTGTGTATTCTTCTACTGTTTTTTCTTTCCCCCCCCCCCAAAAAAAAACAAAAAAAAAACACACTTTTTTCTGTATTAGCAATCATAATAAATTTACACCTACATTCTCAAATTTCTTAGATTTAAATGTACCTCACTATGCTACAGTGCAGGATTTTTGGTTGGAAATATTAATCCTTCAAATTCAGATTTATTGTCTGTGATATATATTAAAATATCTGTGGAATAAAAGAATAACTACAAATCTGTATTGGCTTTGTAGCATGTCAAAGTTTTGGTAGCAGGGATGCTGCATGGTTGGCCTCTGTGAGCAGAGTGCAGCAGCTGCCCCATTGCAGATCAGAGCCAGCTCCTGCCGACTCCAAAATGGACCCACTGCTAGCCAGAGTTGAGCCAATGAGCGATGCTGGTTGGGCCTCTGGGAGAAGAGATTGAAGAAAGGAAAGAAAAAAGAAGAAGAAAAAAAAATAACCTGCAGCAAAACTGCAGCTGGGAGAGTGAGGAGTGAGAAACAGCCCTGCAGACCCAAAGGGCAGTGCAAAAGGAGGGCATGAGGTGCACCAGGCCCCAGAGCAGAAATTCCCCTGCAGCCTGTGGAGAGGCCCCTGTTGGAGCAGGCTGTCCCCCTGCAGCCCATGGGTCCCATATGGAGCAGATCTCCACGCTGCAGCCCATGGAGGAGCCCCCCGTGGAGCAGGTGGATGTGGTCTGGAGGAGGCTGCAGCCCATGGAGAGCCCCTGCAGGAGCAGTTCCTGGGCTGGAGCTACAGCCCGTGGAGAGGAGCCCACATAGGATCAAGGGGTCTGGAGGGAGCTGCCACCTTTGGGGGACCTGTGCTGGAGCAGTTTGCTCCTGCTGGATGCACATAGAAGGGAGTGGATAGGGGGTGAAGGTGGTTTTAGTTTGCTTTTAGTTTCTCACTGTTCTAGTCTGCTAATGGTAGGCAATAATTTACCTGCCTAGGTTGAGTCTGTCTTGCGTGTGATGGTAACTGGTGAATGATCTCTCTGTCCTTATCTCAACCCTTGTGCCTTTTCTCCATGATATTTTCTCCTCTTCTTCCTTTGAGGAGTGGAAGTAAGAGAGCATTCTTGTGGAGTTTAGCTCTCCATCAGGGTGAAACCATCACAAAAGCACCTGCTTAACAATCTCACAGCAGCTCAGGTGATGTGTTACATGTATGCTCTATATTTGTTTGAATACTACACTAAATGTTTGCAGTAGTCCAGCATATTTTTCCTTGCCTCTATTCACTCTTAGTCACACTTCCAGACAATTAAAAACAAACAAACAAACAAACAAACAAAAAAAACAATACAGAGGGAAGTAGAACAGAGAGCATATTTTGCTACTAGTAAACCAAGGGTGTCAGTTTCAGATTTGCTCGAAACACCAAATCAATCAATGATTGTCCAAATGCTTTTCTTTGGCTGTTGAAGGTGGGTGAATGTGATGCCAATTCTTCTCTAGCTACAAAGCCTGCCTTAACCACCAGCATGCTTACCAAATTTGCCAATAAGTCTGTTCGAGATAGATTTTAGAGCATTATTTTACAAAATGCTCATGCACATAATTGTTCTCAGCAGTGCTTAATAAATTAAATTTATTACTTTAAAATTAATAAACTATTTTTTTTCAATAACAGCATCTCAATTTTCTTTTCTAAACCCTTAGCTAAGTGGCATTATGAAACATCAAAACATCATAAAACGTCCTAAAAATACAGACTTGTAAGTCACCATTTAAAGGTCTAAGCTCATTTTACAATTCAAATTTCACTTTTTTTCTTTTTTTTTTTTAGTAGTAGTAAATATTTTTTTTCATTGGTAATGAGCCCCAGCTTCCTTAGGCAAGAAGATGATTTGGTGCTTTGTCTGTGTGGTAAGATATACACCATTTTCTCTAAGACTGCTATGGACATGAGGATGACACAGCTGTAGTCCCAGGCTTCTGCTACACATGACAAGGGGAAAATTGAAAACAAGCCTAGTACTACTAGCCCAATGGCTCATGAGATTCTCCACCATTTATTTGTCAGAACAGGAATGATATGCAGATCACAGACCAAATGAACAGTAATGAGTTTCAGGAGAATGCAAAGGATATCAAAGAACATCTGGGGGCTTCCTATTAATAATTTTAAAATAATAACATTTTTAAATTTATGTAAAAGACTGGTTCATAAATTAAGAATGATATGGTTTATGACTGGTAGAACTGCAACAGACATGAAAGCTGAAGAAGAATTAGAAAGTTAAATATTGTTTTCATTACAATGATTTGCACTCAAAGTTTTGACAGTATGTTAACAGCAGTGTCAGCTCCATAAAAGCCATCTAAGCAAAACACGGACTTTTCTTTGTAAGTCATTGCCACACAGATGTGTTCCTCAGAATGACAACACCATGCATACCGTCCAGTATTTCTTCACTTGGCTGTTTATTGTCATCTCAGTATGTTCAAAATCATTCTGTCTGTCCTGGTTTTGGCAGAGATAATTTTCTTCCTAGTGGCTGTTTTGTTGCCATGTTTTGAATTTAGGAGAAAAAATAATTCCGATAGCACACTAATGTTCTAGTTGTTGTTGAGCAAAGCTTACACTTACAGTTTACAGCTTCTCAAACTTCCCTGCCAGCACAGAGCTGGGGGTGCACAAGAAGCTGGGAGGAGACACAGCCAGGACAGCTGACCCAAACTGGCCAAAGGGATATTCCACACTATATGGCCTCATAGAGAATAATAAAAACAGAGCAGGGTGGTGACTGCTTGGGATCTGGCTGGGCATTGGTCATCTGGTGGTGAGCAATTATTAGCACTTGTTTACTATCACTATGATCACTATGTATCACTTATATATAATAATAAAACATTATTAGCATTAACTATTAATAATAATTATTATTAATAATATCATTATTCTTTTCCATTCCTTTTCTGTTGTATTAAACTGTCAAACTTGTCTCCACCCACAAGTTTTACCTTTTTCTGGATTCTCTCCCTTCATCCCACCTGGGGAGAGTGAACAAACAACTGTGTAAGGCTTAGCTCTCTCCTAGGGTTAAATCACAAGCTTTTAACCTATGGTTTTAACCTAGGCTTAACCTAGGGTTAAATCACCCACAGTCTCAGTGGTTTTTTGTTGTTGTTGTTTGTTTGTTTGTTTTTATTTTATTTTTAATTAGAGTGGATGCATTGAAAGGAGTGAGGATGCACTGAGTGAGAAGTCGCGTGAAGAAAAATATTGAGAATGGCTGCATGCACCTTAAAGACAGAAACACATCTTCCACAAAAACTTCAACTCTGTATATGTATACGTTTATACGTAGTTAACTGATCACATTTCTTTGTGTGCTCTGAACAGGTGTAATGTAAGAATACCTCAAGTCTGCCTGAAAGCATTGGATCTCAATGCTAGTTGTCTTTATGGGATTTTGGAGACATGGGACAGCTGGAAAACAGCAATAAGATAAAGACAAGAAAATGAACACTGTAAAGCACTAGGTACGTTGCTAAATGGAACTTAACACTTCTAGAAATTGAGATATGATAAAACCTTGTATATAACAAACCCCTTCATTAATTTTTTAGTTCTACTGAAGAACAGTTTTAACTAGAATAGGAAAGCTAAATCTGTCAGGTCTGTTCTCATAGTCAGTTGAGCAACAAGAACAAATATCAAAAAGAGAGGTTGGAATATCACCATACACTTCTGATTGCATGGGTCTCAGCCTGACTGAAAAGTAGATCATAATATAACAATAACATTTTTTTCCTGTTTGGAACTCTTTTAAACAACATACTTGTATCTGCAGAGGTTTCTTACTCCTTTTTTAAGTGACACTAAAACATTCTCAAATCTAGCTAGACATCAAATGAAAAAAATTGGTTTTGGCCTTTTTCCATTGTGAGAAAATGCACACAGCACAACTAGGGCAAAG
>CM021732.1:99614924-99633041 GCA_011075105.1 Heteronetta atricapilla
GAAGTACTGTCCCTCATTGCAGGAAACAAATCAGGATCATCTACAATAATACCTCTCCAGGTCATTCTTGAACAGTCATACTCAAATATGGCCAGGCAAGAGACATAAATCATACTGAAAGAATAGTCATATAATCATTAAGGTTGGAAGAGACCTTCAAATCATCAGGTCCAACCATCACCTTACTATTAATGTCACCCACAAAAACATGTCCCCAAATGCCAGGTCCAACCTTCCCTTCAACATCCCCAGGGAAGGTGACACCACAGCTTCCCTGGGCAACCTGTTCTAATGCCTGACTAACTCCTTCCTTCTTAAATTATACAGTTTGGGTAAACATATTTCATCATCTATCTAATTTGATGTCACAGTTGAATTGTCACAACAAAACAAACAAATAAAAAGTATTTTTTCTTTCATAATCTTGTCAGTTCTCCGTTCATAATTCAGTCCTCCCCTCAGCCTGTGACTCCTATGACACAGGGTTTAAGATGAGAAAACCAGATAAACATGATGGTGGGAGGAATGGGTTAAAAACAGAAGATTGGCAAGGAGGATAGTAAAAGATTGGAAGATTGGTGAGGAGGATTGTAAATACACTCATGTAACAGTGCAGCTGGCAATGCATAAAGTCTGGAGAGCAGCAATGTAGAAAAACATATAAATTATGTGGGCTGCTGTTTGTGCTCTCTGTATTTGGCAAGTAGCACATCTGTGCATAGATAACATATGCAAAGATATAGATAACATAGATTTGGTGGACTCAGAGGCACTGGTCCTGGTTTCAGGTAGGACAGAGTTATTTTTCCTCCTAGTAGCTGGAAGGGTGCTATGTTTTGGAATAGGATGAGAAGAGTGCTGATAACATGCTGATGTTTTAATTGCTGCAGAGCAATGCTTACACTAAGCCAAGGACTTTTCAGCTTCTCGCTCTGTCCTGCCAGTGGGCAGGTTGGGGGTGCAGCAAGAGCTGGGAGAGGACAGACCCAGGAGAAGCTGACCCAAACTGGCCAAAGGGGTATTCCATACCATCTAACGTCATGCTGAACAATATATAGGGGTGGCTAGCTGGGGTGGGGGGCCGGCGGCTCGGGTTTGGGCTGGGCATTGGTCAGCAGGTGGTGAGCAATTGCATTGTGCATCACTTGTTTGTACATATTATTATTATTATTATTTCATATTTTAATAAACTGTCTTTATCTCAACCCACAGGCTTCACTTTCACATTTCTCTCCCCCATCCCAGAGAGGGAGGGGGGAGGGTGAGCAAACGGCTGTGTGGTGTTTAGAGGCCGGCCAGGTTAAACCACAACAGCACCCTATTGGATGTGCTTGATCACATCTCTGGCCTTGGTACAGAGATCAAATAAGCAAAGTGAGAATCATAGGATGGTGGTAAAAACTGTTCCTGTTTGAACCCTATTTAATAACAGGTAAAACCAGCAGGCTGGCAGTCTCCTAGCATGGACCCTGATTTGGGGTTCCTGCGTTCTTGTTTGTGTGCATCTGCTCGGGTGCTGTGCTTCTGGGATCCCCCAGCTGGCCAGGTAACAAGAATAAATCTACTCTTTGAATTCTATCTGCAAGTCTGTGACTGCTCCTGCTGCCTGCCTGTGCTGACTCGCACACACAGTGATGCATTACCACAAGGCCTCTTCTGCCATGGACCTGTTCTCATGTGAGGTTTGCCTGCTTTGTAGAATATAACATGAGCAGCCATGCACCAAACACATTTAGTGACAGAATACAGATAAATCCCCTTAATACTACCTGGAAGATGGGTCTCATGCACCACGAATGGAAAAATTGAAGAAGAACTGACATGAGCTTTCCTGCCAGTACAGTCCTTTCTCCTGCAGTGATGAAAATACATTCTGGCCTTGCAAGCTTACTCTTCAGAAAAGCAAGTACATTTCCATGTGTGCAGAGAATTATTAAAACAAAGCACATTGAATGCTTTCAAGTCTTTCACAGGTATATAACCACCAGTATTCATTACTTAATGCACACTATTTTCCTTTCTACATCAAAATAAAGGAAAAGTAATTTTTCATCCCTACCATTTCTAGTAACTCTTAAGTGGTTGAAAACTGGTAAATAACCTTGCAGTGGTAATAGATTTTCAATCCAGCCAATGAAATTTAGAATGGCATAGAAGTGTAGTGGGCTTTCAAATGCTTCAATTACAGAAAGTGTGGACCAGGACTGCAGCCGCAGGAGAGACATTGAGCAATAACAGTTCTGCTTTGCAAATTACAGTAAGTGCAATTAGACCTCATAAATAGACTGGTCAAGCAGTGGCAGGTCGATCATAAAAAATGAATTTTTAAATGAAGTCTATTATGAATGCTCAAGACCAGGGTGGGTATTACCAGTGCTTTATTTATTTGTTTTTACAAGGCCTTGCTTTATAAAATGCAAACACTGCAATGGAGGATGGTTCTCTTTTCCTAGTGCTGCATTCTGAGATCAGTAGAAAGCATCCAAAAAACTTCAGTGAATATTAGGCCGAGCTCATAGTGCTTTCTCCTTTGGCTCTCACTCTGCAATGACACTCCCACTGGAATCACTGAGAATGATACATGAGCTGAGATAGAATACAGATTGAAGTATGAGACCATAAAGTGAATGCTGTTTTTTCCAAAATGCAAGGTTTATTATAGAGATTCCTAGATACCAGAAATATCTGATCCCCTGTGGAACTAAAATATGTCATGCAAGATACTTACGTGGGTTAAAGAAATCACAAGCCTCCCATTCTCTGAAATTATGAAGTGCCTACATTTCTCGGAATGAGATGTACTGATCAGAGCATGTTTCTGCCATCACCACTAATAAATTTATGTAGGAATAATGAATGGAAGAAAGGAAATAAATAAGAGACATGTATGAAATATCATGGAAAATGGCATAAAGAAGAATGACAAAATATCCAAAACCTCTTAACGTCAAAGTAGCTAAAAGCAATTTTTGGCAAAACATGGCTCACTTAAAATACTAATAGCAGAAATTTAAAACAGTTTCTTTCTTTCTTTCTTTTAGACAGCTTTGGCTTTTTAATCACTAAAGAAAGCAAGTTGTAATAAAAGCTAGCTTAAAATGTCATTGATTGTCACTTTGGAGCTGCCTCCCTTTATCTTTAAATCTATACACTGATACTTCTCTGACATCCTGATTTAAAGGAACATCCAAAACTGAAGTTTCAAGTGGATCTTTAAAGAATGATTCAGGTTTTAAAGGGAGGTTTAGGGAGGTACCAGAACTCCTTGTTTAGGTTTCCATTCACTGAATGGCATAACTGGTGACACTGACACTTATAGTGTTTCTGGTATTTTTATGAGTTTTTGTTGTTGTTTGTGTTTTATTTTTATTATTATTATTTACTTTATTTTGAAAGACTTGGGATGAAAATAATATATCCACATCTATGCAACTCTAACAATCTAAGATGCATTTTACATTTAAATAAATGTCAGAAATCAATGTCTCTCGAGTAGAAATTACAGTCAGGCTTGGACTAAGTGTAAAGATTTTACTGAGTTTCTCCAATGGCTCAAACAGATAGTATGACAAAAGTATGTTGATTCCTTCTATATATATATAAAGAAGTGGTAAAATTTACCACTTCTTTTTACCCCAGGCTTCTATCAAGCATTTTATTGCCTATTGTCAATGCAAAAGCAATGATAGTTTCTGTAGTTCCAGACAAATCAAAGACATACCTAAACCCATGACAAAATAATCAAGCTAAATTACATATTTCCAGAAATAACTATGGTCTGTTTACATTCTGAATCAAGACCCTGAGTCAAGACAACTGACAGGTAAGTATCACCAAAAAAGTGAACTCACGGTATGTACTGAAGGAATTTACAGAAAAGCTTCATAGATGCAATTGCAAGTATTAAGCACATGGAAGGAGTTATGTTTTGACAGCTAAAATTCTACACACACATTATACTCTAAAAAGAGCATTAGCTTAAATCCCACCTAATTCCTATTTTGAAATCATGAATTTCAGAATCCTTATTTAACTGTGACTGAACCTCAGAAATGTGAGACAGGTCTTTTCCACCTCCTCTGAAAAGGCAGAGGGAATAAAGATGTTTAATCAGTCCTCATGGAAATAAAAAAATAGAAACACTACTGACTCTCCTCCTAATCACCAAGTCCAAAAAAATAATCTTTCTACTCAGTTAGAACATAATCTCTGTCTATCTGTCTCTGGTCTAACAAATATTTAAATATTCTACTGAAAGTGACAAATCCTTAAGGAAGAAATAAGAATCATAGAATCACTGGGGTTAGAAAAGACCTCCAAGATCTTCTGCTCCTACCATAACCCTACTAACAATATCACCCACTAGACCATGTCCCTAAGCACCAGGTCCAAACTTTCCTTGAACAACCCCAGGGGTGGTGACTCCACCACCTCCCTGGGCAACCTGTTCCAATGCTTGACTACTCTTTCTGAGAAGAAATTACTCCTAATTTCCAACATAAACATCCCCTGGCACAACTTGAGGCCATTCCCTCTAGTCCTATCATTAGTTATCTGCATGAAGAGGGCAACTCCCAGCTCCCCACACCTTCATTTCAGGTAGTTGTAGAGAGCAATAAGGTCTCCCCTGAGCCTCCTCTTTTCCAGACTAAATGGTTCTACCACATGTCAGAAGTTATGAATCTGAATCCACACTGGAGAGACAGCTCTCCTGCACCCTTGGTGTGTGTCACAGAATCAGTGGTTAAGAGCATGAACCTCCTGCTATTGTCATGATATAAACTTATTTACTAATGGAAAATAAGGAGAGGAGAGGACAGGACAGGGTTCATATCACATAATACAAATCTCAGTAATGCAGAATAGTTCACCAAACAGGGCTTACCTTAGACAAACAAATGGTTATAAAATTAGTTTTAATTTTACAGCTATATACATAGGGGGTTTAATCCTTCCCAAACAGAGAAAAACATGGGTACTTCCTATAATATCCTGGTGGGGGGCATAAGATAAACACCTGAATGCACTGAAGTTACCACTGAACCAGCATAAAGAGGAGCAGAATCTGTCCCTTAAATTTATTAGTTTAACTGCCTAGTTTACTGTAATTAAATGTCTTTATGACATTTCATTGAATCAGGGAGGAGAAAATTAACAGGTGTTTAGTTTATCCTTGCACAATGAACAAAGTTATTTTCAAAAGTAAACACAATTTCAAATTAAAGAAATTCACTAGGTATCATTACAAATCTCCCAGGTGAAGCTTTAAAGGAATAGACACTATGAGAATTGAATTTTTATGATCTGAGATATGATTGGTAGAAAATATTTTATCTCTTTATTTTATCTCTTTATCTCTTTAACATCTTCCCACCTTCTTCTTACCTCTTCCTACAATATTTAATAAAGTCTTCCATGTATCCACCCTATTTCCTGACATTCCCAAACCCATTTGGTAATGGAAGAGCACAATGGAAGAAGAAAATAGAAGAATATGGCCTGGCAAAATTATATGTCATGTGAAGGAAAAAGTGCATTATTGATCTAAGAAAATGTCACTGCTGTACACAAATAAATGAGATTTAGACACAAAGGATAAGCAAGTCAGATTTTTTCTTCTATTTTTTACTGTATCTATCAGAATAGCATCCAAATAAGAACTGTAAGCTCACTGAGAATGCAATCTACCAAAAATACATTTTCAAAAAAATTATGGCATTAGCATCTAATTGATCCAACTTAACGAATTAGATGGCAAATCAAGAAATTGTTTTCTTCTTCGCCTCCTGCTCTTGCAGCACTAATTGTTGGAATTGCATTGCTTGTTTGCTCATTTGTACACAAGTGAGACAATATGAATGATGTACCGTAAAAGTGTTACTACATTCTTCACTTCAATCTGCACCATGCACTCAAGAAAACTTCAGTGCAATTCTATCATGTTGCTCTGATCTTTCCCTTAACTCAGCACCTTAGACCATTTACTTTCTTGGCTTCCGTGTTAGAAAATAGACTTAAGAATTACCTTGTTCCTGCAGTGTTCTCTGCAAGCTACTACATGAATCTCCTCTCAGTCTCCCTGCAGACATCCTTCCTGCCTTTGTGAGCCATCACAAAGGATTTTCAAGACCCCATCTATGACCTAGAAAAGGAGCTTGCTGACCTTTGTTTAAACTTGGTGACAAGAATGTTTTCAGATACACTTGTCCCTGCTCTGCTAGAAAAGGACAGAGTTTCTCATCTCAGTGGGTGGAGGAGGGCTGTAGGTGGCTGAGCCACAGCTTGCACTGTCAGCAGCATCATTCAGGGGCAGGCAGGCACTCCTCAGAGCTGTGTCAAGGACCCATGCAGATAAACCACCTTTGCCGCCAATCTGAAATAGCACTAACACACTTTTTATAGGACCAGTGAAGGACTTGATCAGAGCTATGATGGTAAAAATACTTGCAGGTCTTTGCTGCTCTACATTTCACTATAGCACTCAGAGTCTGGACATGCGAGAAAGAGAAAAACATCTTATAAGATTATTGAAGTCTGTGGTGTCACAACTTTACTGGTGACTAAGCATTAAAATATAGATTGCTTTCTAGTTACTGTAATGATGAAGTTTTAACTTGTCTTGAAGAGAGGCGTTATTGGATAAATGGGTGCAGCAGTTAGGATCAGCCCCTCAACAGAGCTTGTATACAACACTCTCCAGTAGCTCAGCCTACCACAATAAGACTGCTTGCACTTTGTGCAACATTTTCTTAATAAAATCCATTTGTTAAGGGTTTTGCAAGGGCTTTTACTCTCCCTTCCTTGTTTTTAACTTATGACAATTACTTTGAGAGTTTTTTTTTTTATTATTATTTCTTTGGCAAGCTTTCTCGTTGTAATGTATGACCAAGTGGGGCAGACACTGATTTTATTTTATTATATTATTTTCCTGAGCTACTAAAATGGAAAATAATAATAACCTGTTAAACTATTGCATACATAAGACCCGCCTGACTTTAGGAAATTAAAAAGAACCTTTATATTTTCTTTTTTTTTTTTTTTTTTTTTCTGAATGCTTTTATTAACATTTTTTTTTCTAATAAATATATTATTGGATGATTTAGATTTCTGAGATGTAGAGTTAATATTTACAAGCCAAATAAAAAAGCACCTTTCTTTTTCCAGTAACAGAGACATCACAGAATAAAAAAAAGAAAGGAAAAAAAAGAGAGTAGAAAAAGTATAACACACATACTTTCATCCACACAAGGCTGCTCTTCTGAAGACAAGAAACTTCAGCTCATCCTCTTTTTGTGAGACAGCTAAATTTAACAGAAGTGAATATTCATGTAATTGTCTGAGTCCACACATGCATTCAGATTTTGAGAAAATTATATATAAATGAAATAATCTGAGGCTATTGCAATAACAATTCTGAGATTGTCTTCATTCATTTTTTACAGTCAGTCCAATTTGTTAAAATCCTAGCAATGTATAAGAAGCTGGAAATCATAAAGAAAAGATAGACATTTTCAGAAAGAATGTACAGTCTATGCCTTCTCATTATAAACTAATTTGTAGAGAATCAGTTCTGCATTAAAGATATCATTAAGGACAGATTATTTCAGAGGGTTTGCTAACAATAAAATTATCCTACTGTTATAAGGAGTACAGTAAACTGATTTGTACAGAGCATCTATCTTTCATCCAAAATTTCTATGCCCTCCTGTTAAAACCAGAACTGCAGATAAAATGAACGAAGGATGAAGACATAGAATCATAGAATAGCCTGGGTTGAAAAGGACCTTAAAGATCATCTAGTTTCAACACCCCTGCTCTGGGCAGGGTTGCCAACCACTAGAGCAGGCTGCCCAGAGCTGCATCCAGGCTGGCCTTGAATGCCTTCAGGGATGGGGCATCCACAGTCTCTCTGGGCAACCTATTCTAGTGCCTCACCACCTTCTGAGTGAAAAACTTTCTTCTAATTTCTAACCTAAATCTCCCCTGTCTTAGTTTAAAAATATTCCCCCTTGTCCTATTATTATCAACACACGTAAACAGGCCTTCCCTCTCCTGTTTATATGCTCCCTTCAAGTACCGGAAGGCCACAATGAAGTTTCCCCAGAGCCTTCTTTTCTCCAAGCTAAACAATCCCAGTTCCCTTGACCTTTCTGTGTAGGAGAGGTGTTCCAGCCCTCTGATCATCTTAGTTGCTCTCCTCTGGACCCATTCCAAGAGCTCCACAGTCTTCTTGTGCTGAGGTCCACAGGCCTCCACACAGTATTCCAGGTGGGGTCTCACAAGAGCAGAGTAGAGGGGGACAATCACCTCCCTCTCCCTGCTGGCCACCCCTTTTTTAATTCAGCCCAGGACATAGTTGGCCTTCTAGGCTGCAAGTGCACACTGCTGTCTCAAAAAAAATAAAAAATAAAAAAAAAAAAAAATAGAAATAGGGCAGAAACTCTTCTTTCTACATGCTCCTGCATGCACAGGGTAAAATCCTTAAGTCTTGGTAACATTTCTTCCATTTTCCTTTCTCCCTCTGGCAGAGTACTTTGGTGATTGCAGTGTGCAAACCAGTTGCCATACTGTAAGTTTGGCATTATAGCTATCTCTAAAAAATTAAATTCTCCCTTCCTCCCTAGCAAAAAGTCCACAGTTTTTAGGTCCCTTTTTGGGTCCCTTTCTCAAAAGCAGAAATAAACACTGGGAGTGTTTATGCAATTTGGAAGCAAGTTTCTTTCTAAAAGTGAACAAGTTTCCAAACCCACAAAATTCTGCTTCTCTTTGAGATTCTTGGAAGGAGGCTAGTTAGCATAAAAGTCCATAACTACAGCTTTTCTGAATCACTGTTTTATTAGTGCATAGTTCTGAGATCATGTACTCTCTGAGCTGCAGATCACTGTTTAAATCATAATGGGTGTATGGGAGACCAAGATCTACAATTCTCGAAAAAAAAAAAATCAACATCAACAACAACAACAACAACAACATTTTCAGTCTTTCCAATCTAGTGTATAATTTCTGCCCAGCTCAGTCCACTTCTCTATCCCTGCCATATATTGCTTTGCTAGTGATTTCTTTTTCCCATATTCTAGATACTGTAAGTCTCTTATCCTGAAATGCTGAACTATTTCCATCTGTCTCCCTTTGCTGACTTCATATCAGAAGAAATTAACAGTGTGAGAGAACAGAAGACTTCACCATCAGTTCCAAAGTCTGGATCAAAACAGCCTCAGCACCTGAGAAAATCATACCTATCAAAAGTTATTTCTGCCTTTGGGTTTGAGCATGCTGAGCACAAAGAGAACATGGAGAAATTGGCCTCCAGGTTCTAAAACTAATTTCTGAATATTTTAGCAATTAAAGACTTATCTTATAGGTTTTCATAATAGAATTGCCTGGACTCCTGTCACTCTCAAGGATGATGTTGGAAATATTGATTATCAGAGCATTCACAGATACAGCTATAAATACACTGTTTTCCTTTAAATGTAAATTTATTTATGCATCTATGAATTAATTCAAGTGACTTGATATTATGCCCTGATTTATGTTACTACCAACAGAAAAGGAATAACAACATCCCTAAAAGAAAACACATTCTAAGCCAAATGCCTCACTGAGACACAAGTTGCTATACTCCAGGAGAACAGTTGCACTTTATTGTACCATAAGTGATTGATAGTTTTGCCCTATGCAGTGACTTTGTGGTTACAAGAGTATATGATCATCATAAGTCATTGTACCAAATGCTTCCTATAATGTCAAACAGAAATCAGATTCTCCAGTGAATACATTGTAAAGGAGCACATGGAGCTTTGAAAGTTCTAAGAATTCATCAGGAAAACTACAAATTAATCAAAGCTCAAGTTTGGTTACCAAAATGTAAATCATTCACTAGTCACTAATTCATATTATAGTAATGTAAATGTTCACATTTAATGTAAAAATATATCTATATGCAGATATGTGTACAGATGTGCCAAAGAAACTTGTAATCATGTTATACATCTGATTTAGTATTTGACATGTATTTAATTTCAGATTAAAAAATGGCCTCTAGTCAGCAAATCATTTTTACTACTTCCTGTGGGAAGATAGGAATATTGCTTCCTTCTCTATTTGACAGCATTTACAGTTAGCTCAAAGCTATCGGATAGAATTTGCACTGTGCACAAGATAGTTTTTATTTTACAAACCCAACATATAAAATCTAAATGCAATAATGATCCCTTTCTTTCTTTTCTTTTTTTTTCTTTTTTTTTTTTCTTTTTTTCTTTTTCCTCCAGAATGAGAAAAACAGTGAGTTTTAACATGATATTAATAAGGAACTGTGGATTTCTGGTAGTGATCTCTTTCCCCTTTGGCTGCATCCTGTAAAAATGCTGTATGTTTTTACTGAAGATTTAGAACAGATGAACTGTCTAATGTCAGTATAATCAAGCAGAATGATAACTCTGGACAGTAGCACTACATGTGTCTGGAATGGGAGTATGATTGTTTTAAGATATCTGCAGTTCTCTTGTACCTTATCAATCTAATGTCACTAAAGGCAATGTATCCTATAAAATGGGAAACACTATCACTCAGTTTTAGTATATTTCATAAAATTTACTGTGCAGTTGTAAATACATTTAATAAGAGTTTGACAAATAAGCAAATCTTACATGACATTTTTTACCATCTATTTAAACTCAGGAATCCATTCAATCGGATACATTATATTGCATTGATTTTAACAGAAATAAGACATTCACTATTTCAAGATACATAGCTTACTGAAATTAATAAACAAACATGCTGTTTAATAGTGGAGTGTAGCAATATAGCAATATACATTTTTTTTTTTTTTTTCAAATCCAAATCATAAATCCCATTGCTTTCAAGATATTTTTTTTTCTTATACTGAGTACTAAGTGTGTAGTGTTTAACATATACATCTAAACCAGCAGTATAGCAGTGTTGCTGTCTGGAATGTACTAGATAGCACTACTGGTGCAGAAAACAAATACTGACCTTCAACAAATCTAAGGTGAAAAAATTTGGATTTAAAACTTGAAAACCATAGCTCCTCCACCCCCAGTATAGAGATCACTGTGCCTCTATGAACACTAGCATTTCAATACAATATGACTGAAATATATTTTCTCCTTTGTTTATTAAAGCAGTTGCTTCTGTCACATCTGCTTTCTTAGACTGATTTGGGAACCCTTTTTTCCATTGTTCTTTAAAACTTCATATACATCTCTTGTATCTTGTGATACACTTGTTAGAAAAGCAAATACATTTCTATAAAACAGACAAAAATCTGTCAGCTTTCTAGAAAGCTTTAACAGAGCTGCTGTTCTCCACTAATTTGGAGAAGAAATACATATAAATAAATGTAAGCCATCCATCCAATAACTGTCCAAGATACCATAACAACAATCAAACAAACAAACAAAAACAAAATACCACCAAAGCAAAACAAAACAACAGCAAGTAGTTTCTGATGTTAAGCTCTAACAGTTTGTGCTTCGCTTTCTTTTTTAGTTTTAAGGAACTAGAATTACATGCCTAATGAAGATGATAAATCTATTGAGAATTAAGGAAGCTGTTCAGTTCTGAAAAAAAGCAGCAGGAGGGGAAAATAAGATTTTAATTTTAAAAGAGCAATTACATGTCTTAAATTCAGTGATAACAAAATTGTTTTTAGAGATGTTGTTTCTGTAGGTGTCTTTAATTTAGATTTTCATGGAAATTAATAGGAAAGATTCTTAGATGTTCTTAAAAACAAAATTCTTAAAACAGCTGTGAACTAGAAGACTATTAAACTGCTTACAATTAAATGATTTTTCAAACATCCTGGGGAAGTGCAACCCTGGCTACAGATGGGGGAATGAATGGATGGAGAGCAACCCCACAGAAAGGGCTGGGGGGGGGAGGGGTTGGTGAATGGAAAACTGAATATGAGCCAACATACTCAGTGCCCTGGCAGCCAAAAGGGTTAACCATACCCTGGAGGGAAAATCAAGCAAGCCATTGCTAGCTGGTCAGGGGAAGGGATTTTCCTGCTCTGCTCTACACTGTTACAGCTTCACCTCAAGTACTGTATGCAGTTTTGGGTGCCACACTATAAAAAGAACATAAGATCATTAGAGATTGTCCAAAGGGCTATCTATGAAGATGGCAAAGGGTCTAGAAAGCAAGACATGTGAGGAGTGGCTGAGGTCCCTTGGTTTGCTCAGCCCAAAGCAGAGGAGGCTGAGGGGAGGCTTCATGGCAGCCTGCAACTCCCTTATGAAGGGAGTGGAGAGGCAGGTGCTGAGCTCTGCTCTCTGGGGACAGTGACACGACCCAAGGGAATGGCATGGCATGGAGCTAAGGCAGGGGAGTTAGGAAGAGGTTCTGCACTGAGCGGGTCATGGGGCACTGGAACAGGCACCTAAGGGAAGTGGTCACAGCACTGAGCCTGCCGGAGTTTTGGACACATCAAGATGCTCTCAGATATAAAGTTTGATTTTTGGTTATGCGGTCCTGTGTAGAGCCAGTAGCTGGACTCAGTGATCTCAGTGTGTTCCTTCCAGCTCAGGATATTCTATGAATCTAAGCATGGAGGTTACTTTACTTCCTTCTCAGATAAGCAGTTGTAACTGCAGAAATTCTCTGAGTTCAATGTCAAAGTCAGACACTCCATTTAAATGATAGTGGTTTGGTCCTCTGCATTTCTAATAGAAATATTGTATTTTAGCCATATGTCTGTCCCTAAGTCGTAGCTCACAACACTGGACAGAATTTTTCTGACATAAAAACTAAGGTCTGACACATAAATATACTTTGATAGTCCATTCATATCAATGCATTCATATCAATGATTTTATCAACAATGAGGTCTTTAAAAGATGTTTAGATGTAGAGCTTAGTGATATGGTTTATTGGAGGACTTGTTAGTATTAGGTCAGAGGTTGGACTAAGTGATCTTGGAGGTCTCTTCCAACCTAAATGACTCTGTGATTCTGTGAATAGCCAGTATGAATCTTCCAACAGCAGGAGACAGTGATGCTGACACAACAAAGCTCTTACAATATATTGAATTCCTCCAAGAAATCTTTGGGTGCCAAAATGTTTGTTCTATGTGGGCTCAGTGTGTAAGTCAAAGGAGGTCATTAAGAAAACATGATTTTTCACCAAAGGTGTAAGAAAAATAAAACTGCTTCTAGGTGGGAAAAAAGTATTTTAAAATAAACTACAATGTTGACACTTAATGCAGTGATTTCTGTGGTTTTCTCTAGAAAGTCAAATTATATACAAAGAAAGGGAGGAAGAAAATTATGAGCAATTGACACTATGTTTTACCTATCAGACTTGAAATAGAAAAAAAAAAAAAGAAATAAGAAGTAATATGTTTGATAAGATGCCTCAAGTCTTAGACTCAGCTGAAAAAAAAAGAAAGACAAGGAAAGAAGTTGGGGTGGGGGGAGGGGTGGAATGATGTATGAAAAAAAAAATTTGAAACGAGAAGTACTTATTCTAGAAATACAGGGTAGACAGTGAAAATAAACAGTGTGTCTTGTAGTCTGCTCTTGCTTGACAGTACTGAGAACTATGTTGCCATAAATAGGTCCTTTTATGGTTGGATCAGGCCAGAACCTGTCAAGAGCACCATGAGATCCACCTCCTGCTATGGAAACTCTCCTGCTGCAGCTCATCTTCTCACAGCTGGAAAAAGAATGCAGAAGTCCAAAGTTTTTACTTTCAGATCTGAACATGATCTAGAAATAAAGTGGAAAACAAAGATCCTTCTTCACTTCTTCCAGATGGTATACATAGCTATGAAAGTAGGATACTTCCTACAGACCGACAAAGATCAAATAATATTATTATTTTACTTGTTATGGATTAGATTCTGAGAGATTATACAGTTTAATGACAGCAGATAATAAGCAAAAGCCATACATGAAACATTTTTAGAGTTTCCTAGCGCAGTATGGGAGTCATATATTCTCCAATATGATTTTCAGAACATGACAATATATGCTCCAAAGTGATAATCCTCCTTACTCTGAAACAGGATCCAACTATCTTCAGAGTTAAAAATAACCACTTGGAAATGTTTTAATATAGTAACAAAGACAACACCTTTTGTCAAAATTCCTAAAAGAGCCTTATGTGTACCTGTATCATTCTGAATATCCTAAACATTTTAAGTTCTGTTTTCATCTTACCTCTAAGTGTTTCACTTCTTGTTTTCAACATATTTATGCAGAGGAGAGCAACAGTCTTAACCTTTAATTTTACTTGCAAGATTCAAAAATCCTAAAGCAGAATTACATGAATCAAATGCGTATGAAAAAAATTAAAGATGTCACTTTTACAGGAACCCAATTCTGTGTTTGGAACTGAGAAGTCACCATATTTCATCAGACAACAGGCTCAGCAAATCCCATAACCTGCATAATGCGGAGTCGATCATTACATATTCCCTGCATCCCAGAAATGAACACATTCAAGTACAATAACAGAGTGCAACATATGGGAGAGAAAATCCTTCTCATTTTTTAAGGAATGAGACTTGCTTTTTTATTACATGCATAACAACAAATATGTCTTGATATCTAATTACAGTATCTGACAGTGTGACCTCTTCTCTCAGTAAGTTTCACAGAGGCAACTAGTTCCTGCTGGGGAGGTGGGCGGTGGGGTGGGGGGTGTTTAATTGCATTTTTTCTAATAATAATAATTCTTAATGTCTAATGTCTATCTGCCTTTTGTAATAATATGGTATAATGTGATGGAATGCCAACCAGATGAGTTTATAACATAGAAATTTGATCTGTTGAGTTTAATTTTCTCCTACCATCACTTTCTGTCTTTCTTTGCTGCTCTCTAACTCTCTTAGAAACAGAATGTACTAGAGCTGAGTCTGAACTAACCCCATTAGTTTTTATTTCCTTTACAGAAATAAAACCAAAAATGTTATTTCTGACACTGGACTGCAAAAAGGATACAGACAAACAAGAGCTCCCTCCCAGATGTCTTCATTCTGTAATCTCTTCAGTTACTGTACAATAAGCTTTTGTGGAAGTAGTTCCATGTTTTCTCTGACTAGGAAAACCTGGAAAGCTGTGCTTTCTTTTAATATCTCAATACAATCATTCTCTGCAAGAGTTCATAAAATGTGTTTAGGTCACATATTCACAGTTAATACATGTGAACATATTTCAAGTGCCTTAGAAGGATGTGATTTGTTAACAAGAGCCTATTTTCCTTGCCCAGCTTTCTGCATTGCAGGTAAGGTGAAGACTTTGAGGAGAGAAACATTCACGTTCCACAACAGTTAGTGAACGTACCTTGTAGAGGAGAAGGGCTAGAAGGAGCAATGAGAATCAGTTGACCCACAGAGTTTTTGCAGGGTTTTCTGAAACCCAGAATGCAAAGACATAGCAGGAAAGGGGGAGGTTTGTTAAGCTAATATGTTTCTATTCTTTCTCATCCCAAGTTGTTTTTATTTATAAAAGCTCCTTGTTTAAATTTCTATTCTAATAAAGTGTTAGTTTTATACTGTCAAAGTCCTCTTATATAAAAACTTGAAGGACATAATTGAAAAATACCTATGTCAAGGGTTTAGGGACCACATCATTATCCTTGAAGAGGGAGACAAGTTTTTGTGCATAATAATAATAATTATAACAATAATAATAATAATACAAAATAGAATAAACTAAGAAAAATAAATTCTACATTGTGCAGTGGGAGAGTAGTTCTGTCAGGGAACACCCCTCTATCTCACTGCTTCTTTTGGATCCCATTCAACTAATTTGAACTCACTTTGTCCTTCTGCTTCTATCTGTGACCATGATCTTTGAGACATGGACTTCCTTCTCCTGCTAAAACACAGAAGGGAAATGTTCTCTTCTGTGACAGGTTGACCTCTGCCACAGCTATGTCCCATATAGCAGTTTGCAACAGGATGGGGGAAAAGAATGAAAAGGGCAGAAAGGAGGAAAACTGGATCTAAATGACAATTTGATCTGCACAGACAAGCTGGACATACAAGCAAAGCAAGACAAGGGATTCATTCACTGCTTCCCATTGGCAGGCAGTTGTTCAGCCATTTCTAAGAAAGCAGCGACTATCATCACATGTTACGGTTACTTGGGAAAACAAATGCCATAATCCCAAATGTCACTCTTCTTTGTTCTTTCCCTCATCTTTTATTGTTAAGCACAGTGTCATGTTGTATGGGATATCCCTTTGGTCAGTTGGAGTCAGCTGTCCTGACTGTGTCCCCTCCCAGCTTCTTGTACACTCCCAGCCTTCCCATTGGCATGGCAGCATGAGAAAAAAGGACAGTGTTGACACCGTGCAAGCACTGCTCAGTGACAATTAAAACATTGGTATGTTATCAACACTGCTTTGGTCACAAATACAGAGCACAGCAGTTTGCTATGAAGAAAATTAACTCCACCCTGAGCAGATGAGTTCATCATCTAAAACAAAATGAAAGAGAAAAATCACTATTCTTACCTTAGTGGTGTATAAATCTTATCTCAGTGTTCTATTTCTATATATGCTCTTATTTTCAGGTACTTAGTCCAGAGGAAGACTGCTTGATAGTGCTTTATAAAACATACTAGAAATGTATTTATATATACATGCATATGTTATGTATATACATGTGTGTATGCATAAACATATAAAATCCTGTTTAATATATGAAAATTTTTAAATTTTAACTCCAGTTACTGCATTCTGTTTAGATTTCTAGAAATTAATAATAATAAATATATGTGTATATATACATATATATATAGCTCCTTACATGAATTTGGTAGTACAGAATCCACTAATGTCCAGATAAATGTTACACCCCTTTGGAACTCAATCTCAAGGTTCTCTAGAGAAGCTCTTCTCTAAGGCAGCACAGATCTGAAGAAATTAATTTAGAATAGCTGAAGCTTGGGTTTTGCTCAGAGCACTCACTGTCCATTTTCTTCTGAGATGAAATGGGGAAATTGAATGAGTATAATTCAAGAATCAGCTAAACAGCTGACATGTTCAAAAATAATGCTGAGATCACACACTGCTGACTTGTCCAGGCTGTCTTTTTACACACAGTAAATACAGAATTGCACTAATAACTCAATATTTTGGTGACATCTTTACTTGCAGGAACTAACCAGTGTTAGTAAGTTTGCCTCATGATATCATAAGGCATAGTTTAATCTTACTTTCCTGAAACCCCAAGTTCATTGCAAGCACATACTACCTACATTTCTGGAGTTGAGAGACAATATTATTTATAATTTATTTTTTCAGAGGTAGAGGAATCATTTTCTCTGTGATAACTAGTAGTTAAGAATCTGTTGACTGCAAAAGCAACCACTCAGCTTTACCACTAAATGCAAAACCTCACAATTTATGAGGCTTTTTTTCCTGCTTTCCATCCAGGATTTGAGACAGTAAGTGTTCCTGTAATTATATCTGTAAATTAAGAGCACCAGAAGACCCCAGAAAACATTGAGGAACTATATTAGTTTATATAATAGCAGATCTTCTGTGAACTTCTGTAATTACAACAATCAGTAGGCTTTACCGTCAACATTTCCTCTTTACTACTAAGAAAGGAAAGAAAGGGAAAAAAATGAGAAGGAAGAGAAGAGAGGGAAGAGAAAGAAGAGAAGAAAATAATAATAATAATAATAATAAAAATCTTAGCACCAAGTCCTAGCTAAGATGCTTTGGAAAAACAGGAAATCAAAATGTGCACAAATTCTTCTTTATTTATTTATTTTTTTTTCCTTTCCTAGAAGGGTTACCACAGTATCTGTGCCCAAAGACATCACTTTTGGAACCTGGAACCTCTTAGCAGATTTTCAGGATGTAGAACAGTAGATGAATATGGGTTTTCCTACTCTTTTGGGTTTTGTGCCTAAAACTGGCAATAATAATTTTTTCCTTTGTTCCTTTTTGACTCACCAAGTAAAGGTTTACTTTCATTTCCAACATGAAAACACATTTTACTTTTCATAAGTTCTTAACCAGTTTCAGGATCACATCAGTCAGGACCATGGATCTTCCTGACATGCCGATAGGGGGGATCGAAGCTGAAAGGTGTGCTGTTCACCTAAACTCGTGGCTTCGAGACTGGTGTGA
>CM021732.1:99638041-99652644 GCA_011075105.1 Heteronetta atricapilla
GGGTCCCTTCCAACTCAGGATATTCTATGATTCTATGATTCTATGATCTCTTCAGGATCACAAAGGTGCATCTCTTTACCTCCAGCAGTGCCTGCAACTAGACCCAGCTGGAAAAGTGGCTGACTTTCATTATTAACCTTTGAGCTCCTGAAATAGCAGAGTGTCTATTTCTGTCTAGATCCTTAATGTTGCTTTCAATAACTTCTAGAGCTTCTCTCCCATGTGTAAATCTTTCATCTAACACCTAACCACTGTGTCAGCATTAAATCCACTACACATGATCCCCTCCCAGTTGTCAGCTGAACACATATGGGGGAGAAGATCTTATTTATTTATTTATTTATTTATTTATTTTTCTATAAACACTCCAGAAGATTCAGTTGGCAAATTCCTGGCTCACCTAAGAAAACTGCTCATGCCTTTGGTTTCTACTACCGTTTCATTATGTCTCTTTATACATTCTTTGAATTGTTTTTTGTTTGTTTGTTTGTTTCTTTGTCTGTTTCAATCTTGCAGAATTTTAAGGGTGATTTTGTAGAAGAGTGTAATGAGGAAGATTTATTGTTCTTTGGAAATTTCTTGAGTGTTATTAACTATCAGTATAACTTTGTTTGCATGTCACTTATCACAGTGCTGTCTGGTTGCTGCAGATACCTACTGAAAGATCCCCTTCCTGAATAGCACAGTGTTGAAGAATGACAGTCTCTAATAAATATCTCAATTTTGTAATGATGTAAACCTAAAGAGAAGACACTTTACATATACTACATATGTACATACTCAAGCAAACACTATTCCACACAAATGATAGGTAAATGAATGCAATTTAGAGACATTTTTGGTAACTAATGAAAGATCAACAGTACAAGCAATAAGACTGCATAAATTTATAACTCTTTATATCATTTCCGTTATTAGGCAGTTCAGCTTTGCTGAACTCTTCTTAGTGACTTTTGTTGTTACTGTTTGTTTCTTCCCTTTCTGTGGTCCTATGCAGTCTTGTGCTACCCAGACATTCAGCAATATATATAACTATCTCTTTTCCTGGGTATCAGTCCTACTGATATGAGATAATTGGGAGACAGAGGCAGAGAATAAATACACGTGCACTATAGTTAGTTGCTTAGGAAATAAAATATTTTTGTTCTGAAATTTTGCTGTCACTCTGAACTTTGTCACTTGTATTAGTTAATGCTCATTTCTGGTATTCCAAAAATGAAGAAAACCTTGATCTGCAGAAAAATAAAAGTTTTCCCTTAAAAAGTCAAAGTATACAAGATCTGTTTTTGATGGAAAAATTTTACCCAATTCTAATGATGGGCTTTTAGATTAACTAAAATAAACATTAAGAAAAAAAAAAAAAAAAAAAAAAAAAAAAAAAAAAGCATATCTGTAAGTTGTAGGTTGGCAGATAGTCTAACTTTGTCATTATTATATATCTGGTGCATGTATTATATATCTGAAGCACATATCTGGTGCTTCAGTTTCATTTGAATAGAACAACAGAGACAATCAGGGATAAATCAGGGATAAATCTTGTGTTTATTTTTTTGTGATCGTTTCCTCTTTTTTTTGTTGTGGTTTATGTTATTTAGCTTTCAAACAGCAAGCCATCAGATATAGACACGTGTTGGGAAACTGGACTTTAACCATATAAACCTTTACTTAGATTTAAATGCAAGTTATTTTAAGAGTAACCTCTGAGAACTCTTATGTGTTAATACAAAACATAGGAAATTCTATATTTTTTAGAGAAAAATGTGTTTATGGTTACCTTGAGCAAAGAATAAAGCTGTATTACTACTACTTTCCTTACCTACTTTGCAGCATCACATCCAAATTAAAGAATAATCAAAAACTAATAATAAAAAAAAAAAAAATCTTGGTACAGCCAGAGACAAATTAGGCTAAAATATTGAAGTTTCATACAGTTTTTCTAATAACACCATGCAATGTTCAAATAGTCATTCTGGTAATATTCAAGGCCTTTAATGTTATCTGAAGTTTGAAATTTTAACTGATTTTGTAAAAGGAGCAATTATATCTTCTCATTGCTTTGTCCATTTATAGATAGAGAGAGAATAGTTAGAGAGAAAATGATCACATAAATAACCACTTTATATTCTCAGTCATTATTAGAATGTTGTTTGAAAATACCTAATTGAAGCATTTGAAAGGGCAAAAAGGGTAGAGAGGTTGTTAAAACCTATGTTAAGTTAGTCTGTACTAACTCACTAGAGAAGGAAAATTATTTATTCAGAGTATTTTTCAGAGAAAGAGATCACAAAATCTCTGCAATTCAAGAGTATTTCAGCATCATTTTACACTGACCTGTGAGATTTATTTATTTTTATTATTTTTGAAAGAAATTTATTTTGTGCTGTAAATCGATGAGAGCCCATTCTGGAGAGAAACTTCCTTTAACCTGGTAAATAGAAATGAGATGAGCTATTGTTCCAGTCACCACTTAAACTTGTTGTGGGGGAGGACACAATATGGGTATTATCAGCTTGACCTGGAATTGTTACTCTAGATGACTGAAAACAAGTGCACTACTGAAATCCATGTTTTACCAGTCATCAGTTGCTCAAGGACGATCCCTTCAGACAGCCCTATATAGTGACAGCAACCCTGCTTCCTCTCTGTTAGCTAGAAGTGATTATCTAAACCATCTCAGCTGGAATCATGGAAGTTATAATGGGGTGAATTCAGAGGTAAAGGTTAGGGTGTATAACAAGGCAGACAATTTTTGTTGCTACCATTTTTCTTCTGATTAGCAGAGCTTTACATTTTGATGCTGTCAAGCTCTGATCACACAAAGATCATTTTCTGCTTCTCACCTCTGTATGACTGCCAGGTATAGCTTCTCAAAAGAAATATATCTATATCAAGATCTCTTATCCTTCTCATTGTTCCCTTTATCCTATGAAGGCAGTACTGAGCAAAGACCACCAAAGATTATATCTCAAGTTTGTAATATTTAGTTTTCCTAAAGCCACAGACACTTATGTTAGGTATAGCATGAGAACCTCTTGTGAAGAAATTATTAAGAGCAGAGAGTGAGAGAAAGGCTCCCATACCTTCACATGGAAAGACCCTAATCATACCATGTGAGGAGAATTAAGACACCTGGGAAAAGCACCTGAAATATACTTATGCACATTAATAAAAGCTGTTACAATGTTAGTCTTCATTTAATTCTCTAATAAAAATGAGTTACTAATCACAAATTAACCAGTCTGTCTAGTGAGCTGAAGCCCCCAGATACAGCAAGTATCCTCTACATTGAGGATAAGTAGGAGAGGGTGGAGATTTAAAGGGTGAAGAAAGAGAAAAATCAAGGTTCAAATGCTTAACTGAACTGCAGGTCAGTTGGACAAATGAGGGAGGGGGCACCCCAATAGTATAGGGTGTCTTTCCTTGACACCCTATTGCTCACAGATTCAGAGTTCAGACTCTTCCAGGTGCCTGGTCCTCTTGCTATTCTAAAAGGTTTAGACCAACCAATCCTACAAAATAAAATCAAAACAAAGGTAATGCAAAGCAAAAAGAACAAGAAGCCTACAGAAAACACATGAAAATGCACAACACATTAGATATGCAAGATGCTGAAGGCACCCATAACGCTCTCTGAGGCTCAGTCACTGAGCTCACAGTCAGATGATTCAAGGCAGCCAAGCAGCAACAAATCATGGCCATGGCACAAATGACTTGTTACAAAACAAAGACATTAGTTTTACATAGTCAGCTCTCCTTATTCATGGTCAGTATGTTGTCACCAGGCACTAACTCTTACTTGAAGTTTTTTTCTTATTGTTATTCTTTAGCTTTCATAGCCAGGCTTCACATATGAGTAAATATATAAAGACACTCCGAGCAGAAGACTATATATGCATATATATATATATATAGCTAGTTAAGAAAAGGAATAAATGTCAACTGCACCAAAATGAAATTCTTGTTCCATATTACAGTAAGACATACCTTCAATTGAAAATGTCTATCAAATCAATTAATCCTTATGAATAATGTCATCTTTAAATAAAAGTCTACTTAAGAAAACATTATTATAGTAAACATGATTATAGTAAAGATCACAAGAAAATACTAAGTTAACTAAATGAACAATAGTTTCCTTTTTTTCTTTACTCTTGGTAGATCCATGGTTTATAGTATCCATCCTATTAATGTTGTCATCCAGCAAGAGAAGTACAATTTCATCAATTTGTTTGTCTAAGGACTGTAACTTTAGTAAGTTTAACTATTCACTTTTGTACAGTCATTAAAGGGCAAAAATAAGACATTTAACAATAGCTTTCAATTTTCATGAAGTCTGTAATGGTGACTTCTTACATAAGGACCAGAGTGTTGCACAGTTTGTTGCTTTGTGTGACAGCTATTTTCACTGGTTTACAACTGGTTTAATGAGTGATGGATATAGCCAGTTACATTTATGAAAATGAAATTTCTCCCATAATTCAGTACTGTAAAGAAAATACATAAATCAACATTTTGGAGCCCTCTCTATAAGTTTTGTCTCCCATATCTTTTAAAGCAGAATGGCTAAATTATGAGAAACAAAGATACAGTTTTTATTGTCAAGAAATAAAACCTATTCTTTGTATATGAAACTGGCAAGGTTAGAAGATATGAAGATATAAGCCAATATAAAGTTGCTAACAACAAGAAATCTTTGAAGCTGAAGTATGAGATAACAATTGAAAAAAAAAAATCCCTGTGTTCATGGCAAAGCAAAAGCTTCATAATCTTGTTACAATGGCATTTACATGAAAAACGTGGGAAAAAAAAAAATGAATTAGTCACCTAAATATATATGAAGAGCAGTACAGAAAACTTGCCTGCTTTTATAATGGTGTCCTAAAAGAATAAAATTTATCTCCTGAATGCAGTTGTTTAAAATACTGCATTCTAGAAAAAAAAAAAAAAAAAAAGGAATACTTTTCTGTACGTACTTTCAAGGATAAAAATTGACAACTTGGATTCTACTTTTCTTATCACTAAATTTGTTCTAGAGTTTCTTGAATATGACGGTAACAAAATCCAGCATTAAACTAGACCCTTTTTTAAACTGAAGCTGATCAAAAATGACTTATGCCTCCTCTTTGTGATATAATTGTGATATAAACAACATTATATTATTTGTCTCTGATGGCTATGAGTTTGATATATGTCTAGACATTGAGTTTTCAGGTATGATTTGCAGCTTCCCTAGGAAGTTATCTAGGAAAGTATCTTTCCTAATTAGTCATATAAATGTGTCTCAATAAAAAAATGCAACATATTTCAGAAAGCAAAATGTAACCAAAATAATAATAATAATAATAATAAAGCTCATTTGCAGCATTCTCCGGACAAAGAAAATTCTTTAGCTGTCCCTGCCCTGATCTCCTGCGGCTACCCAGATGGACAGATCCTTTACCTACTTGTATGGGTATTGAGATCAGCAGTTGTTCATTCTTCAGCTTGTTATTGAGTTTATCTTAGACAGCACCAAGAGGCCATGCAGCAAGAGCTAGGAATGTGTGGGCTACAAGTCTATGTAAAGCACAGGAACGTGTTGCTGACAACAGCATAAATGTTGACATCTTCTCGAGCATAAAGAGACTTGTGATTGCTTATCCAGGAAAAAGATTTCCACATTCTGAGACCAGAAATGGCCAGCACTGGAGATGACAAAATGTATTAACTTCTTACCTGGATATTCAAGGTGCTGGATTAAGGCAGTACTCTTGATGATTTTAATAGCTTTCACCTGTTTGGGAAGACACCAAATGGGGATTTATGATCCAAAGATTTCTCTGGAAAAAAAACTGGGTGTACTATGTTTCTGTATTTGACTTTCCACACCTCAAAAAAAAAAAAAAAAAGTGGGGGGGGCAGGTGAGGAATACAACTGCAGACAGCAAATCATAGGATCATAACATCATAGAATCATTAATGTTGGATAAGATCTACAAGATCACCTCCCTGGTCCTGCAGGCTACACTATTCCTGATAAAAGACAGGGTGCTGTTGGCCTTCTCGGCCACCTGAGCACACTGCTGCCTCATGTTCAGTTGAGCATCAACTAGCATCCTCAGATCCTTTTCCTCTGCACAGTTTTCAAGCCACTCTGTCCCAAACCTGTAGCACTGCAAGGGGTTGTTTTGTCCTAAGTGCAGGATCCGGCACTTAGCCATGTTGAACCTCATCCCATTGGCCTGTGCACATCGATCCAACCTGCCTCTCCTCAGGACCTTCCTTCCCTCCGGCAGATTGACACTTCCACCCAACTTGGTGTCATCTGCAAATGCACTGAGGATGCACTCAATTCCCTCATCCAGATCATCAGTAAAGAAATCAAAGAGGCTGGGCCCCAACACAACAACCCCTGGGGAACATGATTGGTGACAGGTCACCAGCTGGAATTAATTCTGTAACTTAGAAATCTTCACTCACAGTGAAAACCATGGTGGATGTTCTGACCTACTTTGCAGCAGACCTGTAAGATGCAGCTTCAAAAGGATAGTGACCCACTGGAATGGAACAAGATCAATGATCTGGACAAGGGTTTCAAGAGTACCCTCAGTATGTTTGCAGATGACACCAAGTTAGGTGTGAATATTGATTGATCTGTTGAGGGTAGGAAGTATCTACTACAGAGAGATCTGGACAACCTGGACTGGTGGGCCAAAGCCAACTGTATGAGGTTCAACAGGGCTAAGTGCTGTATCCTACTGGGGGCACAGCAACCCTGTAGAACACTACAGGCTGGGGGAAGAGCAGCTGGAAAGCTGCCCTGCAGAAAGGTACCTTGGGATCTTGGTTGATGGCCAGTTGAATATGAACCAGTAGGATGCTCAGGTGGCCAAGAAGGCCAACAGCATCCTGGCTTGTATCAGAAACAGTATGGCCAGTAGGACTAAGGAAGTGATTGTCCCTCTGTTCTTGGCTCTTGTGAGGCCACACCTTGAATACTGCATTCAGTTTTTGGCCTTCTTCACTACAAGAAACACAATGAGGTGCTGGAGTATGTCCAAAGAAGGACAATGAAGCTGGTGAAGGGTCTAGGGAAAAAGTCTTAAGAGAAGAGTCTGAGAGAGTTGGGGTTGTTTACCCTAGAGAAAAGAAGACTAATGGAGACCTTATCATGCTCTACATTTGCCTTAAAGGAGGATATAGTGAGGTAGGGATTGGTCTCTTCTTTGAAGCACCAAGTGATTAGACAAGAGGAAATGGCCTTATATTGAATCAGGGGAGGTTTAATTTGCATATTAGAAAAAAAATCCTTCACTGAAAGGGTTGTGAAGTATTGAAACAGGCTGCCCAGGGAAGTAGATGAGTCACCATCCCTAGAGGACTTCAAAAAACATGCAGATGTAGTGCTTAATGACATGGTTTAATGCTGGACTTGGCAGTGCTATGTCAAAGGTTGGATGAGATGATCTAGAGGTCTTTTCCAACCTAAATGATTCTACGATTCTATGATTTTATGAATGCAATAACTCGTGACTGTCACCTCCAAGGCTGTGCCAATATAAAAGTATGAAGCTAGAACAGAACCATATTAGCAGACCATTATTTACTATCCCAGTATGGAAGATAATCTGATACTACCAAAAGTTACTCTGATCTACAAAAAAAAAAAAAAAAAAAAAAAAAAAAAAAAAAAAAAACTGTAAATCGAGTGTCAAGTAATTATATTATTACCATTAGCCTCCATATTTTTATGTGCATAAAAGATACTTAAGATGCAGCTGACACTGCCAAACCAATTGAGCCAAAGTTCACACAATTAACATTGTAGAACCACATCATTACTGGTGCAGGCTGTATACTCAGCCTCAGCTGTCTCCATGTCTATCTGTAATTTCTTATTTCTTTATCTTTCCTTCCAAAAAGTCATGAGGTGCAGCCTGTAATGACATTACTACCATGAAGTCAGTACAGATATTAAAGGAAAAGTAATTAAATCCTTCCATAGTTTGGCAAATTAGTGAGGCTTGGTAGGAAAGCCAGAAAGGCTGTGTCAGGTGGAGCTGGGAGTACAGGACAGCCTGATCAACTTTCTGCACTTGACATCTCTCTACTGAGAAATCTTTTTTTAATTTTTTTTTTTAGAAATCAGAAATTGAGGATTATAAAACTCAGATAAAAATTAGAGGAACAACATGCAAAACATGTCAATCAGGAAATTACTCTCAAATAGGGAAAAATTGTTTCTAAGCTATAAGCAACTTGACAGTTCAAACTTGACTTTTTACCTAGACAATAATTAGTCATTTTTTATTGGATTGAAATACAATATCTAAATTCTCCCTATTTCAGACCTTTTCAGTGAAAAACAATTCCAGTGTCCATGGACATTCATTTGATAAATCAGACAGGGTGTGAAGCTGAAGGGGAACAGACATAGGGTCATCTTCCAGGTAAATACATCTTCCTGGTGTAGTACAGGGTGATTGTGACTATGCTATCATTTCTGTCATTTGAGACATTGAAACTGATGCGTATGGACAGATTCTTTGTTTTTACATGAAGTGTGATAAACCCTATGTTGGCAGAACATGTGTTAGGCTTAGATGAGAGCAGAGAAGAATCAATATGGCATTAAAAAAACAATGTGGATTGTGAACTCACAGATAAAAAATGAAAGTGTTGTAAAAATGTAACTAGATGAAGCAGGACTTAAGGAAAATTTCAGTACTACATCCATGCACACTGCTACAGTCATTTATTCAGCTGTAAAGATAAGGTAAAGAACTCATGCTTTGAGGAATTTACAGAGCTTAGTGAAATATTTGGCGAACACTTTAAAATGTCTTGCAGTGAGATCACTTAGAATATGCGTTGTCTTCTGCAGACACTACTGAAAAAAGTGGTCCTGGAGCACAAGGTGAGTAACACTTTTCAAACTTAGCAATAATATTTAACATATTTATTTTTAGCTAACTGTTCATTGTAGTCCACAACAATCTCTCTGACTTTTTTTTTTGTTGTTGTTATCATAATTGTGATGTCATTTCAAATGTATCAAGAACAGTCTTTCAAAAAGAGATTATATGCGGTCATAACAAGGTATAAATACATTGGAAGTGAGGTTAATTTTAATATTGTTAGGTTGAATAAAATGGTACTTAGAACTGCAATGTCAATGTTAATTACAGCATGGCTGCAACACTGTTAAAACACTTGCAAATTATACAACTAAATAATGTTGGAATAGCAAGATTGATTTTGAATTAAGCAATTTATAAACAGTTTCAAATACATTTAGAATAGCTCTTTTCAAAACTGTATTACCAATGATATGTATCAATCTGGCATTTTGTTCCAAAATGGCTAAGTGTTACATTTCAAGCTTTGAATGGATTGGACTCAGTGGAGCAATTAGTCAGAAACTAACCTTTTGGATAACAAAGTGAAATCAGAAAATATGCAATAACTTAGTGTTCAAGTAAATTTAAAAAAAAGTTCTCTAACTACAGACATTTGCAAAATTGCAGCTATCCAGCAGAATAATATCTGATTTAACACAGTTACTAAAGATAAATGATTTTTCCTGATCAAATTATATCAGGATGAATAATTTTATACTATATAATTGGTGAGCTGGATAATTCAATAAGCCCATTTACTATGGTTGACTTCCTTTCACAAGTAGAAATTCTGTAATAAGGAAGGCAGTTTTGTCAAAACAGCTGCCAAATGGCAGTAACACAATAAAAGAAAAAAGGCCATTAATCAGAAAATTAATTAAACATTCTGTGTATGTAAAACCTGCTGCATACTGAGAAAATGTGAATAGCCTGACAACAGCATTTGTAACAATTTATTTAGTAGAGAATTGTAGGAAACAACCAGTGTTTTGCAACAACATATAACTACAGATATTTTGCAAGAAGAAAAAAACTCCATTTCTAAGGTCAGTTAGTTAAGAAAATAATAGAAACAATTTACACATTTATATACCTTTCTTTTCTAATCTCTGTGTAAATACTCTAGGGTACCATTCTTCTGGTCTAAAGTAAGAAGCAGTCCTAAGAAAGAAAGACAGAATGCAGTTGTAAAATGGCAATAGACCACTGGCATCTCTCAGAATTGACCAGTATTATTTGATGAGTTAGGACTGAGATATTCTGCATCATTTGATACTGAATGATCTGGAGAAGCATCCAAAACTATTGGATGCTTCTGAAAATAGTTGCCAAAGTTTCTTCATAATTATTGAAATGGTTGATCTATTCATGACATTTAGGACACGACAGATCTTACAGGAAGCAGAAAACAGAGTACTTTTCTCTTCCTCTAAAATTTGCTTCACATTGCTTATTAGTGTTTCCAAGCACTCATAATTTCCATTTTGAAAGCAATGTTTTTAACTGTCGTGAATCAGAGAATCATTAAGATTGGAAAAGACCTCCAAGGTCATCTGATCCGATCATCACCCTACTAACAATATCACCCACTAAACCTTGTCCCTAATCAACAGGTTCAGCCTTTCCTTGAACCCCTCCAGGGACGATGACTCCACCACTTCCCTGGGCAACCTATTCCAATGCCTGACTACTCTTCTGAGAAGAAATGTCTCCTAATTTCTAACCTAAGCCTCCCCTGGCTCAACTTGAGGCCATTCCCTCTCGTCCTATCACTCATTATCTGCAAGAAGAGGATGACCCCCAGCTCCCCACAATTTCATTTAATGTAGTTGTAGAGAGCAATAAGGTCACCCCTGAGCCTCGTCTTCTCCAGATTAAACAAACCCAGTTTCCTCGCTTCTCCTCATAGGACTTATCTTCCAGGCCCTCCACAAGTTTCATAGCCTGTCTCTGGACATGTTCCCAGGCCTTGATGTTCTTCTTGTACCAAGGGGCCCGAAGCTGAACACTGTAGTCGAGGTGCGGCCTCACCAGAGCAGAGCGCAAGGGGACAATAACCTCCTTGGCCCTGCAGGCTACACTATTCCTGATACAAGCCAGGATGCCGTTGGCCTTCTTGACCACCTAAGCACACTGCTGCCTCATGTTCAGTTGAACATAGACCAATATCCTCATATCCTTTTCCTCCTCACAGCTTTTGAGCCACTCTGCCCCAAGCCTGTAGCGTGCATGGGGTTGTTGGGGCCAAAGTGCAGGACTCAGCACTTAGCCATGTTGAACTGCATCTCATTGGCCTCTGCCCATTGGCCCATCCTGCCCAGATCCCTTTGCAGGGCCTTCCTACACTCCAGCAGATTAACACTTCCCCTCAACTTGGTGTCATCTGCAAATGTACTGAGGTTGCACTCAATTCCCTCATCCAAATCAGCAATAAAGATACTAAAGTGGATGGGTCCCAACACCAGCCCCTGGGGAAAAACACTGGGGACTAGCCACCAGCTGGTTTTTAACCCAGCAAAGAGTGTACTTGTCCAAACCCAGCTTCTCCAGGAGAGTACCATGGGAGACCACGTCAAAGGCCTTTCTGAAGTCTAGGTAGACTACATCAACAGGCTTTCCCTCGTCCACCAGGAGGGTCACCCAGTTATAGAAGGAGATTAGGTTGGTCAGGCAGTACTTGCCTTCCATGAGCTGATGCTGACTGGGCCTGATCCCCTGGTGGTCCTGCATATGCTTCATGATTGCACTCAAGATGACCTGTTCCATCACTGAAGCTGAGTTAACTTTCCTTAAAGCTCAAGCTAGCGTGGTGTTCTGTTGTGTCATTAAGTATCAAGACAAACTAACTTTTGGGGGTTATTTTATAAATTTGTGAAGTTAAACACCAGAACATGAGTGTCTGTACAGTGATCTGAAAAATAAAAAAATAATAATAATAAAAATGTGATAGTAGTTTTAAATCTAACATGGATCTAACACAGAAGTGAGCATGCAGTCAATGTCTATAGATTTATATAAAATAACTTAGTATTGAACAGTAGAATTTTTCTCCCTAAAATGTCATGTTATTTGGGGAATTAATGTGGTATTTTCAGCTGGTTTTGTTTCTTTGTTTTTGATGGCATAAATTTTCATTGGGAGTGCTACACATCAATTTTTCAATATAATAAAATTAGCCCATTTTTCTGGGCTATATCACCACAGAAGATTGCAAATGAGAGTTCCAAAAACTTCCATTGAATTTAGAACCCTCACTAGTTTGCAAATCAATGGGAGTAAAACAGGTAATGGCCTCAAGCACTTTCTTATTATCTGAATAATTGAGTTTGAAATAAATAAAAGAAGAAACATTTGTGGCCTCCTGTGCAGTGCCTGATATTTTTAAATAACACTGAAGATAATTACTTCTTTTTGTATCACATTCCTTGATTCCTTTTTGAGGCAGCACTAAACAAGAACAGAATTATATGATTGGGAAGAACCCTTGGTCTGTGGTCCTTAGCAACTGGAAATGTACTCTGACTTTAGGAAAACACCAAATTATTCCCAATAGGGTACATTTGAAATACCCTTTCCTTTAAGCACCAAATATTCTTCATCCCATATATTTGATTTGCATCAGTAAGAAAATTTTGGTTTATATGTCTTGTGTCTAGTTGAATGGATAGAATAAATTATTTTCTGTGTCTGTATAGCTAATTAACTAAAGTGATCAAACTATTTGTATAGCATCATCTATAGAAATGATTAAATCAGAATTACATGGAATATGTTAAATTTTATATCTCCACATTTTGCTAATGTAAATGATTTATTCATAGGTAGCCAGTGTATGAAAAGCCAATGTATATTTCCTCCATGGAGGTCAAGATCATACTGAAATAACTTAAAGTCAACTTTTAATTTCTATAGAATATTTTATTATTACTGAAGTATCAGAACAATAGGAAATTGAAAATTAATAGATTACCAAAAAAAAAAAAATAATAAAGACATCATGGAGAGAACACAGAAAAAAAATGCATTAATGAGCAATAGCATTTGTGAATGTGTTCTGCTTGCAATATTTTAAGACTGTGTCTCCAGCTGCAGAAATAGTGTTGAACTGAAGCCATGAAAACCACTGAATCATTCATTAGCTTCCCTGTAGAGGGTGGTTAGATGACACAGTGGGGTAATGCACAAGCTTTTCAAGCTGGAGGCAAGTTGTGTCTAGATTTATGTCACAAGTGAGACACATTCAGAAGTATCAGCTTGCTTTCTATGTGCAATTTGTTATCTGCACCTAGATATTTTATGAATGGTAATCAGTTCAAACATAAAATAAAATAAAATAAATTTTTAAAAAGGCATTGCAAGAATATCACAATCAGGATTAAGAGGCTGTATAGACAAGGATTCAAAGTGACTGCCTACATGATGACTAGCTCTTTCCAAAGCTTTCAGCCTCTCAAAAAACTTATATGAAAACACTGTATTTTTGCAAAATATATGTGCAGAATAAGGAATGACCTATATAGACTAAGGTATGAGCACGAAAGTTCTGCTGTTATCATCTAGGAACTGAGTGGTCTGGATATATACACACTTGTTGCTACACAGGTATCATTTGCTTCAAGGCTAAAACAAATTAAACTGTGCTGCAGGAACATCTACCAGTGAAGTGAAACTAATGCTTCTCACAGTTGTTGTTGCCACAGGCTAGAAGGTGAATGGGTGGCATCTGTGGGTGTGCTCAGGGTGCTCATGGTTCAAGGTAAATTCGCACAAAAAATGGAGGAGAGCAGATGAAGATGAGAAGACAGAAAACTAATGGCAGTCAAGACTGTCATCTGTCTCTTGCTCAAATTTTAGTCTTTTATCTTTTCCATATCCTCATTCTTTATGGAAGCCAAGATAGCTAGGCAGCAGCAGCAAGAAGAACTCAACTTGAGAATAAGTTACAATTTCATGACTTTCAGTTTGAGAAACAGAGTCCAAAGTCACAGGTCTAGGTTAGCTGAGCCATTTGTTTGCAGGAGAATAAGCAAATAACAGTGACACATTGCTCCAAAGAGCTTATATTGAGAAAGCAAAACCAACAGAAACAACATGAAACAGTCTGTAGGCTACACCAGAATTCAATGAAAAAATACCAGTTCTTATGTAGTATTATAAGCTTTTGTTTTTGTTGGTTTTCTCAGGAAAGCTGCAATTAATCTGAAAAGTTGTAATATTCTATTGTACCTTTCATTTGCATCACTTCAGTATGCTACTGTATGTTTATTTATTCTATATTCAAAGGCAAAACCTCTCCTTTTTTGCCTCCTTATACTTAGCTTCCATAATTTCAGTCTTCTTGGAATCTTTGAATAGCATCTAGATTAACATCATGTTTTACAAATTAGAAGTGAAACAAAATTCAATCCATAACTATGAGTTTATGACCCCAAGGCAAATTCTTTATTAATTTATTTGAGAAATTTGCAATTGGATTGAATTATTGGTCAAAAATTTGTGAAAGAAGCATCCTTCCAGGTGGTGTCCTTTTCCGATGGATTTCTGTCATGAAATAGATATACTGAAGAATCATGTTGGCGTTTTCTTTTTTCTTTTTCCTTCTTTTCCTTTTCCTTTTCCTTTTCCTTTTCCTTTTCCTTTTCCTTTTCCTTTTCCTTTTCCTTTTCCTTTTCCTTTTCCTTTCCCTTTCCCTTTCCCTTTCCCTTTCCCTTTCCCTTTCCCTTT
>CM021732.1:99652654-99688788 GCA_011075105.1 Heteronetta atricapilla
TCCCTTTCCCTTTCCCTTTCCCTTTCCCTTTCCCTTTCCCTTTCCCTGTTTCTTTATGTTTGTTTCTTTTATATATATATCTTTTCATTTTCTTCTCTTTTTGTTTTAAAAATAAGTGTTATTTTTTAATTCCTTTACAAGCTTGCATCTTACTAAGAAAAAAAACGATATAGAGACCAAAAATAAAGAATCCATTGGATAGCTCTTTTAAGCATTTCTCCTTTATGTCTGAGGCACCATTTTGGAGAATAAAATGAGCTCTCAGGGTTCTTAGCAAGTTCAAAGAGCAGCATCTACTTTTTAAATACACTACTATGCACAATATTTATTTCCATATGCATCTATTTCACAGAATCACAGAATTTCTAGGTTGGAAGAGACCTCAAGATCATCGAGTCCAACCTCTGACCTAACACTAACAGTCCTCCACTAAACCATATCACTAAGCTCTACATCTAAATGTCTTTTAAAGACTTCCAGGGATGGTGACTCCACCACTTCCCTGGGCAGCCTGTTCCAATGTCTAACAACACTTTCGGTAAAGAAGTTCTTCCTAACATCCAACCTAAAACTTCCCTGGCGCAACTTAGGCCCATTCCCCCTCATCCTGTCACCAGGCACGTGGGAGAACAGACCAACCCCCACCTCGCTACAGCCTCCTTTAAGGTGCAATAAGGTCATCCCTGAGCCTCCTTTTCTCCAGGCTGAACAAGCCCAGCTCCCTCAGCCGCTCCTCATAGGACTTGTTCTCCAGACCCCTCACCAGCTTTGTCGCCCTTCTCTGTACTTGCTCAAGCACCTCGATGTCCTTCTTGTAGCGAGGGGCCCAAAACTGAACACAATACTTGAGGTGTGGCCTCACCAGAGCCGAGTACATGGGGACAATCACTTCCCTAGCCCTGCTGGCCACACTGCTTCTTATACAAGCCAGGATGCTGTTGGCCTTCTTGGCCACCTGAGCACACTGCTGGCTCATATTCAGCCGACTATCAACCATCACTCCCATGTCCTTCTCTGCCTGGCAGCTCTCCAACCACTCATCTCCCAGCCTGTAGCTCTGCTTGGGGTTATTGCGCCCCATGTGCAGGACCCGGCAGTTGGCCTTGTTGAACTTCATGCAGTTGGACTCAGCCTGTCAGTCCAGCCTATCCAGATCCTCCTGCAGAGCCTTCCTACCCTTGAGCAGATCGGCACACGCACCTAACTTGGTGTCATCTGCAAACTTACTGAGGGTGCACTCAATGCCCTCATCCAGATCATTGATGAAGATATTAAAGAGGACCAATCCCAGCACCAAGCCCTGGGGAACGCCACTAGTGACTGGCCTCCAACTGGATTTGATTCCTTTCACCACGACTCTTTGGGCCGGGCTATCCAGCCAGTTTCTGACCCAACGAAGCGTACACCAGTTCAAGCCAAGAGCAGCCATAGGAGTAACTATTTGCATAGTTACTCATATCAAGAACTAGGTATCAGTTTTGGTTTAGGCTTCAGCAGTCTCTGGGAAAAAGTATATTTCTAATTCATGCAATCTGAATTGCTTTCTGAACAACCGATTGACATTGTTGGGAATATAGACTTTTATTTAAATAAATATTTAAATGCTCTAAATGAAATAGATGAACATCTGTATCAGTATATAGACAGTATGAATGTTAATAGATGAGCCATATGTACATTGTTTTTAAAATTATGAAAACCATCCTTTTCCCCTTTATCTTCCACCTGTAAGTTGTTAAACTGTTTGCCAAATGATTGAAAATGGGAGAGTAAATACATCTTTGCTTTCAAGTTAAAGATATCACTTCCTAGACAGAGGGCTTATCAAAGGTGTTTCAATGGTTTAAAAAAATTAAATGTCATTTACATTTTTCTTACAGTATCCAGATAGTTCTACAGTTCTATGAGTACTGAACTATTAATTAAATGCATAGTTAAAATACTCTTTTGGAGTTTCACAGATCCAATCTGCCAAACTGTCATCACCAAATATGCTACAATATTGTTCTATAGCATTTACTAAAGTCTTTGAAACATCTGGAGGAAAGAAATGCTCCTGAAAGTAATCAGTTTTTTGTGTTATTATAGGGTTAGCAAGACATAATGAAGCATCAAATAAATAAATAGTATTACAAACAGTATGGAAGTTTAATGAATTTAACCTGCCTTGAGAATCTTAATTTTGGAACTTATTAACTTTTGATTACTTATGTTGGCAACTTTAATATTCTTATAGCAAACAGATAATGGATTGATTTCTGTAATGCAGTCTAAAATAATTGTTGATTAAGTAGAAGTGTTTGATATGGATTTTTTATAATGCAATATTATTATCGCAATTAGCAATATTTATAATATTGCTAATAATATTGTCTAAAAAAAAAAAAAGAAAAATGTTTCCAACATATTGTGTTTTTCTCTGTCACACCTTCCACAGTACTTGATTGCATGTATAACTGTATTTCAAAATGCCACTATTTTGTGCTAATCTAGAATGAGCATTAACTCAAAATAAATAAATAGATAAATAATGGCTTCTTACTCTGAGTTGCAACTTACAGTCTCTGCTTGGAGAGATGCCATGGGAGTAGCACATCACACACAGTGGAGCAAGCCAGAGAAGAAGATGGATCGACCACTGTCCTGCCTTTGGCCCAACCTGAGAAGCAGCAGGTCAGCTCCAGGAGGTTTACAAAACAGACAGCAATATTATGTCCAAGAGAAGATAGGCACGTATTTGAGAGAGGGTGTGCAAAGCAATACTTTGCTTTTTGAAAATTTTCACCTCAAAATTAACATCCCTTCCTCTCTTCCAAACACTTTTGTCTCTGTTAAGCTTTGACTTTGCCACTCAGCTGTCCAAGGAAATTAAATAGAGTGAGGCTGGAGACTTTCAACACTGTGGGACTGCATTAACTCTTCAAGTATTTGCAGACATCCTTCAGGAGAAGACAGACCGTAGAAATCCAGCAGGTTGAGGTTCTCACAGAAGCCCCAGTCTATTTCTCTGCTTCTTGCAACATCTTAGCAAACCTCTTCTACAGGAAGTCATGGGGAGCATCCCTTGTGATGCACCAAGGAAACCTCTCCTTCTTTCTTGCTACAGCTTGGTCTGCCCAAATTCTGGCTGCTTCCACACCCACAGTGGACTAGCTCTGCTCATTCTCCTCAGGCTCCAAACTGGGTAGCATTCAGAGATAACAATCTTCTGTGCTTTGTGTCCCTTCTGCCTCAGAAGTTTTCCTACAGCAACAAGCAACATTTACACCAGTATTCAGGAAAAGGTGAAAAACCTAGGCTGTTGACTGTGAGATCACTTCTACCACAGCAACCTGGCTGACCAGTATTTGTGAGATAAGTGAACCTTGGCAGGGAGGTGTTCTGGCAGGGATGGTGTGCAATGAGAAGGGAATTGACATTCCAGAAACTTTGTACAAAGCTGAAGTTGCCTGTGCTTCGACTGAATGTGCTATGGGGGTGACATGGAGGTAAAGAGCATACAGGCACAATGGTATTCACAAGCTATGTGAGCTGGAGCCAGGACACGTTTTAGGAAGTTCATTTTCTCATGAGGAAGGACCTTCAGAGAAGGGTGCTGGGTCAGGTGTCATTCAGCACAGAGCCGTAGAAGCCTGTACACAGCTTCCATGGTCTGCTTTGCTGGCACTTGTGAAGACAGAAAGCCAAAGTGTAGAAAATGGGTGCTGCAGTAGGGATGCAGCTGTCAGCAGGGCAGTTCATGTGGGAGAGTATGTAAGTATTCTCTTAGGCCACTGACTGCTACTGGTGCTTGTAGGATACAGGCAGGTAGTTACATGGTGGGGACAGGACAGATGATGGTCTCTTCAGCCCATAGGACTGTCCATAGGACTGTCCTCACACCCCATCATAGCTCCACAGGGGGAATGCAGCCCTTGAAGTGAAAGACAGCAGGTAGGGTCTGGTACGCCTCCCTGGGCTTATCAGGATGAGGTCATCTCCTGTGGGTTGTATGCCCTGATGGATCATAGACAGGACAAGTGTTGGATTTGTAAGAAGAATGCAACAGGTTTTGTTGTAGTAGAGAGGATTATCAGGGAATTGATAGGATGCAAGTAATGACACTGAAGGGACAGGGGTTGAGTCCTCGGCATGCTGACAAAATTGGATGACCAAAGATATGGCCTAAAAAGGGGTAAAACAGTGACTTGAAGCATAACACACCCTGGAAACTTATGCCACATGGCAGCAAGGCAGGTGCTCTCCCCTTCTCTAAAAATAAATGGCAATAAATAGAAAGGACAGTCAGATTTCCCTGGAAGGGATAAGTGGGCAAGAAGGAAGGGATAAGTGGGCAAGAATCTCATGCTTAACAGGTCAGACCCATCAGAGGGAAGAAGTGGTGTGTATCAGTAGCAAGACACTCCCTTCTGTGGGAGACTGGGACACCCACCTGCCAACCTGACACACAGGGAAAGTTTGCTGCTTTCCTGGAGCCAAAGTCAGCATGTCATGGAGAGTGCCAAGACACCCCAAGCCAAGAGACCACTACCATTCCTCTCCTCCACATGAGTGCCAATGTGTTGTGGAGCTAAGGCCGGCAGCTAAGCACCACACAGCTGTTTGCTCAACCTCCCTCCCCCAGTGGGATGGAGGAGAGAATGGAAAAAAAAATAAAAGCTTGTGGGTTGAGATAAAGACAGTTTATTAGGACAGAAAAGACATAATAATAATAATAATAGTACTACTACTAATATTGTGTAAAAAACAAGTGATGCACAATGCAATTGCTCACCACTCTCTGACCAATGCCCAGCCTATCCCTGAGCAGCCAGTCCCCCTACCTCTGCCAGCTACCCTATATTAATTGTTCAGCATGACACCATATGGTATGGAATACCCCTTTGGCCAGTTTGGGTCAGCTGTCCTGGGTCTGACCCCTCCCAGCTCCCGCTGCACCCCCATCCTCCTTTCTGGTAGGGTGGTGTGAGAAGCTGAAAAGTCCTTGGCTTAGTATAAGCACTGCTCTGTAACATGTCAGCATGTTATCAATATTATTCTCATCCAAAATCTAAAACACAGCACTCTACCAGATACTAGGAGGAAGAATAACTCTATCCAAGCTGAAATCAGGACAAAATGATACTACAAAGAGTGAGCCACAAAAAGATCAGTCAGAACTACTGAAATCCAAGGGCTAAAGCAAAGGGGACAGGAACTCAAATTGTTTTCTCCTTACAGTGCAAGGCAAGGATGAAGGCAGAAGCAAGTGTATCAAACAATAAGCCCCCAGCTATATGGCAGGTATTGCAGCCAGGTTTTCAGCCCCCATGCCTATGAGATGCTCTTTGAAGACAACTTAGAGATTCCTGCCAGGACATTTTTTTTTTTTTTTTTTTTTTTTTCCAGTGGGATGGCTAACTTTGCAAGTTAAGCTTAAAACTGACTTTCACAGGAAGTGCTCTCTGAAGCCAGGAGACCAGAGTACAAGGTGAAAGCATATGCAAAGAAGAGCCCTGAGGGAGGATTCCACACACCCCTCAGAGTCCAGGGGCAGACAACACATCATCTGAAATCTGTATAGCAATACTCGCACTCTGGAGAACAGAATTGAAAAAATTGAACTATGCATGCAATCCCACATTTACCATGCTTTTGGAATTACAGAAATTCAGTGGGTTAGGTCACATAATGGGAGTCCCACAGTGGACAGGTACAGGCCACACCAGAAAGATAGAAAGGGCATGAGGGGTCTCTGTAAAAGAGAATTTGAGTATATGGAGGTTAGCTGTGCTCTGCAGAGTGCCTTTTGGTCCAGATTAAAGACATTGCCTGTGAACTGAGATTTTGTGGTAGGTGTCTGTCTTGACCACTGGATCAAGAAGACAAAGTGGATGAAGCTTTCTTCATGGACTTCAAATAGCCCTCAGGCCAGCTGTCTCTGGTTCTGACTGAAATTTCAACCACCCAGGTATTTGCTGGAAGGCAACACAGCCAACTGCAGATTTTTGGAGTACACTGAGGAGAACTTCTAAAAACTACTGCAGTGTGTTCCCATTAGGTAGGAGTGGTGTTCTTCCAGACCAACTGAGTACAAACAAGGAAGACTTGTTTAGACATTTCAGCACAAATGGCAGCTTTGATGATGCAGTGATCATAAGGTTGTAAAGACTAAGATCCTAAGGGTGAAGAAGACAAGGAGAGGGATAAAGACCTTGAGAGGAATAGATTTCAGTTTGCTCTGGTAATAATGAGGAATCTCCTGTGAGTATCTCTTGGAGGGCAAATGGGCTTGGGAGTGCATGTCAAAGGCAGCCTGCTCCAAGGGCAAGGGCATTTCTTCCTCCTCAGTGCAAAATGGCACAAAAAGGTCCAACCAGAAACCATCCCATTTAACAGCACACTACCAACACTGAAAAAAAAAAGCACCTGAGAGTCAGAAAAAGGGAGATTACCAAAGGTCAACACAGAAACATCATGTGGGTATACAGCAGTGTACTGAGGAGAACAGAAGTTCTGCTGCTGTGAGATCAAGAATAACACGAAAGGCATCTGTAAGTATGTGAGTAGGAAGCCAATATACAAGGAAGATGTAGGTCCACTGTCAAATGGGATGTGCAAACTAATTACAAATGTCACCACAGAGACCCAGCTATTCAATGCCTTATTCACCTTAGTCTTCAGTTCCCAAGTCTGTTACAGCAAGGAGCAATGGCAAAGGAAATGGCAAACCACTGATAGCAGAGAAAGGTTGAGTTAAGGACCATCTGTACAAAGTAGACATGGACAAGTTGAGACCTGATGGGATGCATCCAAGGGTTCTGAGGGAATTGGCTGGCAGGATGATTAAACAATTCCTATTATTTTTGAAAGCCCACTAGGACCAAGGGCAGAAAAGGGCAAGCATTTTTCCTAACTACAAACATAGATGAAAAAATGGAAACGATGGTCATACTTACTTTAAATCCTGGGAAAATTAAAGAAAAGGTCCTCAGGGAAGCTCCTCCTCCCAGGAACATGAAGAAAAAGAAGATGACTGGAAGAAGAAAAAAATGGATTTACCAATGGTAAATAGTACTTGGCCAGCCTAACTGCTTTCTCAGATCTAACAATTTTCAGAGGGAATAGGGGGATGGACGTCATTTGCCTTAATTTTGCCAAGGCTTTTGACATGATCTCCCACAAGATTGCCATAGATAAGCTATCAAGCTCCCAGCTGGACAGGTGGAACTAGTCTGAGGGAAACCATCCCAAACTACCATCTGCAAAGGGTGGTGGTGAATGGCTGAAAGTCCAACTGAAAGAGATCACACATATAGTTTTCTGGAAGTTGTTTCTGGGTCACATGCTATTGAGTGTCTTTCTAAAATATCATGATGATGGGATTGTATTCACACTCACCAGGTTTGTGAATGACACTGGAATGACAGAAGAGGTAGATGCACTAAAAGGAAGAGTTACAATGCAGAGATCACAACACACTGGATGATTGGTCAGCAAGTGTTGCATGAGGTATTACAGAGAAACACAAGCCCTGCACACATGGAGCAGAATAATCCCAAGCAGCACCACAGCCTGGGGTCTGGCTCAGTGGAATGTAGGGTTGCTGGGAAGGCAGCCTGAAGATCCTGGTGGACAGCAAGGTGAACAATGAACCAACAATACATACATCCCTGCATCACTGAGGACAACATCCTGGGCTATATATGGCAAGGGATCAAGAGCTGAAATCTGTTTTCACAGCTGTTTTTCCTATCAAAGTAGTTAAACATTTTCTTTTTCCTTGAGAAGATTATGAACAAACCTCTCTGCGGTTCTGTTTCATATAATCAGAGCAGCACTTCATACTTGAATGAGGAGTGTTAGGAAGACAGATTTATGTAGAATGAAGTATTTTTTGTGCAGAGATTTTAACCCAAAATGGACTCTTACAGTCAATATATTTGATCCCATTTCCTTCACTTGGCTTTGGAATGCTCACTTCAGATACAAAAATAAAGAGAAAGTTTGTTTTACCACTTAAGATAAATCATTTTATTGTCTTAGAGAGTAGAAGCAGTTCCTGCAATATGATGTAACTCTCACTCATTTAGTCTCGTTTCCAAACCACCACTTTGATAGACTCTTTCACATCACCCAGGGCAGATGAAAAGGCCAGAGCAGCTCTGGCAGCCTGAGAGACCCAAATCTGTGACTACTTGTCAGTCTTTCATGTGTGCTGTTGTGAAATTCTCTTTCTGGAGATGTCCTCTCCAATTCACTAATGCTCAGTCACATTCCCATCAGTGACTCATGCATAAGCCCCAAGTCCCTAAGGCAGATGTACATCAACTGTTTTTCACCAGGAGAAGTGACATCAATTCCCTGTTGGAAACTGTTGAGAGATACAAGGGTTCAGAAGAGACCAAGTTGTGATCTGAGGGAAGTTGGTATGTGTATTCCTGTCAAGAGGTGCTTATAGACTCTGTCTTGCTTTCTCTTGACTGAGAAAAAGTGTTAAGGGTGAAGAGTGAAAGGAGACCACCACAAACTAATGTTGAATATGTCCTCTTTCACAGGGAAAGAAGGGGTGGACAGATGAAGAGAAGTTATATGGTAAAAGGTACATAGAGAAGGAAAGAATTGGAAAATGAAGAAAATTTGTAACAATAATCTCTTGTTCATACACAGTATTATACTGATGTATTTTTAAATGGTCTCTCTTCCATTGCCATGCCTATTGTCACTAGAAAGAAACTGAGGATACATGTTGCTTTGGGTGGCATTCTGTGTAGATGGAATGGACTCACACAATAAGTTTTTTGTTTTCTTTTACTTATAATGAAACCCATAAAGATTTTCAAAAAAAAAGAAAAAAATATGATTTCCTTGAAGAAGCGAAACTTTGAAGTTCAAGATTTGTTTTAATCCAAAAGAAAGTAAGAGGTTGAAATTCAGCAGCAATAACAGCACTTGGCTTCACAAATATTTAGTTATTTGTCTATGTTTCTTAGGAAAAAGGAAGGAGAAAACTGAGCCAGTTAAATACATTTTTATTTATTTATTTATTACCATATAGTGGCTGTTAAATCATAACTAATTCTGGTTTTATTAGGAATAAACATTTGTCATATCTGTGGAATACTGTCCAAACAGGTTATCTGGTGGAAAAAGGCAAAGGAATAAAACAGTTCAGTTTAAAACACCTGTGTGGAAAAGCAGAAACCAGGAATTTTGAATAATTATTTTCAAATAACAAAGAAAAAGAATGTGGAAAAAAATCTCACAAAAACTTGTGCACTGGAATCATATGCAACTGGAATAATATGCATTAATGATGGCATCTGCTATGTACTGCCTGAAGTTCCCTTAACCACAGAATGTTACATAACTACTGTCAGGAAATTTAAAAGACTTCCATTAATTTATGATGGCAGCAATTAGCAAAGAGGGTGTTGATACTTAGTGGTGCTCAAGCTGTCAATTTCTGGATATTTTTCATTTGGATTCTTTGTAAAATCTCAGTTGTTTACACAAAGAGATCACTGCATCTAACTAAAAAACAATTTTGTCCTCCCCAGCCCCTTTTCATTTATTTCTTTATTTATTTATTACTGGTATAAGATATTCATTAGACAACTGAAATTTGTATTATGAGCAGCTAAAGATGTTTCTCTTAGAATGTTTTCAGTACTTTGTATAAATCAGTACATATAGAAAATTTGGAAGATTACTTTTTAGTAAAGTGTATTTTTGTATAAATTCATTCCAACTCTTGTAAGTTATATCCTGAAATGTGCTGTCAGCTATTTACCAATTAGAATAGTATGAATTATTTCTGCTAGTGGATCATGGTGAAATATATTTGTTTAAAAGTATTTTCATAAGAAAACAAAAAACAATTAGAACTGAAAACTCTATCTTCTTTAAGAAGTTTTCTCTGGTCAAAGACTGGTTTTCTGGTCAAAGAAATTCAACTTGATTCCTTGGGATTTGAAACTATAGGAAATGAAGATATTTCTTCCATATAAGAATAAAACTCTGTACATGAGTTGACAACATTTCTGTGTCCTGCTTTAGGGTTAGGTGTTCTTCACTTTATAAAATATATAGGGGATGCCAAGCAAGAGTTAAGGATGACATTAACATTACACAAAGAAGCAATGAATCACTTGTTGATCACTTGTTGCAGGTCCTGTTCTGGAGAGGATAACATAGACCTCAGTCTCCTTAAATCTTTGCTAGAGATGGCCTCAAAGATCAGGGAGCTTTAGTTATGTTCATCTAACTTAACAGATTCAGTCATCCTATTATGATCCTATTCAGTTTAGTTTGTAGTTTTGAAATAATTATGCATTTGAAAACATTACAATATGTCTCAATATTATATTAATACTATATCACTGGTGGTGTTTTGAAATAACATATCAGCTCACATATCTATTATAAATATTAGCCTATATTTAAATTATTTTTTCGGTCACAAAGGACTGCAAATCTTTTATGAACTGTAAACATGTGGCACCAAAGAAGTACATTCCCCTCTGAAATTAGATAGCAGAAACTGAGTTGCATGAAGTATTTTGCATAATGGTAAAATGAGTTTTGGTTTTTTTTTTTTTTTTTTTTTTTTTTCCAAGGAAAGCAGAGTAAATTCAGTCAGCTACAAAGAACAGATGTGGGGTCTTTTTATGACTGCATAAAATAAGAAACCATAGAGGTTGTAGTTGACAATAAGCTGCTGCTGACACAGTAAGCTGCATGCCATTCAGTTGGTTGTTGATGTTGTTATTCTTTTTTCTGCCTCAATTAAAATGCTAGGTTAAACTGGCACTATAAGAAATGTAACTTTTGATTCTATAAAATGTATTTCAAACTTAGTATTAAAAAATAAAGTGAGCTATCGGAACTGTATATTTCCAGGTTGTAACATTAGTTAAACAATGCATGTTAAATTGAAAAGAATCCATGTGACCTGCAATGGTTTTCATAATCTGTATTTTAATGTTCTGTGCCTACAGTATTCAAATATAGGCAGACATGGTTTTGTGTCCCCATCCCCCCTACTGGTAAAATGCAATAACTTCTAATGTTCAGTTTTAACTATCACTAAAAATGCCTTTTACTCCTCTGTTATCATCAGCTGCATAGCTAATGTCAGCAGGAAATTCTGAATAACTGTAGAGCAGGAGGACACCCGGGGCTAGGCAGCTAAATCAAACAAACATAATTAAATTGTGGAGATCATTGTCAGTGGATGATGTGGAAAACAAAAGAATTAATGTGTTCTAAAAGACATTTAAACAAATGAAGAGTGGTCTATCAGCGACTATTAAGCAAAATGTTCTAGATATATTTTCCACTGCAGGAAAATCCTAAAGTATTGTTTCCTGAAAGTTTCTATATGGTTCCCCGTTTCTTAAAATTTTCCATAATTACCTGCTTCTGGCCACCAATGACAACAGGATGGTAGGTGGCCAAAGAAAGACCTCTGGTCTGTTATAAACTCTGAAAGTACATGTATTCAGTTCCTGGACGCTATTCTCTGAAGGAGAGCAAACATACAACAGCATCTGCTTTCTTGGGATGTACACCTATGTATTCCTGTAGCAGCTGGGAAGGAACTTGTTCTTACTCCTCTTTGCCTCTTTCTTTTCAGATGCAGCCTAGAAAAGGGAAGGATACAGTCTTGCCATATAGAAGAACACGGCAGAGGCAAGCTCACAGATACTGAAGAAGGTAGTATTGTATTATATAGTACTGTGGTGTTATACTCTACATAATATTAAGCCAGTATTTGTAGGCCAGGACTCCTAAAGAATCTATGGTGCTGTAATGGGACTGTGCCACTGGTGGTATTGCTCCAGATAGTGAATGGGAATCTTTGTCTAAATGTCCTTTTACTCGTAGGGCAGTAGATGAGGATAAAGACCAGGGTGTGTCTCGCAGATCTGTCTTTGCTCAAATGGTGCTTGGGGGATTCTAGTAAACGGAGTAATCCTGTTAATGAAACCACATGCCATGCTTACACCAATGTCATGCAGTTATTTAAAACTGCCCATCCTGTACCTCACATATAGGCATATTTTTATCTTATTTCTTTGGATATCAGTGCACTTCAGACTAGTATGATAGGGGTATGTCCTTTGCATAGCTGAAGTACATCTTGCCATACCAGAAGATGATCTGGGTGGATTAATGTTAGTTTGAGGTAAAATATCTGTAAGGAAATGACATTTTGGATTGCAGTGTAAATCTACTCACAGGTAGTTAGGAGACCAAGGCATGAGAAAACTTTTAATCTTCACAAAAACATTTTGATTGTAACATACCTAAACCCCCAATACAGATTATCTGTCTACTTGTTTTAGGTGTTTAGTTCATTTAATTGACTTTATTATCCTATTATATCAGTTGTACAACAATATCTGGGAAGAAAAAATGTTAAATAAATATTTTGCTTCCAAAAGGCTAAATCTACATCTGTACAGAACTTCATCTGCCAACTGCAGCATCCCATGAGACAACAGTCAATGCAGTATTCAGATCATATAGTCAGAGCATCTTTCCTGGCTACCAAGCTGTAAAGAATTACAGCTAGTTCTACCCTGGGTGATCAGTGGAGTAGGGACAGGACAGAGGATGACTACGCATCTGGAATCAAGAACTGTTCCTGAATACTGTGGCATTCAAGGTTCCAGTGTAAGAAACACATCATCTAACTTAAACATATTCAGGAGAGGGCCACCAAGACAATATTGGGGTTCTGCAGCACTTGCCATGAGAGGTAGGGTCTGGTTCAGTCAGGAAGAGGAATATCTTCAAGATCACTTGTGGTGGTTTTGCTCAGGTGGGCCCCAAACAAGAAATAGCTCATGCAGTAGCCCTTGGGCCTGTCCGTACTGGACTGGCTGTGCAAAACATACTTTACACTGCAGCTGGGGAGCATGGCCTCACCTGGAGCCTCTGGCAGAAAACCTCAGAAGAAACTCAAGGGTTTCTGGAGCCAGGGCTATCAAGGATCAGAAGCCAATTACACCCCAGCTGAAAAAGATATACTAACGGCATATAGAGTGTTCGAGCTGCTTCAGAAGTTGTGGGTACAGAAGCAAAGCTCCTCTTGGCACCACAGCTACCTGTGTTACATTGGATGTTCAAAGGGAAATTCCCACTACACACCATGCGACTGACGCTACGTGGAGTAAGTGGACAGTGTTAATTGCACAGTGGGCTCAAATGGGAAAATCTAATTGTCCAGGAATCCTGGAAGAGATCATGGACTGGCCAGATGGCAGAGATTTCGGAGTGCCACAGAAGAGATAACCCATGCTGAAAAGGCGCCACCATATAATGAGCTGCCAGAAGACAGAAAGAAGTATGTGTTGTTCACTGATGGATCCTGTCATGTGGTAGGGAGCCATCAGAAATGGAAAGCTGCTGTGTGGAGTCCCCCACAATGAGTTGTGGAGGCCATGGAAGGGGAAAGTGAGTCAAGTCAGTAGGCAGAAGTAAAAGCCATACAACTAGTCCTAGAGATTGCCGAAAGAGAAAAATGGCCAGTACTGTATCTCTACACTGATTCGTGGATGGTGGCAAATGCTCTGTGGGGGTGGTTGCAGCAATGGAAACAGAGCAACTGGCAGCACAGGGGTAAACCTATCTGGGCTGCTACCCTGTGGCAAGATATTGCTGCCCGGGTGGAAAACCTGGATGTAAAAGTACGTCATGTAGATGCCCACATGCTCAAGAGTCACGCTACTGAAGAACATCAGAACAACAAAGAGGTGGATCGAGCTTCAAAAATTGACGTGGCTCAGGTGGACCTGGACTGGGGACGTAAGGGTGAGCTGTTTATAGCTTGATGGGCCCATGAGAGAGGGATGCCACATACAGATGGGCTCATGATCGAGGGGTGGAGCTGACCACTGAGGCCATCACACAGAGTGTGATGAGTGTGAGACCTGTGCTGCAATCAAGAGAGCCATGAAGAGAGCCATGAAATCTCCCTGGAACAGTGGGAGGTGGCTAGGGTTTCAAGGGTTTATGGTGAGGCCTGGCAAATTGACTATATTGGACCACTCCCACAAACCCGCCAAGGCAAACAATACACACTCACCATGGTAGAAGCAAAAACTGGGTGGCTGGAAACATACCCCATAAACCATGCCACGGCCCGAAACACTGTCTTGGGCCTAGAAAGGCAAATGCTGTGGTGTCATGGTACACCAGACAGAACTGAGTCTGACAATGGGACTGATGTGGCTACTCAGATGCTACTCAGATGTGGCTACACAGACAGAGGGCTCGGGGAAACACGCAGCCATCCAGGTCTTGGGCTGCAGGGTGTGCCCGAGTCTTCTGTCGCTATCTGACAGCAGCTGTGAGGGGTATGCCTGTGGGAGGTGTGCCCAGGTTGAAGAGGTGTTCAGCCAGGTAACAGAGCTCTGGGAGGATGTGAGGAGGCTGAGGAGCACCAGGGAGTCAGAGAGGTATATTGGCTGGTGGAGATGTACTCTACCCTCTCTGAGGCAGACTCAGGAGCCTGCCACAGCACAAGTGTCTCCTGCTATGCAGAAGACAAAAGTTCCCCCATCCCAACAGGCAGCAAAAGGAGACCTAGGCCAAGGGGGGGAATGGAGGCAGGTTCCTGTTCAGGGTGGTAGGCGAGCCCTGTCCCTGCCTACCTCCCCTTCCCATCTACCCTTATATAACAGGTATGAGGGTCTAGAACATGACAGTCAGAACAACGAAGTAGTCAAAAGGCCGTCCCAGTTGGCGCCTAAGGCAGGGCAACCTACCCCCCGCATTGTTACATCATCTGTCAAAAAAGAAAGAAGGGTTATTGTAATGGGAGGCTCCGTTTTGAAAGGGAGTTGTTGCTTCCCTGGGACTCGGGTGAGAGACTTTGCTAAGAAAGTCAAGCGCCTGCTATGGCCCTCTGACTACTACCCGCTATTGGTCTTTCAGGCTGGTAATGACAAGGTAGCAATGAGAAGTCCAAGAGTGATTAAAAGGGAATTTAGGGCTTTGGGGTGACTACTTAAAGGATCAGGGGCACAGGTTTTGTTTGCCTCTCTCCTTCCAATAGGGGGGATCAATGCCGACAGGCAGGCTCATCACATTAACATGTGGCTTCAGGCCTGATGCAACTGGCAGACCTTTGGGTTTTTCGATCATGGGAAGGTCTACGCTACACTAGGCCTGCTGGCACCAGATGGGATTTTTGGTCAGGAGTTGGCAGGGCTGATAGATAGGGATTTAAACTAGAGTTGAGGGGGAAGAGGATAAAAACAGGTACACCGGTGAAGACCTAAGGGATGGTACGGTAGAATCAGAGGGACTGTGTGCCAGTGAGAACCTTCAGTCAGATCCACAAGATGCTGCGTGTAGGGAGGCGCATTTGAAGTGCTTCTACACAAAAGCATGCAGTATGAGGAATAAAATGGAAGAGCTGGAAGTCTTGGCCCAGTCCCACATCTACAACATCACTGGCATAAGCAAAACCTGGTGGGATGAGTCCTGTGACTGGGGTGTTGCGATAGATGGTTACAGGCTCTTCAGGAGGGACAGGCAGGGAAGGCGAGGTGGTGGGGTGGCGATGTATGTGAAGCAGGGGCTGGACTGTGTGGAACTTCAGGTCAGTGATGGCAAAGTTGAGAGCCTCTGGGTAAGGATTAAGGGACGAACAAATAAAGGGGATGTCATTGTGGGAGTCTATTACGGACCACCTGGCCAGAATGACAACATCGATGAATTATGCTTTGTGGAACTGAGAGATGCCTCGAGATCAACTCCCCTTGTACTTATGGGGGATTTCAACCTGCCAGATGTCAACTGGGATCACCACACGGCTGACACGAGCAAGTCCAGGAGGTTCATAAAGCACCTAGATGATAACTTCTTGGTGCAGGTGCTAAGGGAGCCAACTAGGAATGGTGCCCTGCTAGACCTGTTGCTGGAGAACAGAGAGGGTCTTCTGAGAGATGTGGCAATTGGTGGCCGTCTCAGTCATAGTGACCATGAAGTGGTTGAGTTTAGAATTTACAGTGACAGAAGGAAAACTGCGACCAAAACTTCAGCGTTGGATATGGGGAAAGCAGACTTCAGGCTGCTCAGGGAACTAGTCAGCAAGGTCCCCTGGGAAACTGATTTTGAAGGCATTGACATCCATCAATGCTGGTCAATCTTTAGACACTGCCTTCCAGAAGCACAAGATCAGGCAATTCCAAAATATCGGAAGTCAGGCAGGTGGGGCAGGAGGCCAGCATGGCAAAGCAGGGATCTTCTACTGGAGATTAGGGGAAAAAAGAGAGTGTACAACTGCTGGAAGGATGATCAGACGACTAGGAAGGAATACAGGGATGCTGTTTGTGTTTGTAGGGAGAAAATTTGTGTGGCCAAAGCCCAACTAGAGTTGAAGCTGGCCATGTCTGTGGAAGATAATAAAAAGGGTTTTTTTTAGATATGTGAACAGAAAAAGGACAACCAAAGAAAACATAGGTCCTCTACTTGATGGGGAAGGTCTCCTCACAGACAATGACATAGGCAAAGCAGAGACGTTTAATGCTTTCTTCACCTCTGTCTTCAACGCTGATGATGGGCTTCAGAACCCTGGGTGCCAGGAGCTGGAGGACTGTGACGGTGGGAATGACAAACTCCCAACCGGCCCTGAACATATGCGGGATTTGCTGCTCCACCTGGATCCATACAAGTCCATGGGTCTGGATGGGATTCATCCCAGGGTGCTTAAAGAGCTGGCTGACGTAATCGTGGGACCTCTCTCAATTATTTTTCAATGATCTTGGGAATCTGGAGAGAAGTTCCAGTGAACTGGAAGCTGGCAAATGTTGTGCCAGCTAGTATAAGAAGTAAGTATAAGTACAAGAAAGAAGACCCTAGCAATTACAGGCCTGTCAGTCTCACATCAGTGCCTGGTAAAATTATGGAGAAGATGATTCTTGAAGTTATTGAAGCACACCTGGGGGACAATGCAGTCATTGGTCCCAACCGACATGGGTTCATGAGGGGTAGGTCCTGCCTAACAAATTTGATTTCCTTTTATGATAAGATCACCCATCTAGTTGACCAAGGGAAACCAGCTGATGTGATCTTTTTGGACTTCAGCAAGGCTTTTGAGACGGTTTCCCATAGGATCTTACTGAACAAAATGTCCAGCATACAACTAAACAAAAACATCATACGATGGACAGGGCTCAAAGGGTTGTGGTAAATGGAGCCACATCAGGCTGGTGGATGGTCACTAGTGGAGTCCCTCAAGGCTCCATTTTAGGGCCAGTCCTCTTCAGTGTTTTTATAAATAATTTGGATGTAGGTCTAGAAAGTGTTTTGAGCAAATTTGCTGACAACACCAAACTTGGAGGCGTTGTGGACTCGGATGAGGGTGGAAAGGCCTTGCAGAGAGATCTGGATAGGTTGGAGAGCTGGGCAATCACCAACTGCATGAAGTTTAAAAAAAGCAAGTGCCGGGTCCTGCACCTGGGATGGGGTAACCCTGGCTATATGTACAGACTGGGCAACGAGACGCTGGAGAGCAGCCCCGAAGAGAAGGATCTGGGTGTCGTGGTTGACAGCAAGTTGAATATGAGCCAGCACTGTGCCCTGGCAGCCAGGAGGGCCAACTGTATCCTGGGATGCATCAAGCACGGCATTGCTAGTTGGTCGAGGGAAGTGATTGTCCCATTGTACTCTGCGTTGGTGCAGCCTCACCTAGAGTACTGTGTGCAGTTCTGGGCATCACAGTACAAAAAGGACATGAAACTGTTAGAGAGTTTTCAGAGGAGGGCAACAAAGATGGTGAAGGGCTTAGAGGGGAAGACTTATGAGGAGCGGCTGAGGTCAATTGGCCTGTTCAGCCTAGAGAAGAGGAAGCTGAGGGGGGACCTCATCGCGGTCTACAACTTCCTCACAAGGGGGAGTGGAGAGGCAGGAGACCTTTTCTCCATAAACACCAGTGATAGGACCCACGTGAATGGGGTTAAGCTGAGGCAGGGGAAGTTTAGGCTTGACATCAGGAGGAGGTTCTTCACCGAGAGGGTGGTTGCGCACTGGAACAGGTTCCCCAGTGAAGTAGTCACTTCACCGAGCCTGTCTGAATTTAAGAAGAGATTGGACTGTGCACTTAGTCACATGGTCTAAACTTTTGGGAATACCTGTGTGGTGCCAGGAGTTGGACTTGATGACCCTTATGGGTCCCTTCCAACTCAGGATATTCTAGGATTCTATGATTTTAATGGGAGTCATTTCTGAAGCGATCTTGTCACCTCCTGTTATGAGGTGACAAGAGGTTGTCACCTGTTATGAGGTGACAATAACTCATGTTATTGAGTGGGTGTATCACATCCTTTGTCACCCACAAGCCTCTGGGAAGGTTGAAAGGTACAATGGACTGTTAAAGACTATGTTAAGACCATTGGGTGCTGGGACATGGAAACAATGGGACATAAATCTACCAGAAACCACTTGGCTAGTTAACAACAGGGGGTCTGACAGCCATGCTGGTCCTGCTGAAACAAAACCCATGGTGAAGGGAGCTAAAGTCCCCACAGTGCATGTAGGAAAGTGGATGGGGAAGGTGGTATGGGTTGCTCCTGTCTCGGGAAATGGCAAAACCACTCGTGGCTGTCTTTGCCCAAGAACTAGGGTATACCTGGTGGGTAATGCAGAAGGATAGGGATATCAGGTGTGTGCCTCAAGATCTAACTTTGGGAGAAAACTAATCTGTAATCTAAGTTGTAGGAAGACGCTGCAAGATCAACGACAGGTCAACTTTGCAAGGAACTGTACAAGTGCCACAAGTATTGTACAAGTGCTGAGAAGTGCTGGCACAGCATCAGGACTCTAACCCTCCTAGGGGGTGGGCAAAAAAGTGAGAAAGAAACATCACCAGGGCAGCTGACCTAAACCAACCAAAGGGATATTCCATACCATATGATGTCACACTCAGCCATAACAGGTGGAAAAATGAAGAAGAGGGAAGGAGTGGGCTATAGTCATGAAAACATCTGTCCTCCTCCCGAACACCAGCTACATGCATTGAGACCCTGCTTCAAGGACGTGGTCAAGCATTGCTCATTTGTGGGAAGTAGAGAGTAATTTCTTTCCTCTGCACTTCCACATAGCCTTTACTTGTTTAGTTTTGTTATTCCCTTTCCCCCTCCTTTTTCCCCTTTCCCTTTTTTTTCATTTTAGTTTTGTTTAATTAATAATAATATTTCCTTAATAATTATTTTGCTCTTTAATTAAATTATCCTTATCTCAACCCGTGAGTTGTTCTTTCCTTTAGTTGTTCCCCTCCTGATCTGAGGAGGGGGAGTGAGAGAGCAGTTGTGGTGCTCAGCCTAACACAGTAAAACAACAACATCACTTTACAGCAGTACTTACAGGGAGGCTTGTGAGAAGATAGAGCTGGGCTCTTGACACTGGTGCATGAGAGAGGACAAGAAATAACTGCCATGAACTGTAACAAGAGAGGTTCTGACTAGTTATAATTAAAATCTTTTTCTCCCTAAGGATAGCCCCACAGCGGCTGCCCAAAATGACTATGTAGTCTTCATTCTTGGAGGTCTGCAGAATTCAGCTGGACAAGGCCCTGAGCAACCAAGCCAGACTTCAGAGCTGATGATGTTGTGAACAGAAAGATGAGACCTCCTGAACTCCCTTCCAGGTGGAATTATGCCATGATTTTATGATACTGTATATATAGCCATTTCATAATTTGTGAAATTCATGTTCAAATTCATAACTGATTTCAAACTTAATTCTTATTGAGATAGATGAGTCTGTAATTTTAGCTGATTTGTTCAGTCTCTTCTTTCTGTAAAGGAAAACAGATGAAGTGATTTCAGTGCTGCTTAGAACATAAAGTAATGTCTCTTCAGATCTATGTCCCTGAAAAGAAATTTGGAAGTAGTTGCAGACTAGGCTTTGGTAGTAGTTGCAAAATTGGTATCATGCCAAAGGTAGCTCTGGAATGGCTCCTGTCCAGAGCACAAAGTGTCTGAGAAAAGTAAAGCAACTGTTTTTTTTTTTGTTGTTGTTGTTTTTTTTTTTGTTGTTGTTGTTGTTTGTTTGTTTGTTTGTTTTCTTATGGATTGGATTTTTATTTGCATTTTCTGTTAACACTCAAGATATCTATTCAGATTTGTGTCTGGGACTTTGAAAACTAATGCGTCTTCTGTTTTGCTAGGTTCTGGTCAGGATAATACTCTCAGAAGCATTTCAAATCACTGAGAATTTCAAAGTACTTGGTGATGGTTTGCATGTCTAAAATTATCTTTTTTGTTTGTTTGTTTGCTTGTTTGTTTCCTTCTCTATCTCTTTTTTTTTTTTTTTTAATAATAATAATAAAAAAGAATAAAAGAATACAGGACGTGGTAGAAAGAAACTTTCACAAAATAAACAAAGATGCTCTCCTGATTAGGGTATACCAGCATCTGTGGAAATAGGGTATATCAGAATCTGTGGAAATAATAAAAAAAAAAAAAATCAAGGTTGCTTTTGCCATCATATATTAATTAAACTTTGAGTATAGAAAAAGAGATATTTTCAGATAAATGTGAGGATCACATTGACAGAAACCAGAATTATATTTAAATTATTTACTGTATTTTGAATCTTTGTGTTTCTACATTTTATCTACTGTTCTCAATTTCTGACTTTTTAAAATGTTTGTTTTTAATGTTCTTATTATTTCTTGCTCCCTCTCTCCTATGCATTTGAAAATGTGATATTTAATGTCCCTTCCAATATTAATACTTATGGATGTAGATTTCTACTTTACTGAAAAATGGGCAAGGAAAGATAAATTCAGTGGGCAAAGATAGTGAGTTTTTTGCTAATTGCCATTATTTTAAAAGTTGCTAAAACTGGTGTATTTTTTTTTTCTCTGTATTACTATCTCAAATTCAAATTCTTTGCATTTTATTTGATTCACTCACAGACAATATGAACACACAAGGCCCCCTTGCCACAATTTGGGTAATTAAATAACTTTTGTTTGCTTTTGAAAGTTCAGTTGAGTATGAACTATATTTTTTATATTTCTGATAATTTTTTGGTTTTATTTTTCCATTTTATCTAATAGAAATTTGCTTCAATTCTTATTATTCACTGCTTTCCAAATGTAAAATATTCTGTAGAAAACAAAATATCCTTGTTTGTAAAATAACAATCTGATGCACAAAGTAAGGAACTCAAGCAGTATATCAACATTAGGCAATCTATTTCTATAAGTCCAGCAGCTCAGTTTCAGGGTGAAGATCTTTTGCTTAAAAGATAGGTGTTCCTGGAATACAAGTGGCAATATACCTATCCTTTATGAAGAAAATCATTATTTTTCAAAAGCAAATCAATCACTTAGTTAGCATTGAAACAATAGTAGGTAATCAGGAAAATATCTAGAAAGAAAAGTGCACCATACCTTTTCATTTGCATGACAAGATACCAAAATATCAAGCACAGCATTTCTATTGTTATAATACATGTTTTCCCATGGTTTTCTTATTATTATTATTATTGGTTCTATTATAGATCCTGCAACATAACTGGCAATACAACAGATGTTATTTGCAATCTTTCATGGTGTTTCTGTGAAGCAAAAGAGTATTTAAATTATGATGTCTATACTATTTATTTTATTCTAAAATGTATTTAAAAGTCAGAGCAGTATTATGTCATTCATCTCATTGCAATGTTTGCTTCCACTGTAATGACGCACTGAAACACTGTGATGGAAAAAAGTATGGATGTTCTTACATAAAGACACATAATGCTAAGATAATACATTGATGCATTAAAATTTTGTTGAATCTGATTATAAATTAGACTTATGTGAAAATGCATAATATGCTAAAACACATGTATATGAATACTCCATATGTGCATTATAGGCTATTTCTCTTTTCACTTACTGTTCTTTTCTGAATTAAGAAAAAAAAAAAAAACAAAAACTTTTTTTCTGAAATTCATTTTAATTCCAACTTCACAAACCTGGTTATTAATATATTTTTTAAAAGAACGATATCAATTATCGAAGTCTAGCCATATTTCCATTGCCACAGTCAAGTTAACATAGCTGCTGTTTGGAGAAAAATGTACCTCAGAACCTTCAATAGTGACCTTCCAGTTAAAACAGCCACCAAGTGTATTGATTAGGGGAAAAAAATATCTTAATGGCTATATTTTTTTTTCAAAATTTAATGAAATGTAAGAAGGCTTACATTCTCTAATACTAAAATAAATTTTGCAAAAGCAAGAGTTCTTCCCTCCACCCCAAGGTGTAGAGCAGATAAATATGTTTTGAATTTCTATAGTTAGCATTAAGAATAGTTAGAATTTACATAATCTCTAAGTCATGTCCTGTCTTTATTGCTACTAGATTATGAGAGTAGTCTAAATGTAAAAAGCTCTTTTGATCTATACTAACCCTAATAAATGTTCGGCCTTTCTTAAAAAAAAAAAAAAAAAAAAAAAAAAAAAAAAAAAGTGTACCATCTAAAAACTATCAAATAACTATCTAATAACATTTGCTCAATACAGGTATATACTAAAATTCCATGCCATCAAAAGGAGTGTTTTTCTGTGTGTGTGTGCACACTTTTCACAGGGTTATCAACAAAAAAGACATGTAATTGACTAAAGCCTAGCTTTGCTGGTCTCAGTCCATCAAGGAATGCTTTTATTGCTGCTCTTTTTTACCCTAAGTAACTTCTCCCTGACCTGTCACATTCTTGATCCTCTTCCATGCTATGTAGGAGAAAAAGAATAAAAACTAGGTATAACAAATAGAATAGCACTGAAAAGTGTTGCAGCTGTTGGTATTATTGTTGGAGAGATGTCGAGCTATGTTTAAGTGAGAAGGGGCATGATTTAATTATAATGAGCAACTCAGGCTTTGAAGGACTGTGAAGATAATGTAGGCCCAGGGCTGATAACCTTGAGTGATGCTACAACTAGAATATGTGGAACTATGTGCAGGAGGAGAGACAATATTACTCCGTGTGAACAGCACCGTTGTACCAATTATATTAGTGCTAGAGACACGTGTACAGAGAAGTTAGATCAATCATAAGTTGTTGTTGGTGCGTGCTGTTGTTAGTAGCTTATATATTCTTTGTTAGAACTTGCAATAAGTGGAGAATGATTATACTCGCATCGATGTTGCATCATTACTCTGGGACCGTCTCCCACTCTGACAGAGTGGTGTGTAATACTAGTGGGATATGAGATAAAGTATGTAGATGGAAACTGCAAAGCAGAAAAAAGAAGGAAGAGATATTAGATACTCAGAGTAATGAGGAAAAGAAGGTAAAATATAAGCAAAGACTCAAGTAAACAGAAACAGAAACCACTCTGTGAGTTTAATTTTAAAACGAGTCTGACAATAAGTCATAAGATGTCTTATTAGTGGCTGAAACTTCTGGCATAACATATTTTTAAGGAAAAGCAAAGATGTAAACCACTTTTACAATTGTTGGAACTATCTTCCCCCTTATTTAGTGAGCTTGAGATTTATATTAATCTAAAAGAACCACATTTTGTGAAGAAGCATTAAAAGAATGTATTTTAGGATGAAGAAAATCAATCTAGGCCTTTGCTTAGACAGTCGATAATAAGATGAATAATAATAACATATATATTGATTACTGATTATTATATAACATAATAAGTTGTCTGTTGTCCTACAGAAGAGGGTTGTAAAATCAAAGATATCATTATGATTTTAGTTATGTGTGCTAGAATAAAGTTTGTTAGATGTTGTTAGACAATAAATTATGCTACCACAACTGTATCATCAATGGTATTGTATAAAAAAGAAAACATCTTGTGTTTTGCATTATTCAAACAGACAGTAAGCTACTCTTATACCTAACTTCTGAGTTTTCCTTTGCTGGTTGTTGTGGTGTATTTTTTTCACATACAAAGGAGAAATATGTTTTTTCATATACTAAGGATATATATACATATATATCTGCTTTTACGCACTTTTATATGTTTCTGAGGGCCTGGGAATTTCTGCCTGACACTGAGGCAAAATCTATCTATTCAGTGATCTTTGGTCATCTGCATTTGATCTCCACAGGACAGTGTTTCCTTGCTCCCCACTGAGTTTTCACAGCATCTGGCTGCCTTAGAAATGAAAGAACTCTTCCATTTGATTCAGAAGTAACTTGCTTAAAAGGTGTTGCTCCATGACAGGAATTCAGAGAAGAGATGAGACCTTCACTACCAATCTGAAAATAGAAAGTAAAGCTTTGACAGAGTGGATTTGTGAACCAGAGATCAAGGGCTTGAGAATATAGAGTAGTGTAGTAGAAAGACACTGGAAATAGCTTATTTTCTTGAGGTGACAGAAACACTGGACATGAACCAAACATCTCTCATGAAGTATACATCCCTCCTATCTCTCCTGAAAATCCTCCACATTAATTATATACTAAAAAAAAAAAAAAAAAAGAGAGAGAGAGACAGAGAGAGAGAGAGAGAGAGAGAGAGAGAGAGAGTAGAAGAGGAGAGAGACAACTATCACTAAAACCAATCACAGAAACAACAAAAATTAAACCCAGCTGTATATTTGGCATTCATCCAAATCATGGGATGGATAGGATGGAAATCAAATAGCTTGGAAGGATTTTGCAATGCACCATTTATCTGGATTTATTATGTACTAGTTTGGGCAACTTTTTGATAAATTCACACTTAAAGGTACACATGCCTAATCATATTCACACACTGCCTTTGTGACTGACATTTTAAGAGATTAAACTATCCTTAAACATCTTAAGGCTTTAACAGTGAAAATTATTACCATGGGCATACTGCTGATGGTTAGTACAAGTCTTATGTATCAATCGAATCCTACTAAAATCCTAAAAATAATGACGTAGAAAACAATTGTGTAGTTTTCAGGTTGATTGTTACTCTGACATCCCCAGTACTCTATAGATTATTATTTAAAAATATTTACTGATTTCTGCTTATTTCTGATATTTTTAAAAAATAGGACAATAAGAAAATAATAATAATAATAATAAACTGTTCCTAGTAAATCCTGTGGCAGAAAAACACTGATATCAATGGAAGAAGTATTTGTGTCAATTTCAGATGAACAATAACCTTTAAATCATTAAATAGTAATGGAAAGGAATAAGGAGAAAAGCTCACAAATGTTTATTCTGGGAAGACACTTAAAATATCTTCTTTATATAATATGCTGATAGTGATGGAAATCCATCTTCAAATAATGTTCTGATCCATGGCACCTCTAGATAGGAACAGTCATAAACACAGTGCTATGCAAGTAATTCAGGGTTTGGAGGAAAGGATTTACTGTGAGGTTGACAGAAGACTGGCACAGGTTGCCCAGAGTGATTGTGGAATCTTCTTCCTTGGAGATATTCAAAACACACCTGGTCATGGTCCTGGGCAATTGGCTCTCAGTGGCCCTGTTTGAGAAGGGGTTTGGACAAGATGACCTGTAGGACCCTTCCTCAACAGTTCAACAGTTATGTAATTCTGTGAAACAGACTTTTAATACTAATTTACGTAAATCATTAGCTTTCAATGTACTATGATTAAGTGAGGAAAAACAGATCTGGTCTCATTTACTGAGATTCCTAAATGGAATTTTTTTATTATTATTTTTTATTTTTAGTATATAAAAGTATGAGTTTCATATATGAAGTTAAACAGAAGGACAACCTATTCACATCACCTTTCAACTTGTGGATTCAAATGTACAACCTGACAGAGCTTGTATCCAATACAGGAGCAGATTGTTTGTGGAAGACAGATCCAACACTGAAGAAAAACAGCAACAATGACAAACTTCAGAAATGTGTAGTCTTGAATTTAGAAGAAAAAAAATATTACAATGCAAAAATAACGTGGTGGGCTTCAATCAAAATATGATAAAAGTGTATAGGCTATGTAAACAAGTGAAGAAACATTTAAAAATAAGTGAAAGACCTCTCACAGACTACTAGATAGGTGTTGAATATTTTTTACTAGAAATGAAAATGCACAAATGAAGAAACAAACCAATCTAAGCAATCTTCTTTAACTAGATTTGCCATATAGGCAGAAATCTGTACATACAGGTTTTAGGTGCACATAAAGGTTTTAGGTGCCCATAAAGAAATCTAAAGTACCTGTAGAGGTGGAATGCAATGGTAATGAAGAGAGCTACAATAGTCCTGCAAATCAAAGTGATTTCTTCATGGATTTGAAAATAAAACCTAATTGCATGGAACACAGAGAAATATCACTGCTCAACAACCTTTTGCACGTCTTGGTGTTCAGCTCACTTACACTGTTAACCCACCTCCTCTAGAAGGGTATTTCCAAGCTTCCATCACTTGCCAGTGTTCACACAAAATTACTAGTTGTGAACTGTTTCTTGGTGGAAGACCATTCAGAAGTCTTCCTGTCAGTCTTTGGAGACACTGCTCACTAGCCATGGAATAAGAGCTTTATCATTATTATTTAAAGTGCTAATTATACATAAGGTAGGAAAACTAAAGATAGACACATTGATACCTTGTATGAGTCATATGTTTTGTTTTACTTCCCTTTACTTTTTTAAATAATAATAATAATAATAATAAGTCTTCTTGTCTCATGGGCTGTTAGGTTTTTATTAAGATATCAATAGCATGTAAAACTTGAGCAGTCAAAATTGCTTCCCAGGATCCAGCCACAAGAGGCTCAGCTCCTTTGATTAAAAACTCTATGAATAGATGACTATAATGTAGGAACTGTTGAATGTTTACATCAGTACTCAAGGGCTGACAGCTATCGGATAAATCAGTCTTTCTTCCTGATCATTTTGGCACATTTCCTTCAATTGAATGAATGTCTTAGGATACAGATACTTCCTTATTTAAACTGACATATTAAAATTAGCTAGTAAAATATTATTTCTCAATCCTTAGAAAATGTTAGACTATTCAATCAAGAGAAATTATTATTTTTGTACTGACAACTATTCCTGTATATCTGTTATGTCCTCCAAAGTAAGTTATTAGTGATGGGATAAGTATAGACTTTGCAAGTGGCCAAAAGCAGAAATTTCCCTCCTTTAAAAAATAACTTTTAAATCATTTTTTTTTTTTTTTTTTTTAATTCTCTATGATAGCTAAAAACATCTTGGATTTTTTTTTCTTTTTTTTTTTTTTTTGAAAAAAAAAAAATCTCATCTTAACTCAATTGAACTATTCTTCTTTGGTTACACTGAAAACCCTTACTGTTTCAATGCTTTATTGTACAGATCATATAATAAAATACATTTCACAGTGCAAGGTGAGAAAAAAAAATGAGAAATGAAAAGAAAAAAAAAGTTCTAACAATGGATTTTTAATCATTAATATTTTCTTAATGAAGGACTATGACAATATCTTGATTTGGAGATCACTGATACTGTAATAGCCCTCCCTCTTAACTTTTAATTATATCTTTTGTTAGAATAAAATGGTCTCCTTAGCTTTTTATCTGCCTTTTTTTTTTCTTTTTTTTTTTCTTTTTTTTAGTAGACCATTTAATTCTTAACATTATGGATTTTGATCTCCTTTTCTCTTTTTACTTTTTCTTCTATACTTTCCCTTTTGCCTATCCAAATAATTTTTCCTCCCTTGGCTTTTTCAACTACAGTCATAATGACTTACAAACTTTCCTATAAGAAAGCAATTTAGGATCAGATATACAAATATTGTGATGCGCTTGCAAATACAAATATTGTGATGCACCTGTATAAAGTAAATATGTGTATATACATATATAGAAAGAGATATATACATAGAGATATAGAGAGAGATAGAGAGTTAAGAGAAAGTTAAAATATGTCACTTATGCCTCTTAGTATTTTTGTCTCCCTTTTGTAGGTAAGAGGTCTCTGTGAAAATCTGTATCCTATATGATGACTGAACTTTAGAAATTTTGTTCCTTGCTTAAGTGTTTGTCATTCTTAGTGTGTTTTACATTCCATTCAAGGTTCCAGACAGTAAGTTACTAAGTCAGACCATATATACCAACAATTTTTGCAGAATTCAGCTTTTCCACAGCAGGCTGCATCCACAGAATTTCACTGTGTTACCATTAAGTGTGGAAGTACTAAACAAGAGCAAAAGATATCCTTTGCATAGTTCTTAAAACAAAACAAAACAAACAAACAAACAAACAAATACTAATACTTTCTTCTTCAATTATGTTAATTTCCTAAAAGCCTTAAATTAATATTGAGATGTCTTCTGTGTCATGATTTTCTTTATATAGGTTATAACTTATTGTTTACAATATTTTAAGCAAATATAAAATTTTGATTCATTTTTGTTCTTGGTTTTATAAAACTTTACAGTTATAAATGGAAAGGAATAAGTCTTATTTTACTTCATATTATACAAGCAATCTATAAAACTATTAGTCAATTACTAACCTCTAATTGCTTTCCAAAACAAAAGTCTATATTGTCATTGTACAGAACCTCATATTTCCCTCAGAATTCTCATCTGTGAAATCCTATATAAACAAGACCTTTTTATTGTTTCACATACCACTAGGGAAAATATAACTTTTCTATCTTATCTCTCAAAGTTTTATGTAAAAAACCTGACATTAATCACAGGAAGAAATCAAAGACTGCAATAAATGTATGCAAAATGTTCTAGTAAATATGGAAGTCATAGACTTTAAATTATGATGCCTCATTTCTTTACCCCTGATAAAAAAAAAAAAAAATAATAATAAAATAATAAAAAAAGACCCTCTGGGCCCTCTGGGGAGGGTCAATCAATACTGTTTTATCTCAATTGTGCTAACGTCATATTTGCATAAGAAAGGGGAAAAATGTAGTATTCCATGGGGAATAATTGTGTTGGTAGGTGTTGGATAAACTTCAAAATTTACCCCTACATGAGGTACATTTATTGCTCTTGCTTAGAAATATTAAACCTGCAGAAGATAATTGTGCTAAAATATCCCATCCTTGGAAGATATATGGTCCATAGACCCTCCCAGTGCAGCCACTTGAATAGTATGTTGTGAATTTCATTCCATAAGACTCACAAAAATATGGCTGTATTTAGAAAATAACTAATATATTTTTCTGCTTTCAGACAGAACAAGTGCAAATGAAGTTTTAAAGTTCTTTGAAAATATGTTTTTTGAATATTAAACTTTTTTCCTTTTTTTTTTTTTTAATTTTAATTCACAATTCACTTCTTAATAAAAGTTAATGAGACTCCATGAAGCTAATCAGGATACATTTTATTCTCTATATTTCCCATTAAATATTTTATTTGTTACTACTGTTTTCTTATTTTTTATTTGTTCGTTTATTTGCCTTCAGTAAATGGAAAATTCTGGAACTAACAGTACAGATCTCCTTATATTTTCCACAATCCCAAATATTTCAGATCTATTTTATTTTTTCCTGTAAAGTTAGTAGCTAAGAGCACCACTAGAATCTAAGATCTCCTTGTTCTTTTTTTTTTTTTTTTTCTTTTTTTTTTTTTTTCAGTGTTCATTTAGCATAGAAAACTGAGTGGGTTTTTTATTATTATTACGATTTTTCCTTCCTCCTGTTCCATTTTCTCCACACATTGTTTTGTACAAGCACTTGCTTTTCCAGCTGGTATTGTAAACATCACCATCCTGCATAGGTTAAAAAATGAGCAGCCTGCTCTTTCCACTTTTAAAACTCAGAGTAGCAGAAGCAGATTGGTGATGTTTTTTGACATGCACAGCGTACATTACTGCAAGATGTCATATTTCCCCAAAGGGGTACTCAGAATGTCAAGAAACTTGGACCAGACACAACAAGATCATAAATATGCTACAGAGAACACACCAGGATATTTGTATGGGATTATCATTAGGTATCAGATGAATAGTGTTTCATCACACGCTCTCTGTGGAATAGGATTTGATGGTTACATACTTGTGATAATCTGAATTATATCTCTATTTTAATATCACTGATTTTCAAAAAAGATTTTTTAAAAAAAAAGAAAAAGGTTGCTTTTTTTTTATATAGTTTAGATTTTTTTAAACTTACTTAAAAAAATTGCAATTGTAAAGTTTTCAATGATCTTAAAACTACCTTATTTACTCCTAATACTAAGAGTGAAGATAGTCACATTGTTCAGGGAACATTAAAAACACAGTCAGAGACAGTCCCCACCTGGAAAACTCCATATCTGAATTCATTTTATATTTATGTACAGAATTTACATCATGTTAATTTAAGAACACAAGGTAAAATATATATTAAAAAAAAAATAAAAATCTGTGTCTGTCTCTGTTTGGATCCAAATCTCATTTACCCTCAAAAGGAAGAGCAAAATATACCTAAAAGCTTTGTGCTTCATTTATGCCACAATTTTATTAACTCCCCTGGGAACTATTTTCAATAATATACACAGTGCAAGTCATGATTCTTACTTCAGTTGTTTCTATCTTGTGGACAGGTTCCATCTTAATAAATATGGTCACCCAGGTAAACTCAGAACAGAAGAGAAAACTTGCTGCAAGCCAAGGCTACAATATTTTTCTCATACAGATGGCTTCCAACCCCCATAAATGGAACAAGGAATAAATAAATAAATAAATAAATAAATAAATAAAATGAAACAATTTAGCACATATAAACCAGTGATTTACCTTTTGCAGATGGAACTTTTATATTGCTGTATGTTTTCAGATGTTGCCTTTTGATAAGCCTAACTTAGTGGGTTCCCATTTCTGTGTGACACAACCAAACCAATCCTGAATTAATTAAACCCTAATTTACCAGAAGATTCTTAACAATACATGTCGGTAAATAGCACTATCATGAGCTGACACCACTTTTCTGTAGTAACTCCTTCTAAAAATCAGTCCTTAGCACTTGCATATACTGTTAGAAGCAAGCCTCTAATGCATTAATTTTGCACAACTTAACTTGCCCATACTCTTGCAGTTCTTGCCTTTTCTTACTTTATGTATTCAGAGGATGAAAGTATGGATGTTTACCTCTCCTCTTCCTGCTGCATTTTTTTACACTTCCCAGCCACATTCTAGCCTTTTCTTACCCTAAAATAACCCTATGTAGAAACATCAGCTCCAGGAGTTGTGGTATCACTGATTGTATGATCACATGCTACAAGGTCTCACTGTGGCCCTAAAATATGATATTCATATAAATATATTCATTCAGATATTCACCTAAAAGTTCAGGAACTGAGTGGTTTGTACTAGGACTAATCAGAAAATTATTATTATTATTATTATTAATAATAATAATAAAACAGCTTGAAAGAGTCCTAGTGTGCCAAAATAAAAATTAAAAAATTCTCTAATGACTTCCAGCACAAGCTCTCTAATTTTTCATTTCCTTCATTTCCTCTCTCAGCCTCTCTTTTTGTGATTTTTGACTGAGAATCTGGGTCCATTGATTGAGTTTTTCCTCAATGTCTGATCAGTTTTTAAACAGACCTTATAGCCAGTTTCTGACTATTTTGGACCTTCCCTGTAAGTAAGAAAATATTCTTAAGGAATTGCACTTTTATAGAGTCCTTGCTGTTACTGCATTGTCTTTTTTAGTTCTATGTTGTAAGGATTTACTCCAGATAGGAGGTTGTCATGGTTTTGGCTGCGATAAGGTTAATTTTCTTCATAAAGACTCATATGAATCTGTATTATGGATTTTTGATGAAAATACTGTTGATAATACCCTGATATTTTAGTTGTTGCAGGGAAGTGCTTACACTAATTCAAGGCCTTCCTGCTTCTCATGGCCTGCCAGTGAGGAAGCAGGGGGTGTACCAGAAGCTGGAAGGGGACACAGCCAGGACAGGGGGCCCAGGCTGGCCAAAGGGATATTCCACACCATATGAGGTTGTGGTCAGCAATAAAATCTGGGGAAAAGGAAGGGAGAGTGGAAGGGTGTTTGTCATCCCAAGAAACTGCTACATGTGATGGCCCCTGATTTCCTGGAAGTGGCTGAACATCTGCCTGACTGATAAAGCATGCACAGTTTTTGCTTTACCTAGTAAACAGTCTGTATTTCAATCCATGAGTTCTTGCACTTTTACCTTCCCAGTTCTCTCCCCCATTCCACTGTGGGAGTGTAAGCAGTTATGTGCCTGCTTGTCCTCAATGCCCACCTATCCATCCCTCAGTTTACAAATATGGAAGGAAATATTTGTTTTAATATGTCCAGTCTGCCACCTTATTTCTTGGTCAAAGTATGAATTTACTCCTGAAGTAAGAAAATTCTCTGCCTGTCTCCATATGCCACAGCCAACTTCAGGCCACTCTCCACACTCTCTGTGCCAGGTGGCTTCCTGTGTAAAGCCCTTCTTCACACTCAGCTATGTGCTTGTCGTAAGGCAGAAAGTTTGGAGGCATTGCCCAGTTCCCCAGTCAAGGTGAAAATCATCTTAAGCTTCTCCAGTGGCATGCTTCCCTTCTCACCTCTACAGGGAATATATACATATAGATGGTATACATAAAGATGGTCAGCTATATGTGGTCAGCTATGTATGTGTTGGGGGACAAAATCTTACCCTTGATATCTGACGTTGGCCCTATTGCTAGCTGACCATCCTCACTTCTCTTCCCTACCTTCCCCTGTATTTATGGGGTAATTTCAGCAGTAATTCTTTGTAACACTGATATTTATATAGGCTTTTAGAGACATGGACCTCACAAAGCCACAAAGCTGAATGTAACCACACTATATAGGGCTCTGCAATCCTTCAGGGGGTGCTTAAGTATAGGTACATCCTGTCCTCCCACTCTGCATGAAAATCAAAGGCTTATCTTGGTCTCACTCATACCTGCCCAGTCAAATACCTTCTAAGCATCTGTCTCACTGTCTTGAGAAGATGGACCCTTTAAAGGAGGTACTTACTTTTCTCTAGCTCTGACAAAGACTTTTGAGACTTTGATGGAATGGGAGCTGTACTCAGAATGCTAGGCAATTGAGAACTTAAAAAAAAAAAAAAATACGTATGGTTTGAAATAATGTTGTCTATCAAAAAAAAAAAAAAAAAAAAGAAAGTATATACCTTGAACAATAAAGCACAGACTAAATACAGGATCGACTACTGCCACCTCTTGGCTATTTATATTTTAAAAGATTTTTTAAAAAAAACTTAAGAATTCTTAATGTTAATAATGTTAATGTTAAGCACCAAGAAATTAGCTTTTCCAAATATTTATTATGATAATATCAAATGGGAAATAAGTTGTGCCTCAGAAAAATAAAAAATAAAAATAAAAAATAAAAATAAAAAAGAGCTGATGAGATGGTGAGACAGAATGCCAGTTTTGCTAGTCAGCCAGATGCATCATCTCAACACTCATCTCAAACTTCTGCTGAACCAACAATGTCTGGACATTTTCTCAACCAATCCCAGAAATGTGAAAAATCAGATTTTTTTTGTATATTTCACATCTTCTTTTTCAGATTCTATTGTCAGTGCAGTTTTCAAGTTTTACAATATATCTGTTAGTGATTATGAGACTTAGAAATCAAGAAGTCTAGTTTTACAGACACATTTTTATCCTCAAAATATTTAGCTGTGTACAAAATGGACACTGAGCGGCTCAATATTTTTTCTTTTCTGTGTAAGTCACAATTAAAATCAGCACTATTCAATTTGAACACAGAACCAAATGCCTGACAAATGTTAAGTTAGATGCAAGCTATTAAAATGCAAGCTGAGGATTCTCAATTTTTCATGTACTCAATAGGTCATCAGGGAATAAAGTCTGCTGTGTTTTCTATACATCACAATTTTAAAAAGCAAGAATTGCAATTAAGTCACAAAATACTGTATCAGTATATTAATTGCACCTACAAATGTACCAGAGATTTGTACCAGAGTTAGATTTTAAGACATTTTACAATTAGTGATATTGCTTCTACAATAGACACATATTGATGCTAGCACTGTTTAAGATATATTCTTCTGTCACATGAAAAAAATAAAAAAAGAAAAAAAAAAAAGTATGTCAACTATGTCAAATTCTGACAACTAAAGAGAAAACCATTTTAGGTGCGTAACAAGAAACACTTTAAGAAAAATCTAAATGTTTTCTCCATGGCTGAAGAAAATTAATTTACTGAGTTTGCCATTGCCATTTTTTCAGCCAAAAACAAACAAAAAAATAAAAAAGGAAAGAAAGAAACAGAGATTTCAGGTAGAGTTTCAGAGTTTCTTTTCTCTCTTTTTTTTTTTTTTTAATTGCTAACACATTGTTATTTCAATCATTTACAGATACTTCTGTCACAATTCGTAAAGAGTTATAGGTCTTAAGTAACTAATTTAAAGTATGAAATTGTTTATAATACCCTACTCTATAAAACCTACAAATTCTATAAAATCTTTAATAAATTACTTATCAAAGAAATGCATACAAGACATGACTATGGGGTATCCTCTTGCATCCCTGCTGGGGAACTGACATGCATGAATACTTCTTTTAAGTTCTTGTACACTAAAGCATGTATCATTGGGAATAAATAAGAAGAATTATACGTCTGTGATTGTGACTGAATACAGGAACAAGTTGCCCAGAGAGACTGTAGTCTCCTTCCCTAGAGATATTCAAAAGGCCTCTGAAAACTATCCTGCATAATCTGCTCCAAGGGATGCTGCTTGAGTAGGAGGTTTGGACTAGATGATCTCCAGAGGTACTTTACCACCATTCGGTATTTTTGTGATTCTGTGGTTCTGTGACTCAAGAGCTAAATTTCCATCAGATTTCTCTTGTGAACAGATAAGAGTGATTTTAAAACTAAAAACTAAATTGTTGTTATCCTTTTATGGTAAAATATAAGGGCATTATAATTTAAATATTTTATGTGCCATTTAGTGGAAAACTATTTTGTATTGGGGTTGGTAGAATTTAATATCATATCAGGGCATGTGTGCATCTCTGCAGATGCATTAATAAAGTTAACATAAGAGTTTTGAATCTTCAAATGGTACTATAAGCTTCTCTAACTTTCAACATGGTATATCTTTCTTGGTATATTTTTCATTATGCCTTATATTGCAAATCAAAGTGATAAGCTGTTGGCATACAACCCCTTCAAAATTACCTTACCAGGGCTGAAAAAAAAAAAAAAAAAAAAAAAAAAGAGCAAGAGATAAAGCAAAAGAGAGAAAAGTCAAAACCTCTTCCAAGTAGCCACTTGGAAGAAAAGAAAAGCTAGGAAGAAAAGTAACAGCAGCTTCAAGGTGAATATCATCCATCAGGCATCCTTCCCAGTCCATCAGACAATTTCTCCCTTACACTTTTTGTTTAGTAACTTTACAGTTTTCATCAGATCTCATGTAAATTCCCCACTGGCTCTTCCATTTTACAATACTGTTATTTGAGCACACTTGACCACATACACACCAATTGATTGCTAAGATTTAAGCATGTCTGTTATTGAGAAATATTTATTAAATATATAAGATACGTAGATGACATATATAATACTAGGCTCTACAGTTGTAAACTAGAAAATGTGATGGGAAGGGTGAAGCTGTCTTACTATGTAGTTACAGACTGAAAGCCATAAGGCTTTCTCTTTTCCAGAGAAAGAACAGAATGATGCAAACATAAAGGCAGTCTAGAAATTCCAACACACATGTGGTTCAAACCCTGCAAGTGGAAGATTACTGTGAGATGAGCATTTGTGATACGAGTCTAATGGCACTACAACAGCAGCCTCACCATGGCTAGGCAAAAGATTGTAGAGTTGCTTGAGTAAGGCAGGCTACAGGACTGCAGGAAGTGTTTTGTGGGATGGTTCCTCATGTTATAAGATGGGCATTAAAACACTCTCCATTATTCCATTCTTCCCCTTCTATACTTTCAATGCTCTTTCATATATGTGACCTTATCTAACATAGCAAATCTGTGATGGTGAAAATAGTGATAGTGTCTTGACTTAACTGCCTACATTGTGAGGTGTAGACGCGCCCATGGGAAAAGTTTACGTTCTGCATATTCACTTTGGGTTATTCTGCTTCTGATGATTTGTCTAAAAACTGTCCATGAGAAGGAAAATTAATTTTGGTTCTCATGCCAACTTAAAAATAAGAGAAAGAGAAAGGGAAAAGAGGAGTAAATAGGAGAAAAGAGGAAAAAAAAAAAAAAGAAAAGAAAAAAAAAAAAAAAAG
>CM021732.1:99688888-99772563 GCA_011075105.1 Heteronetta atricapilla
GGAAAGGAAAGGAAAGGAAAGGAAAGGAAAGGAAAGGAAAGGAAAGGAAAGGAAAGGAAAGGAAAGGAAAGGAAAGGAAAGGAAAGGAAAGGAAAGGAAAGGAAAGGAAAGGAAAGGAAAGGAAAGGAAAGGAAAGGAAAGGAAAGGAAAGGAAAGGAAAGGAAAGGAAAGGAAAGGAAAGGAAAGGAAAGGAAAGGAAAGGAAAGGAAAGGAAAGGAAAGGAAAGGAAAGGAAAGGAAAGGAAAGGAACATAAGAAATAGAACACTTCCAGATTCTTTTTTTTCTTTTTTTTTCTTAATGTAGTATTACAGGAAAGAAATTCTGAAACAATTGTATAATCCCTAGACATACTATCCTGTCATACTAGATAGACCACAGAGTAGCTGCTAGCTACACTATTTCTGATACAAGCCAGGATGCTGTTGGCCTTCTTGGTCACCTGAGCACACTGCTGGCTCATGTTCAGTTGAGCATCAACCAGCACCCCCAGATCCTTTTCCTCTGCACAGCTTTCGAGCCACTCTGCCCCAAGCCTGTAGCACTGCATGGGGTTGTTGTGGCCAAAATGCAGGACCTGGCACTTAGGCATGTTGAACTTCATCCTGTTGGCCTCTGCCCATTGACCCATCTTGTCCAGGTCCCCCTACAGGGTCTTCCTACCCTCTGGCAGATCAACACTTCTCCCCACCATGCTGTCATCTGCAAAATTACTGAGGTTGCACTCAATTCCCTCATCCAAATAAAGATACTAAAGTTGAAGGGCCTCAACACCAGACCCTGGGGAAGACCACTGGTGATCGGTCACCAGCTGAATTTCATTCCATTCACCACCACTCTCTGGGCCTGGCCATCCATCTGGTTTTTAACCCAGCAAAGAGAGTATCTTGCCAAGCCATGGGCTGCCAGCTTCTCCAGGAGAATACTGTGGGAGACAAAGGTTTTGTTGAAATCTAGGTAGACTACAACAACAAGCTTTCCCTCCTCCACCAGGCCAGTCACCCAATCATAGAAGGAGATGAGGTTGGTCAGGTAGGACTTACCTTCCATGAACCCATGCGGACTGGGCCTGATCCCTTGGTTGTCCTGCATATGCTGCATGATTGCATTTCAGAAGACCTCTTCCATCGCCTTTCCCGGCATCGATGTTAGGCTGACAGGCCTCTAGTTACCTGTTTCCTCCTTTTCATTTTTTTTCTTTGACCTTCCAGAACCTGACACAGGAAGTTATTCTTCTTCTGCATCACTGCTTTTTGAAGAAAATTCCAGTAAAAAGAATGTCTCTAATATTATCTCTTCTTATTATACAGGTAGGACTCTTATCTATTAAATTCAAGGACAATAACATGCAAATAAGATGGAGTTTCTTTACAGTTCTTTTGTCAGTTGTATTTTTTAATATATACATATAGCACTTCTCTTTCTCCTACAACATGATGCTCTTGCTTGCACTGTATTCTTTTGATGAGCCTCTAATTTTAGCTTGCTACTCAGCTTGTTACTATGTCACCTGAAATCTATGGGCATCACCACTTGCTTCTCACTCTAGTCTGTACCTTTTCTCTGCCATTTTCAGCCTTAGGTATTTTCTTTCTTTTAATTTTCATGTATGTAATGGTGTTACTTGGAAGTGAAGATGTGGAGTCTTTTGGGCTGCCCTGAGGTGCCTCACTTTCAGATGATGTTGATGCTTTGCCTTCTGTACCTGCTGGCTGCATATAGCTACTTTTATTATTTTCTGTTTCTTGTTTCCTCGTGAATAACAATGAGGAACTTAGAGATAACCACTAAATGAAGCACAGCAAGTCAGATCCCCAAAGAAAGAAATGCTGGAGACAAACTCAAGATCTAATGTCAGAACTGGAGGATAATTAAATAAAAGATAAAAACTAAAAATAATATTATTTTTAGAAAGAGAATGAAAGAGGAAGGTCTTAAACATTAAGCATTCAAAAAAGGTTAAATATTAGGTATTCATTTAAATAAACCACATATGACAATTCTGGATTTCTTTTCTTATTGATAGGCCTCATCCTTGAACTTACAAAACTTTGTATTTTCACACTAAAACTGATCATTTAATAACATTCTACATTTTAGAAATTATTACTAAAACTTATTTTTCTTCCATATTTATTATTTTCAAATATACTTTTCATAAAATCATAGAATCATATGATTTCAGAAATCATATCCTGAGTTGGGAAGGACCAACTCTTGCCACCACACAGGTACACCGAATAATCAAGCCATATGTCTGAGAGTGTTGTCCGCTTCTTAAACTCTGGCAGGCTCAGAGCAGCCTGCTCCAATGCTTGATCAAGGTGAAGAGCCTTGTTCTAAAATCCAACCTGAACCTCCCCAATGCAACTTCATGACATTTGTTTGGATCCTTTCACATCTATGTATATTTTATTACTCTAAATCAGAAACTGTTTTATGGGAAAATATTCAAAAAATTAAATGTCATTGTTCATACTTTCTGGCAGACATTTATTAATATTGCTGAAATCCCAAGGATCTTGACTAACTTTTAATCTCCAGCTACAAATAAGCTGAAATAAATTATTATTATGTTTTAAGATTGGTTTTATGAGAAAGAAAAGAAAATACCCTAAACTAAAAATTTGGTAAGAAATTTCATTAAGAATTTTCTTAGCTGGTAAATGATAAAACAGGCCAATTATTTTTGTTAATTTTAATTATACTAAATAAAAGTAAAATGTCACTAAAATGTTTAAATTTAACAAAATCAAATAGCCCAAAAATATATTAAAATGTTGATGCAAATATGAGAAGCAACACTTATTTTTTGTTTGTTTATTTTGATTTTCAGAAAGGAAATACTCTAAAAAATGCTGAGATGGTTTTGGTGGTAAGAATAAAGACTATAAACTATTGCTGAATCTCATTTATCTGTTTTTTCCTCTGAATTTAACAAAATTACTTTAAATTCTCAGAAGCAACTAACTTTAACACATCTCATATATATGTTATATATTATAAATACAAGTTTCTGACTAATTAATGAAAGAGTAGTGGCTTATTTTTAAGTATTCTTCTCAGTAAAATTCTGACATAATGAACTCAAAACAGGGTAAAATTCAGAATCACCCAAATCAGAAAGACGTCACTTTTAAAGGTCTATTTTGACCCTCTGCTATTTGTAACTATGAGAATTACTTTCTATCTCATATTAGACTTCTTTTTCTACTACTACTCACAGATAGTAGTGACACATAAGTGTAAGTTTAAAAGGATGTTATAAAATATTTTGTGATTCACACTAATACATACAAAATCTCTTATTCTTTACTATTCAGTTATGTATTATACCCTTGATCCATGCTTGTGTTGTCTATCTGTTGTCCTTTATGCAAAATAGCTTGTGTCTTGGCAAAATCTCAACATGTTTAATAATAATTTGAAAAATAAATATTACCTGGTCATTTTGAACTGAAAAACTTCTCTTGTGTGTTCCTCTGTAGTGCTCATGTCTATTTACCCCTAGAAGTATTTCACAAAACAATTAAATATTTTCTGTTTATGTTACAGAAGTGGCACAAGCTGCTTTGGGGAAAGGATTTTGAAATGAAAATGACAGCTACACAGGAGATAGATGATTACATAGAAAGAGAAATGTTTCATAATGAATATAAAATGTAGAGACTAACAGTCAAAACATTGAGCTACATGAAGTATATGATATAGTTGCTACTGAACAGAGGAAATACATTTGTTTAATGGTAAGAATTCTGCACTTTCACACATTTTAAATATGTACATTTTCAGCTTTTTTTTTAATGTAACACATTGGTTGGCAGTAGAAATGTGTTCATACAGCGTGAGAGGACAATTCCACTTTTTCATAGCACAGGTTTCTCCCAGGACTCATCTAGGTCTGCACCAGAAAATGTAGGTTTATGGATTTTTGATTTATTATGATTTTTATGATTTACTTAGTTTATGATTTCTACAAATTACTTGATGCACACCTATTTCTACTCATTGATTACTATATGGACTTTTGTGCTTGCTTCTTATAGAACTATCTTTTTTCCCTGAGACACCTTTGGATGTAGTTTGATGCTGTTTTGCTTTGGATTTTTGCTCTCTCCTTTGTGACATCTGGATTTGTGAAAAACCCTCACGTTACAAGTAGTGTTGATTTTATACCAATCAGTTGAAATTTAAAAGAGAATTAATATTGTATAGATTTAAGAGCACTGTAGTGGTTGCAGAAACTAATGTTTTGCTTTTCACATATTTGTTTGTAAATCCAGCCATATATATTACAACACCCTTGGTTATGAGACTTGAAAACACCAGGAAGAGTTCTAGCATTAGTTAGATATGTTCTCTAGTAATCTCATCAAACCTCAGCTATTCTTGGTGCTGTCAGCACTGTTGATGAATGAAGGTAATTCTTGCTTATTTCCAAGGAAGTTCTGCCACCTACCAGCTGAAAATAGAGGGCCGTGCAATCACAAGAAACTGATTTCATTCAAAATATGAGACTTACAGCAGTAAAAGCAGATAAATACTTAGTCATAACATTGTTTTCAAATTAATTTTAATTGATATTAAAATTGGGCTGTTTGGTATTTTTCCTGTGATTGTAATGTATCATAAAAACACACTTTGGGGGAAAATAAAAAGATTTATTTTTAATAAGTATGAGAGCAGCTGATGGAGAAATGTCTTCTAGATGTATTTTGCATCAAGTTTTGCTTCCCTTTTAAGGTATTATCTATAAAGAACAAAATGCTATAAACTCTTGTTAAGATATAGGTCTTTATTAATTGTTTCTTTTGCTTTTTATATATGTGTGTAAAAAAAATCGATGATTGTGTCCTTACTTTAGCCTCCCATAGCACTTTGTACTCCCTCTGCACAGACATAAATGACTGTTTAAAATATATGTCAGAACAGGTAGCCAACTTCTGCATTAAACATGCCATTTAAAAATACAAATGAGTGTTCTGAATTCATGGATACTATTTATAAACAGGGCACTGAATCAAGTTCTTAATTTGCCTATGGATTTTATTAGCTACAAAGAATTATTTCTTTCAGCTTATAGCATAAGAAAAAATAAAATGATTCAAACATAAATGCCTTTGTTTGCATTCTTTTAATGTCTTCATTTGTTTAAATCAGTTGAGGCATGGTATAATTAGGAACTAATAGACAGACCTTGTAAATTGCGAGTAAATAATCACCTTTTCGACAGCTTCTTCTACTGGAACTCATTCTCATTGACTAACGAAGCCATGAGTCACTTGCTCACTAAGAGTGCTTCTATTAAATGGAAAACTGTATGCTCAATAACTTGTGTAGTAGCATTCAGAAATTACATTAAATTGCCAGAAGGATGTTCCAACAGCATGAATGCCATGGTACAGCTGTGCATCCTTAAGACTTGAACTCCAGTAGGGGAAAGTGTGGAGCAGCATTGCCATGAGGCAATGGTAGCTGGTGCTACCCAGAAACCCTTAAATATAGACTCTTGCTCACATGAGAAGGCCTGTCTTCTTTGTGCACAGACTGCTGACAGGGGCTAGGGGTTGAAAAAAAAATGAAAAGGTAATAAAATGAACCTGCTTGATATCAGTCACTAAGAAGTAAATATAACCTCCACTATTTAAATTAGAAGCCTTCCTGCTAATGCTCTACCTCATTTGCCCTTAAACACACTACATCTGCTCTCTGAGGCACACCACACAGCAGGTATGTGCAGGGCCAAGGAGCCAGATTAATGTTTAACTAAACAAAGAAACAAACATACAAAAAATCATGTCTATTACCACTATTTGAGCTAAAATAAATAGTAATAAACACATAATTTACAACTATACCTTCTGCTGAATTTACTATTCTCTTTAAACAGAGAAAACAAAATCTTTGTTTTAATAAATCAGCTATGTTTATTCAATAATTCTACTGTTCTGACTAACACTCCTCCTTAATCATTGAAGACAGTCTCAGGGGTAAGTTACAAAACAAAGAGAACAGACCAACCCATAATATAAACAATAAAATTGTAATGAACAGATATTGTAGTGTTTTTGTTTTGTTTTGTTTTATTTTGTTTTCTCTGTCCAATCTTCCAAATAGTAGAACCCTACATTTTGTATTTCTTTTGCCATTAACATAAATCATCTTGAGCTTAATGGGGAGGAGTCAAGAATTTTATTATTTAAATAGATCTAAATGAATAGCATAGAGACAGTAGTAATAATGTGAGACAATTTTTCAGATACATTTACTGACAGCATAACATCCCTCTGGGCATAAATTATTGGGAACACATCTTTTAAAGCACACTGAGATTCAAAGAATGCATGCAGATGCCTATTGCTTAAGACTAAATTTAATCACCTCCTGCTTGTTACAATTTGGCAGCTTCAGGAAAGTTTTATCCAGAACTGGCTCTCTGAAGCCAAACTAATAAAGTGCTAATTAAAGTAAGTACATGGAAGACATGAACACCAGGAGCCTGGAGTAATTGGCTACAAAAAAGACAGAGCTGAAACACATCGCTTTCTCTGCTGCTCCTGATTAGGCTCTAATTCAAATACCAATATTTCACTGCACGTCAAGGTGCTTTGGGAAGGATCTCAGGCTTTCTCCATAGAGTAGAGGGTCTGCTGTAAACAGTGATACCATTACTTAAGAAAAAAAATAAATTTATATTTAATCCCATGCTACCATCAAGATAACATTTATGGTAGCCTGGGCAGTGCACAGAAAGCTTTTCTTTTCATTCCACAGTGGTGAGTCAGAGATCAGTAAGAAATGAAGGAAAACTAACCATTAGGAAAAAAAAAAAAAAAAAAAAAAAAAAAAAAAAAAGAAAGAAAGAAAAAGTAAGCTCTGGAATTGAAACCATCATCTCCCAAGCCTGTCACCACTGAAGAGTAATTAATCTGAGGAGCCTTTCATCTGCCTTGCTGGCAAGCTGGAAAGAACACCTACTGGCACTTTCCTGAAGAAACGGGCAGCACGAAAATGAAAGATTTTTCTTTTATTTTATTTGAAATGTGTTTTATTGTTGATTTCCTCTTGAGTATCATAAACTTAACTTTGATTACATGAAGTACAATTTCATCTTTTTGCATTTGCTACTATATCTCAATATCATTTCTTTTTTTCTTTTTTTCTTTTTTCTTTTTTTTTTTTTTTCCTGAGAACATATCCATTGTCTCAGTTGTTCATATTATTTCTATGCAATAGCCAGAGAAGTATTTTTTTCCTTATTCTATTATTCCTTATTCTATTCCATGTGTGAATCTGGAAATTACACAACTAACTAGGCAACTACACACTTTATGATTCACTAGAACTGAAAATTTAAAGGAAAATATTTTATTTACAAACATACTTAACACACTATCAAGCTGCTTACTCATATATATGGACATCCACTTAGGCATATCAATTTAAGAAGATATGGATCCCTGTTCAACAAAGCACTTAAATATATAATTAATCCCACATCTTCTTGACAAACTTAAGCTAATGCAAGTACAGCTTGAAAAGCATTCCCATGCTACTCAAGAAATTATGAAAATAAGATAATTCTGAATTTTATGAGTCAAAAAAATCTGGGTTTAACAATCTGGATTATTTTAAATAAAATAATACTGCATGTTAAAAAGATATTATAAGAAAATGAATCCTGCAGATTTCTAAGATAATGTGAATCATTGTGTTATGTTTAGTATAACTTGTCCTTTTCTAGTTTAATAGGAAACTATTAAACTATTTCTAGTAAAATAGATCAAATAATACTATTTAATAAACAACACCAAAGAAATGTGAACCCTGAATACAAACTGCATCTCAGAAAATATGCAAAGCCTGCTTAGTCTATCAATACAACAAGATCACTAATCATAACTATAAATATAATATTAACAAGTGTATAGACTTTTAAATGTTTTTACAAAGACATATTGGTAATGATTATTTTAATATTTTCTATAGTTAGCTTCCAATGGTTCGAGTTTGGTTTCAACATGAAATATTTCTCAAGTATTAATGACTTACTTATACTCCTTCCTTCTGACAGAGAGTTAAAGCTATTTATACTTATGGAAAGACCCCTACATATATATATATTGACAATTAATAAGTGAGTGTGCCTTGCAAGCCCCCAAAATTTTCTTAAATTTTATGGCCTGAGAATATTACTCATTTTCATGTTTGTTTTTAACTAAACTCACAATCCTTAGAAAGAAACTTCCTTATCCAAAGATAAAAGAGATAGAAAGCACATATTGTGAACTTTACAAAATATCAACTTTGAGTGAACTCTGGTGTTTGCCATGACTCAGACAACCTGGAACAAGAACATTTTCATAACTGTTAAAAGAAAAAAAGAAAAAAAAAAAAAAAGAAAAAAAAACCACTATCTGTAAAATTGTAACTTCCACTGAATAGTTTTGGATGAGTCAAGGGAATGTGATATGTCCTACAAGTCCTATATAGTCCTATATGTCTCCTATAAGTATCTATGCAACTATCCAATAGATTTAAATGTTACTGTTTTTTATAAACCTGTACAGAATACAGAGGTACTCATTTGTATTCCAGCTCCAAAAAAGTGTCCTAAATTGTGCCCAAGAAACCTCTCACAATCTTATTCTCATTATACTTTATACTTTACACATTATACTTTAATTCTTGACATTGGAATAGCTATTAATGCCACAGAGGTAAACACCATTGAAAGGTAATCCCCTCTGCTGCAGAGATAACTTCTTACTGTGCAACATAACAAGGATTTTGTTTTGGGAAGATGATTGGATGTCCCCTTGCCACATGCCAGGTAGTCCTAACTCCCATGCATTAGGTTGATGGGAGTGTGCAATGAGAGAGAGAAGGAGGAAATGAGACCCTGTCTTTCACTGTAGCACTGTCTTAAATTGCTTAATGCAGGTAGTAAAACCCCTGTGTATTAATCAGAGAGGAGGATTTTGCTATGAAAGTTGTGTTAGGTTTAACAAGAGAGTTTGACAGATACCACCCAAAAAGACTGAATATCCTGACAGTGAGGGCACTCTTCTGGGAAGTGCAGAACATGAGAGTAAATTACTTCAGGCATAGGAAGGAACTGAATCTGGACCTCAGATTGAGAGCCTGTGGCAAAATACCTAAGTCTTCACCAATATTTTTTCTTTCATTTTTCTACTGATGTGTAAAATATAGTTTGATATTCAGCAAAATGCTGACTGAAAATTACAATTAAGTTTTCAAGTGGAAGAAACCCCCAAAACTGTAAGCAGGGTTTCAGTGAAACTAATTACTCCTCAATATTTCACTTTGGCAAGGAAATCAAAACATCTATTATTATCTAATCTTGATTTGTAAGAGTTAACACATTTAGAGCATCTATTTTAGCCATACCTTGATTTTCTTCAGAAAGTTTGGGCATCAAAAAGGGAGCAAACATAGATTAAAGCCTAGAAATAACAGAGAAAAGTACATTCCAACAAACTAGAGCTGGTGAGGTGAATCCTGATGAAAAGGTTTTTCACTGATATTGTGCATACACTGTAAGTCTTATGAATGCATTTCATTCTCTTTACAACAAATATTTCATATACATTTGAAATGCTGACCTCACAATTACCAGAATATTTCAGTGCTAAGAAGGGAGATGCAAACAACTCCCAAAAACTATCCTAGATCATATTATAGCCTTCTCTGGCATTGGTCTCAAAATAAATTATTTTAGCAAGAGTATGAACATTGAATGTGAGTATATAATTATTAGACTACTCCTTCGATCAAGCCAAGTCTGGCACTTACGTACACTCTCTATCAGTTCTAATAAATGTGGATTTTTAGACCAGTGGCCTTTTAAATTTTTCTCTGTTATTGTTTCACCCTTCTGGATCTTTGTATATCTACTACAGCTGCATTATAGTCACCTTAGAGATTAGCTTGTAATTCTTTTCACATATGTAACTTTGTAATAGTTTACCTTTAAAAATTACAATAAGAAAAAGAAATAAAGTCAAGATGAAAACAAGAAAGCTATCAGTATTTTTGATAATTATGGGAAGAGTATTATAAGATCATATTTACTGTCTTAAAGCAAAGAGTTTGTAAAGAGGCAGAAAATCTCTTTCCTTATTGTTTTGTTTTGTTTTGTTTTGTTTTGTTTTGTTTTCCATAATAAAAGAACAGCCTACATACAGCACTGAAATTTCCAAAGGTATTCCGTCTCCCCCTGCTCCTTCCTTCCCTTCATTTCCATATGAAATTTATGCATGAAATATCAAGAATAACTGGACAAAGCACAGCAAGCACATCATTGCTCTTATCACGGTTAATATTATAAGTCCCATTGACTTCATTGGGAGCAGCAACAGATTCATTAAAATCAAATTTTTGTCTGCAAAACTACTTTTTATTTCAAACCAACACATTTATTGTGTTGGCTCACTTAGTGATACATACACCTAGAAAATAAAATGAAAAATAATAAATAAATAAATAAACAGAAATACAAAAACACCACTGTTAACAGGAAAAATACTGCATAATCATCTATAAACTGATTGTTTCAAACCCTGCTATTACACACAAATGCATTTCTGTCATCATAATCAAGGCTGGATGCAGAATACATTTGGTGATTTATCCTATATTAATTGTATAGTAAATATGAGTAGCAGATCCAGACTAGGTCAAGAAAACATTCAGTATTTAATAGTACATGTGATCCTTAGTGAAGGATCTGAAATAAAGGAAAAAAATGATACCCAAAATATGTACAGCTGAGCCAGTTATGTAAAATTTCTTGTCATTTCTGAACCTTTAATGCATTGATGTATGACTAATGCATTTTAAACTAGTCATGAAGTGACTGGGACCTGTTAATAAGATCGCTTCATGACATTTTTTCCTTCTTTTTTCCAACATCTTAATTTTAGTAATAATGGTGAGATCTGAAACTTTCTTTTTTGCATATCGTCCTTATTTCTTCTGCCATAAAATTTATCTGAATTCAGCAGAATTATACTTCAGATCACCTAACTCCATTGTTTTTAATGCATTTCATGAAAAACATTCCCTATCACCAATTATTATTTTTTTTCTACATATTAGAGTATGAATTATGATGAGAGATCTAGATTGCAAATGTGCCAAGACCTTTTTTTGGCCTATTTTGTGCACTACAGTTTTAGAAAACCACCTTTTCATATTAGTAGTGTATCTAGAAATGGAATGAAGTAACTGCTTGAGTTCAGATATTTGAAGTCAAAATTTTATATGAGATTTCTATAATGATATTATACACACAAGTTCAGAATTCCAGAGCTGTGCCATGAATATGAAAGTCTACTGTTGTATAGCCTAAATGAAATGTTTGTTTACAACAACAATCTTAATTTGTAATACAGATGCTAATGCTATAATCAGTAGATCAGAAGACTCTGAGTGGATTTAGAGAGAGCGTACACAGAAGCATGTATAGTTTTCATTAGATTTAGTACCAATTTCAGTTGACAGATAATTGAAAAATGTATCACTTTAAGTAGAATTAGAGTATTACATATCAATACTAATGCATTTTCAAAAATAATTCATATATGATACCGATAATAAAGCATAATTCAAATACTATTAAAGTAGTTATTTGTAATCTCTTGGGCTTTGAGAAGAAATTATAAATTTTAAATATAAATGAAAAATATTATGCCACCTTCAATTATCAGTCTCAAAATAGAAAGAGTTCCTTTCCAGAACCTGGAAGGCAGGTGTTCACTTAGCTGTTTTTTACAGTGTTTAATTTCTTTGTCTTACCTTCTTTTGTTAGTTTTTATCTACTGTATACCGCCTTCTTTTTTTCCATCCACTATAGTCCCAATGTAACACTAATGGCTGTCCGCTTTGAGAAGACTGTGTTCCTCCCCAGGTAGATTTTTGCCCAGTAGAGAGTGTGTAATTCATATTCTCTTGTATAATTCATTACAAGGGCACTACCGTGCTCTTGTATATCATTCTTGATATGAAAGCACAGGGATGTGTTGTTTCTATTCTTTCTAGAACTATCCAAATTGAAAGATACTCAAAGTGCAACCTGTTTTCCTATATGTTTCAACCACAGGCACTCCATGTTGGGTGTGAAGTGTTGGACATCCTCCCCTACATTCAGCAGGCCTCAGTAACGTCTGTTGCTTCGTTTCCAGGCAATACCTAAGCTCACATCTTGGACTAATTTCAATAAGCAGCCAGCAATCATTCCAATTTTGCAATAATTTTATGTTGCTGACCACCTTTCATGTGATGTTGCTTTGGCAGCCCCTGAATGAAGCAATTAAATTAGTTACAATGACTAAACACCTGTAAAATATTATTGATGCATTCACAGCTATTAAATACATTAGCAAAGAAAATACAAAGTCTTAAAGAAGAAGCTCACTTATATGGAAACAAGTGTCATGACTGAACGACAGAAGCTATTGAAAAATATGCTGACATGGCTCAGGCTAAGAAGAAACCAATATTGAAGCCAGCAACATGCCTACTGGTGTCCATGTCAACAAAATAAATAAATAAATAAATAAATTGTCTCCTGATGTCAGTTGGGCTTTAAAAAGACAGAATTGGCTCTAGGATAGGAGGAAGGACAGGGAAGTGAGGAGGTGGATGGGGACAATTATAAGTATGTTATATTATCTAATTGCCCATTTACACTTACTGGAGTGAGAAAGAAATTTGTGATGAAGGAACAAAGGAGAGATGAAGAAAGGCCCAGCTGCAGCACTCCTACCAGAACTCATTTCAAGTTTTTGACAGCAGCAGTTTCCTCCCAGTCCAGAAACCTCCTTACCTCCAACATCCACCACTGTATGAATGTTCCTGTATGAATTTATCTTTCTGGAATAACAGATGTACACTGTACACTGGTATTTAGTACAATACCCTTAAATACATCCCTACTTCTGTTGGAAAAAACTCATTTGAGATGTCCTAGGATTGCATTAGCTTGAAAACACCCAACCTTCACTGTAGGGTACTATAGAATAAATACTGGCATTAATTATTAATGTATTCATTATAAACATGCTGACCATAATAGAATATTTTAGCATTAATGTCAATATCCTGAGGACTGTTCTCTAGTAAACCAAGTGCATCTGTTAAAGTATCCATGAAATGAAAAATCATTCAGTCTGAAATTCAAGCATCCGGCTTCCCAAATGTGTCTCCAGTTTCTAATTTTAACCTTCATCCTCAGTTCAGGTCTTTGATTATTTGGGATTGACATGTGATTTAGCTGCTTCATCCCTCTGATTTTTAAAACAGTAGACAGCATTTTCTACCAATCTCTACAGGATCAAGTATCTTTTCTCTCTATAATGTTTTGTTAATCTGAGCACTGGTAGAGCTGCGAAAATTAATAAATGAAAACAGTAAGCAATTGTGTACACTTTATGAACACTCAAAGAAGTGGCAGCTTTCAAAGGAGCATAGAGAACTTCTGTCCTGTTCCCAAAATCAGGGCAGTGAGGCAGTGTTAGCTCTCATTGCAGTTTAAAATCTAACTTTTTCCAATGGAACCTTTTCTTATTAGCTTTGCTGGCATGCAGCATGCTCCAGCGATGCCCACTCTGGCAATGAAATCTATGTAGAACTCGCTATTGCATGCAAAGAACTGTAAAAGTCAAATCTCATATTAGAAGAGTTCCTTGTGCACTTTTCACTTAAGTAACTAAGTTTCAAATGTAAAGTAACTCTCAGAATGTTAAGTAACTAAGTTTCAGCAACTTAGTTAAGTAACTAAGTTTCAGCAACTCATCAACCAGAATGAGTTGCTATGTAAATTAAATTTCATTCTGTTCTATCATTTCAGTTTCATTCATTTCAAAATACCTTGTCATTATAAAATAATTAGATTTTTGTTTCATTAAGGTCTCATGGATCTTCAACAAAATGTACTAAGCTTTGTACCCTTCTCAGCAAACTTAGGAGATTCCATGTAAAGTTAGGAATTGGAGAATTATACTCTCAGATTTAATAACCTGAATATGTTCTCTGCCAATTCAGGAGATCTTTTGAACTGTAGTGATGGACAAGGAAAATGAATACAACAGGAAGGCTCTCTGTGAGAAACCATCACAGAAGTCCATTTCCACATACCAGGCAGAGTTCACATACCAGGCAGAGGTGTCCATAAACTTTATCTCTGTGGAGTCTGAACATTCACTGACAATAAGTATGACCCATTGAAATCAACCAATACTTCTGTGTCTGTAAAACATACACACATGTATTCTACAGCTTTTGGTGTTTCAGCTGTTACCTGAAGAAAACTTTTGACCCCATAGCCACAGACTTGTTAAGAAGACAGATATCTGCAGTGAAGACATTTCTCATGGAAAAAAGGTTGTACTGACTCCTCATTATTCTGCAGTTTGTGTTCTAATATACTTTCCCATGTAAAAATCAGCCAACCATGTATATTATTCACTATGTTTTTCTCAAGGAACATAATAGTAAGAGCAAAGTCAGAACCCTGAAGAGAGAATTTCCAGCTGTTTAAAGACCTAGTGGGTAAGATCCCCTGAGATCTTGTCCTTAGGGACAGTGGAACTGATCAGAGCTGACTGCTCTTTAAGGATGTTTTCCTTAGAGCACAAGAGCTTTCCATAACCATGTGTAAGAAATCAGGCAGGGAAAACAGGAAAACGGCATGGCTAAGAAAGGACCTGCTAGTCAAACTGAGGTCTAAGAAGGAAATGCAAAGGTCAAGGGAGGTGACTATTATCCTCTACTCTGTCCTTGTGAGGCCCCACTTGTTGCACTGCATGTCTGCATTGCAGTGTCTAGGCCCCCCAGCACAAGAAAGATCCATTAGAGAAGGTCCAGAATTGGGCCACAAAGTTGATCAGAAGTTGATCAGTGGAGAATGTCTCCTGGGAAGACAGATTGAGGCAGTCAGGGATGTTCAGCCTGAAGAAGAGAAGGTTCCAGTGAGACTTTACAGCAGCCTTCCAGTACATAAAGGGAGCTTATAAAAAGGATGGAGAGTGACTTTTTGCGCGGGCAAATAATGATAGGACAAGGGTGAATGGTTTTCATTTAGTAGAGGGGACATTTAAATTAGATGTTAGGAAGAAATGCTGAGGCACTGGAGAACTATCCAGAGAATGTGGATGGTCCATCCCTGGAAGTGTTCAAGGGATGATGCATGAGGCTTTGAGCAGCATGGTCTGGTGGAAGGTGTCCCTGGGGGATTGGAACTAGATGATCTTTAATTCCCTTCCATCCCAAAACAGTCTATGATTCTATGTAGAAAGACGTGATTATTTCCTACTTATCTATTAAAATTCAGTTAAGTTCTTTATGCTTAGCTCTTAATCAGTATTTTACTAGTGTTTGAGATATTATCTGCAGAACTGAAACTTTACAAAGTGCTTATGTTCTTTATCTAAGAAAACTGAAAATATAAAGAAATTTCATGATATGGAACTTGATCACGAAGTGCAAAAAACTGGTAAGAAAAAAAAATGTGAATAGTCACTTCTCAGAGGTACAATCTTTTTTTTAATCTTTTTTTTTATTATTATTACGTCATATATAACTGCTGCAAAATGATTAGCAAAGCACTTATTCCTGTTTCTCAAAAAAAAAAAAACAAAAAACAAAAAAAAAAAAACAAACAAACAAAAAAAAAAAAAACAAACACAAACAGACCTTTTTTTACAGATGAACAAAACTAGTCAGTGAAGGAAAGAATGCTGGCACTGTGGCAGGTGGCTTCCTTTTAAGTCACTTGTGGTGTCTCTGGAGAATTACAGTGAAGAAAACAGATAGAAAATCTTGAGAACAAGCTGAGAAAATCTTAAAAGCAAACACCCTCACATAACAGAGCTGAAAAGTCAGGTTTAGACATCAGCACTGATTTTTGGTCTGGTAACTGGAAGAAGTTGTTATGGTAGCACATAGGTACAGCACTCTCCTCCACTCCCAGACTCTTAGTCCCCAACCCCTGCCAAAAGGAGAAAGAAAGAGCATGAGATCAAATAATGAGATAATAAAGGAAAAGCAATTAAACATTCTGTAAGCTTCACACTATAGGTGTTTACATTAAATAGACTACTAAATGCAGCATTTTGCAATTAAGAGAGTATATTCCAGGGTAACTGCACATTTAACTTTGTTTAGATGTCCTGTTGGTTAATTTTCTTGGAGTTCTTCAAATTAGCCCACTTAGCCCATGTTTTAAATATGATTTTAAAAGCTTAGCTTTTATTCTTATTAGTATAAATGGAATTATTAAGCTAAAATTTATTTAGAAAGTGTAATCTCTGCTTTCCATTTCATTGGCTTCTAGTATGGAATATACTCTTTATTCTTATGTGATATCTTGTTTACTTTTTCATTTTAGAAAAGACAAAAATATCAAAAAAATCCATAGAGGCATTCAAGCATATATATATTTTTTTTTGCCTGTATTTTAGTTCCATGGTACTCTAAATTTCCTCATCTTTTTTGTCTACATATCCGCATTTACAAAAAAAGTCCCTAGCATTGATTTTTAAATCTTCAATACATATATATATATATGTCATATATATATATTTGGTGTAACAGATCATGTGTTGTTCAACTTTAATTCTAGATTGGTGAGCAAATCATAATTATAGTAAGGATATAAGATTTTTGCAAAAAAACATGCTTTATCTTATGCACTGCATTAGCAGTTCTAATCATGCTTTCTTACAGTATTCTGTGAAACTAAATATCACTGTGTCATCAGATTATCTAAATATCAGAACATCTAGCTAAATCTTTCATTGTAGATTGCAAAGAAATGCCATAATTGTGAGTGCAAATACAGCTCACTATTTCAAGCAATTGATTTCCCAGGCAAGGAATTATGATGGTTAGACAAAATTAGCTTGAAAATTTTTGCTTGTTTGCCTGGGCTGGGTGTCTGACTCGATTTTCCTCATGAGAGTCTAGAGATTTACTTCGATGTAGTTTTGATGTTGCTTCTTTAGAAAAGGCATTGCATGGAGCCCTTTGGCACAGGAAGGTTTGCCCAGTCCAGTTCCTGTCCAGCTGCTGCTGCTGCTGAGACACTTGGTTTTCCATTGCTCATGGATCTGGCCAAAAGGATGCCTCGGAGTAAATTTGGCCCAAATTTGTAATGGGAAGAAATCTGCAAGGAAACCCTACCTGTACTCTCCATAGGTAATTAAGGCAATTTAAAAGGAAACTAAAAGTAAACACATATTTAATTTTTATAAGATTTGCCATCTGCCAGTGCAAATCTCTGATGAACAATCTGGTGTAACTATATAACAACTAAACAATTTTCAATGACAGATGGTCCTAATGTCTGTATAATGTCTAGCTTTTCCCAAAATCTTGTTCATATACAAATATGAGACTCTTTTCATTTTGTCTAAGAGTAGAGGGAATTCCAACCAACTCTCTCTGGATAATAAGAGATATGGATATACGATTTTGTCTTTGCAACACAGAAACATCCACAAGGATGTTTAGAGTAGATATATATATATATATTTTTTTAATGAAGTACTTAAACAGCAACTACAATTCTTAAAATAAAGATTATTTTTCTCAGTTAATGACATTTCATATATTAGCCAAAGAAATTCCATATCACATGCCTCTATAATGTAGTGGTAAAACCATAAATTTTGTTTTGGAAAACTGCTACTTTTACTTAGCTGTAAAGACATGTACAGTCAAAAGCAGTAAATGAAGTTCATAACACGGTATTTTAAAACTAAGGAAGATAAGCTATGTTACTATGGAGCTATGTCTTATTTTTTTTTTTTTTAAGTTTTATTAATTTATGTATTCATTCCCAGATAAAAAGTGTGTTTGTAGGTTGAAGAAGTTCTTATGTTTCAGAAAGATATAATTAAAAATGTATTAGTTATTAAGTAATGGTTGGCTTGTAATGTATCTGATTTGCCTTTTAATCAATCTATTAGTTGCATATGTTTTTTTTTAATATGTTTTCTAAATGCACTAAATACAGCTCAAACACAGCTGTAATGTAAGTCATGACAGTTATTTTTTAAGACAGACAAGGAACAAGAACGACTCTTTAAACTTGTCTGATTTTCTTTGAAATTTGTACAAACTTTTCTCCCTCACCAGATTTTCTGGTTGTTAGCTAGTAACAATGAAAAATAACTGTTGAACTTTTGTAAAATGAAATACAGCTTATGTAAATTTTAATGTGTGATTGTTGTGGTTTGAGTTATTTTCACCTTCTTTTTTTACTTTTTCCTGTACCACATTCAAAATTAAGACAAAATACTTCATACATCTTACAGATAAGATTTTCTCTGTGTCTATATTATTTCCTTGTTAGATACACATGAAATATATCTCGTTTTATTCTCCTGCTTCAGAACCAATTTTACTAAGTAATTTAGAATTGCCTACTTAATACAGAGATTTCACATTCTTAACAAAGTTATACTGAAATTTTAGGATATTTTAACCCAAGTCATTACAGAAAAAATTTACTGTAAGATAGAAACACACATATGAACTATATTCATTTGCAGAAAATACAGAGTTGATACAACAAGAAAATATGGTGCTTTGGTTTTGAAGCAGTCAAAGGCCTAGTCATAGAATGCCAGCAATCTAGCAAAGGATTCCAAATTAGAAAGACAATTCTAGATACAATATTTGAAAGCATTAACTTCAGTGATGACACTCCTTATCAATACAAGTGAACATAGGAGGAGCATCTGGTTCATTGAGTTCAGCGGAACTCTGACATAACCAGTGTTTTTAGATAACTTTTGAAACACACATATATGCTCCCCATACATGTCAGGAATTATCTTGCATTTTGTGTGCAAGCAATGATGAAGTCAACTTCAACTTTTCTAAAGTTGACTGGTAAGGGTGTCACAATATAGTCCCTAAAGTCAGTGATGGAGGTAAAATACAGAAATACAGTTCAGATTTATTTATATTTTTTTATTATTATTATTATTTTTACCCATAAGAATGGATGAGCCATGTGTATAGTTACTTTTGTATCCTGAGTTAAGGATAGATTAAGAATATACTGTTTAGGATTAAGAACTTAAACTTCTTTTTTTCAACAATATAAGCATTCTGAAATAGTCGTTAATAGTCATCAGCAAGATTATCTAGCCCAAACTGGCATGACTGGCATTGACATTATTTTTGCTGTCACAGGTATTCTCATTACGCTTACTCATGGCACTTCCTTTAATCACGTTGTGGAAGATCTCCAGAGTCCGAGGCCCTGCCATTAAAGGATTTACTAGTTCAGCACGTGGTGTTGCTTTGCACCATTACAGCTCTTCTCTGAGGAGCTACAAAAAAAATTTTACAGCTCTTAATTAAGCCTCAAATTATACCCACAAAGTATTACTGTTCTTAATGTCTTGATGGAGAGCTCAGGGCACTGAGAGGTTAAACAAGATTTTACAAAAGCCAGTCGAGGACAGCAGTGTCACAGTGCTGCCCACCCCTGGTGATTCAGCAACCCACACCACCACCACCACAAATCAGTCACCCTGTTCGCACTTCTTGCTTCCTGGACACTTATGGCAAAATGATCCTGGTTAGCCTGACCGTTTTTTAATACCTTTGTAACATTACTTTTTTTTCAATACTTTTGATAGAATGAGGTCATGGAGTGAGGATGTTGGCAGAAAATCAGTCCCTTCCAGGGGAGGAGAACAAGTGGCTGGAGGCACAGAGGACAGTAACATCACTGAGGGATAGTCACGGAGCAAGTGTGCCTAAACTGAACCCAAGGAACCTTGCCTGCCCCTGCTGCAATCTGCTACTTGTGTGTACTCTGCTTGGCCAGTGCTGCATTGGTACTGCTAACATAGCTTCCCAAGTAGTCCAGTATAGTGACTGCAGAGGAAGACAATAAAAATACATATAAAATTCTCAAATTGATATTAATAGTTGTTAATAATTGATTGTTAGCTTAATAAGTATTAATTATTGTTTTCAATGGTAGTTAAATAAATAAATTCAACTTTTAACATAACCCCCTTTTTTTTTTTTTTTTTTTTTTTTTTTTTCCAAGGAACCTAATGTTTGTAATCAGCTACAATTGCTAGCAAATTCTGGGTTTTGCTTTGTTTACACTTGGGAAGCTTAATATGATTATTTACAAAACCATTTGGTAAAAACATCTAGACCTCTGAACAACTAAATAAAATACTTCACCACCGGCCAATTCTTGAGTAGATTTTCAAAAAGCAAATTCAATGTGACAGCTATGGAAACTACAGTCATGTAAATCTGCATAATTCAAGGCCCATACATTTGCACAAACTCCCAGTGAAAAGCAATGACACTAGAAGCTATATTTCTGAAGTAAATGAAAGCTTTATAGAACACAGAGAATTCACTTTAATTTGCTTCATGTTGGAAAGATAAATGGAATAATACACTATTTGGAAAACAGTAAGTATAGGAATAGCATAATATTCTATTGTATGTTCCTTTTCTGTTAACTAACCTTTTTAATTGCGAGAGGTTAAATGATAAAATTAATCAGAAATAATTGTTTGAATTATATATATCTTTCCACTAGACTTGGTCAATTCTAAGATATTCCTAACAATCTTTTATTTATAAAATTGTTTTCATATGGATTGCCTATGATTTCTAAAAGGCAGCATTATACAAAAGGACCTCATGGTCTTTGTGGAACTGAACATGACCCAGAAATTCTCCTTTGCAGCAAAGGCAGCCAACAGACTCCTGGGCTGCATTAGGAATAGCACTGCCAGGCGCTGGAGGGAGTTGATGCTTCCTTTCTGCTCAGCACTGGTGAGGCCACATCTGGAGTGCCACATCTAGTGCTAGGCTCCCCAGCACAAGAGAGACAAGGTCATACTGGAGAGAGTCCAGTGAAGGCCACAAAGATGACTGTTGTGGGAGCACACAAGGTATAAGAAATGGCTGCAGGAACTCAGACTGTTCTGGCTGGGAACACTGTGGATTTTTATAAAGAAGGGTGATCCAGACTTGTCTCAGAAAGGCTGAAAGGATGAGAGGCAATGGGTACAACTTGCAGCTAGGAAAAATCAAAATAGATGCAGGAAAAACAATATTCACAGCAAAGCTCTGCAGACCATCAGCTATGCATTCTCTGACCTTGGAGATAGTCAAAAAGACATCAGAAGGGGCTCTGAACAACGTGTTCTAAGCTCAGAGTTAGTTCTGCTTTGAATAGGGACCTCCAGATGACCTTCTGAAGCCTTCTCCAAACTGAAATTACTCTGTGATTCTATAAATATTCATTTTATGATAATAGTCAGTGTGAGCCCACACAGAGATTGAAGCTTACAAATAAATACATGCATTAAAAAAAAAAAAAAAAAAAAAAAAAGTATACATTTGTTCTTGTCCATTTCCCTTTTGCAATTTTTAAGACAATGGTCAAATCAAGATCAAACCAAGATTAATATATCGACAGCTTCCATCAGAAATTTCTACTAAAATTATAAAATCACAGAATGGTTTGGGTTGGAAGGGACCTTAAAAATCATCTAGTTCCAACCCCCCTGCCATGGGCATGGACATCTTCCACTAGACCAGGTAGCTCAAAACCCCATCCAACCTGGCCTTAGAGATTCAGCAGTCTTCACTTCGTAATGGAGCTGATCTATAGAGGTTATTTCTAGCCTTATTCTGACAAGTATTAGACTGTTCAATGTTTTTATATCACCTGTGACAGATATTTTTTTTTTTCTGAGACTTCAGAATCAAATATGAGTAGTATGCTATGGAAGCTGTGTTTTTAGCATTGGAAATTACATTTTGCATATTTGATAAAATGTTCAGTTCCATATATTAGAATGTAGAGTATTTTTCATGAATTAACGAGCAGTGTTTTTAATAATATAAGAATAACTAGGCCTGGAAAAACAGTAATTTGAATATCAAATAATGAAGCAATAACTGTTTTGTTGCTGGAGGAAGCCATTTTTTGAACAAAGTTGTCAGAGTATCTTACTTTATGTCATGTTTCAGGGTTCTTGTCAGAGCTACTGTGACAGCTAAAACATGATCCTTAATGAAGTAAAAATCTGGGTTGTTATACAGTCCTTCAAATAATACGATAGCTATGCAGTTGTTATTTTTTGATGTTGTTTATTTGTTTGTTCCCCTCCCCCCCCCATTTTTTTTTTTCAGAAAATGTATAATAGCTATTATATAGTCTTTCTGGGTATTTCCTAGAGATTTTTTTCTTGTTTCCTGTTGTAACAAATAAATAAAAAAATGCATGCAGTTATAGTAAATCCTAAACACTGAAATACATCCAGCTAACAAAATCTTCAAAGTACAATGTAAGTTTTATAACATACTGTTCCCCTTATTCAAAGAAAAATCTAGAGATAAAGTAAGCACTGAAGACAAAATAATATTAGTAGTACTACATGGACCATATGATGTAGTATAGATGATGATGAAATCATTTTAGGGGGAGGAAAGAAAGTAAATAATAGAGCTATTTTTTTTGACTGATGAAAACATATAGTTCAAAGAAAAATTAATGACATTATTAATTAAGAAAAAAAAAGAAAAAAGAAAAAAAATGCTTTTTAATAACTGGAAAACTTCTCATTAAGTTTGAAATTCTGAAAGAAAACCCCAATTCATTCAAACAATGGTATCTGATGGAGCCTATCATCTTTCCTAGAAATTTGGGTCCCTAAGTTTTCAGTATATACATTTAGAAGGTGAAAATGAAATTTTGTGTATCAAAATTATGAACCCCCAAACACTGAGCTTATATAACTGTGTATTAATTTTGTAATTTATTTTATTGTCAATATGGAATTTCACCTAGATATATGTTGAGAACTCAATTAAAAAGTAAGTGGAAAGGAAAATGAATTTTAACTTTATGATAATAGCACATTTCAGCACTTCAGGAAAGTATTTTTATATTTCAGTGAAGAAATCTTGGCCTAATGTTATTTCGTAAACCCATATATTTCCTTTGATTTCTCCTAAATACAAAATTAAAAAGTGAAATAATAATATTAAAAAAAAAGGCTCTCTGTGTGATAACAATGCCTATCAAAAACATTCAGAAAATAATCTAAACAGACTGAATCAAAGGGACCTGATGGCTTATAAAAATATGTCTCCAGTTTATGAAGATTATGGCAGTTTTTAAATTAAAACAATATATCTTTCCAACGTTTTGTCACTTTTTTAGGTCCCTTTAAAGTTTCTCAATGTCTTCTGAAACTCCAGCTCCTCTAAATAATTTTGCATGCTTTGATAAATTTTGCTATTTCGTAGTGTAACTGCAATTGCAGATAACTGAAATAAATAGGGAGAATTTGGGGTATGTGGGCTAGGTAAAGGTCCAAAGAAACTTACCCACTTCCTCAGGGTAAGCAAGATAGCATACAGAATAAACTCCTTGGCAAACCTGACACTACTTTTTGAAAATGAAACATTTCTCAACGTAAAACAGCTCCCCTGGCAACTGAAGCACCTGTTTTGACATATTTTACCGCAGATTTAACAGGCCAGAGAATTTTGCCCTACATCTGGTATATCCCTTTCTCTCCCTCTCTCCCTAGTTCTGTAAGTGTGCTATGGGGAAAACAGTAATCAAGATTGTCTGGTGAGACTGAACTGACCTAATGAACATATGTCTGAGTTAATGAACATTTCTCTGTCAGTGTGCTTCCTAAGGCAATCGTAGGCACTGAGTGGCTGTCATTTTCTGAGCTGTGAAGTTGTTCAGCTAGTTTACCTCAGCAGTAAGTGACTTCAGTTAGTGTTGCTATTAATAACTACATTTAAAAGAACTCTAATGTTGCTGGGAGGGTTCAAGCTTCTGTGAGAGACAGAATTCTCCACTGATTGGTTACTTATATCCATGGCTGCTTGCTGCTAAGTGAGAGCAAGTGATCTGATTTCTTTCATACATCATTTATTTCTTTAGAATCTGCTGAAGTCATAAAGCTGAACAGAAGGAAGCTGGAAGAATATGTATATTTGGGGGTGTTGTGTTAGGAACAGATTTTCCTCTACTTACATACTTCTCTTACATTCTTCTCTGTTTGGGTCAGCTCTTATTTCAGTTCTAGCTCTGGCTGTGTAGCCTCATGAGATATCTACCCACCTGTCAGCAAGCATATATCCATCCTGGTAGTATCTGGGTTGTTTTTGCAACATAATGTGCTAGCTTTATTCTCATTTGAGTAAGCAAAAATGACAGATTCCCTCACTAAGGTAGTCACAGTGGTATATGGCTATTTTAATTAAATTGTAAGTTATTGTAATTAAGTTCTATGGCTCTTTCATGACAGCAGACTTCACTCATTCTCTGGTATTGTATGAACACAGACAGACTAAAACTGCACACACAGTATTCACAGCTCCCCTGTAGAATGAACAGTCACCCCCACCATCTTCTCCCTTCCTTGACTAGATAATATTGTGCTTTTCTGTAGTGATATTTTTCTGTAGTGATATTTTTTGTTGTTAGTTGTTGTTACTTGTTTGTTTTTAACCTCTGATGTAAACTGCAAAAGATGAGCTACAATTTTTCCATCAACAACAAGAGAAACAACAACAACAAGAGAAACAATAAATCATTTTGCCAGCCAACTAATGTGATGTGACTGATTGATTGAGTGGCAAAATGGCAATTGCATTTCAGTGTATATAAATACAGAATTATGAACTCAGGAAAAAAAAAAAATCCTAATTTTACATAAAATGTGAATGACCATCAGCTGTCTTTCCTGCTCAGTAATGAGGTTATAACTGATACCTGTGTGAAAATGTTAGCTTGGTGCTCTGTAGCAATGCAAGAAGCATGCAATGGTAGGAATTCTCAGGAAGGGAGAACAAATCTGAAAACAACTTTACTTCTCTGTATAAATTGACAGCACAGACAGTCCTTCAACTCTGTGTGCAGTGCTGGTTGCAACAGGAGCGACTATACAGACATGTTGTGTCTCCCTCAAAAAGGAATAGAGTGCAACTTTGAAAAGTACAGAAACAAACAACATGAAGAGCATCCACAGAAGAAAAAAAAAAATGAAGTGAGGACTTTTTTTAAAAAAAATGCTGAGAGGGATATGGTAGAGGTCTATAAAATTGTAGGCATGCAGAAGGTAAATAAGTAATGACTGTTCACTGTCTCTCCTATAACATTATTTAGAGGCTTCTTTTTAAACAAGTAGGCTTCATAGTTTACTTAGGTTCAAAAAGCAAGAGGACTTATATATGGAAGAAAAAAACATACAAGCTTAAAAAAGTACAAAAGCACTAGATCTAGCTCTGGAAGTCCTGGAGCTGTTTATTTGCTGTAAGTGCTTCTCCGGGCAGGTGTTTCTGTCCACTGTCAGAAACAGATTACTGGGCTAAACGTACATTTGGTCTGACCTGAACTATGATTGCAATTAAAATGAAAGGGATCTACTTTTTTTTTTTTTTCCTACTTTTTTTTTCAACTTTTTTTTTCTATTTTTTTTCTCCTCTTTCTTTTTCTGTTAAAGGCAATCTTGCTGAATGAATTTCCATTAATATTATGGATAACATACAATACATCTATAACTACTCCTCAAATAAATCTGAAGGTAACCACAGCTTTTTTGTAAATATAAAGAGGCTGCATTCCATCTGCACTCCAATCTAGTTCTCCTGGTTGAACTCATGAGAGAAAGTTGTACAGCAGCCCTCACTTTGCATTGCTCAGCCCTTCAGCTACAGTGAGGGATGGGAAGTACTGTTACAGCAATGCTATAGTCATGACTCTAGTGGAGAAATGTTGGTGGCTCCTGTTTTTTCAGTGTACTGTCTCATATAAAAGATCACCCCATACACAAGAGCATTCCCACCTAGAGTTATTGCAGCTTAAAGCTGTCTGTTGCCACAAGGAATTTTGTGCAATCTCCACCTTCTCCTCAAAACCCCTCACAGGATGCTTAGTACATATTCCTCTTCACACAATTGGCATATTACTTCAGAAACTATACAGAAAACTCACTCTTTAAATTTGCTGGATTGATCCTGTTAACATACCACCACTGAGGCAACTGAGAGGGAAGTGATCCATTGGTGGCTAAATATACCAGGCATGCACAGCTATGTGCTTGTGTAGAGCAGCCCATGAGTTACCTATATTTAGTTCTCTTTCTAAAAAGAGATTAATTCAAGTCCAGGTACCCATGTCATTTCAAACTCTTTGGGTGATTAAAAAAGCTAATCATGATAATTTCACATAACTTGAATACAAGATATTATTATTATTATTATTATTATTATTACTATTAAAGAAGACACAAAGGTAACAAGCTTCTTTTTGCTTTCCCTTATTTCTGTGCTATAGAGGTGATTCTTGAACATCAATTAGAACAGATGAAATTTCTCAGAGGACTTTGGATTAAGCACAGAGAAAGGGCACAGGTAAAATCTAGCATCAATTTACTGCAATGTGCATTTTGGTTACTTTGTTGTCTTTACACAGACAGACAGCAAGCTTGTAAGCTTTCAGGTAGTAGGTGCAAAACTAAATTTATTGTTATGTTTATGCTGACCGTAGTTCTTAGTATTGCTCTATCTCTTTGGAGGTCTGGAAATGTGATTTATTTTCTGTCTGGTGTCAATACTGATCTTAGCATGAAGGCATTTCTTTCACAAAAGCAACCCCTTATCTGGAACTAATCACTCTCCTCATTGGCAAAGTCAGCACAGAGGCCAAGGACTGAATGGAAATGAAGCCCCAACCTCTGTCTGGTCACTCCCGGAGGGCTGAGGTGTATGGAAGGATTATTGCCTTGGCTGCATGGTAGTTCGTCTGTGGATAAATTGAAAATTTAAATCTTCAGGGCTGTCAATCCAAAAAATTTTATGGGCACTATATTCTTTAAAAAATAAAAGGAAGAAAGAAAGTAAAGAAAAGGAAAGAAAAAAAAATATTTATCAGCTTTGCCTCTAGTAACAGTAAAACCATTCTAATTGTTTATCTCTGTCCTGATCTATTTGCTTTTAGCTACAAACTATAGAATGAAAATAGATGAAATGAAATATTGTAGACTTGAAATTTCAGCTTTGCACATTTGACTGCTATGTAATTATCTCCTAGTGCATCTGCCATTGAAGCTTAGTATGTATACATCTTGTTAAAGGAACTTAACGTTCAAAATAACATTCATTCTGACATTCAAAATAACTAGGAGAATAAGCACAAATGCAAAAATGTTGTGTAAACACATTAAAAGAAAGAAAGAAAGAAAGAAAGAAAGAAAGAAAGAAAGAAAGAAAGAAAGAAAGAAAGAAAGAAGTATTATTTCTCTTTTGCAGTCTTTGAGCTTGGTCATTGCAAAGATTATATTGCTTGTTTTATAGCAGCTCCTTTCTATGCACATACAAGCTCTAAGTAAAATTACCACAAGAGGCAAAGATAAAATATTGTATGGAAATGCACTGTTTAATACTGCCTGACAAAATAAAATAATAATAATTAAAAAGTAAAGGTAGAAGTAAATATTATTTTATACATGTTGTGAAGATTCACTGTACAATGCTGTGTGATTATCAAGTGCAGACTTTACTAGTGTAAAGTTGCAGATCCTGTTTCAAAATATAATGAAATCAAAACCATCAATTGCTGAGAGAAATGTCCTGGGAAGAGGAAATAACCTTCTTGTTTTCTGTAGATATTCCAAATGTAAACACTTCTTTATGATATTCAAAAATACATGGAAAAATGTTCAGGTATACATTTATGTAAGCAGTATACATTTATTTGAATGTTATGAGAAAGTCTAATTCCTAGTCTACCTTAATTTAGTCATATTTCTTAATTCCTTAATACCTTAATCTTAGTCTACTACAAGGTACCTAAATCATGAGTTTGTGAATAATCAAGCTCATATCAGTGGAAGTACTCAGTGGAAGTACCAGACAAGAGACTACTGCAGAAATAGACTTGGTAAGAGTAACATTACTAAGAGAAAGAGCTTTCATTAAAAATAAATAAATAAAATGAACCACTTGAGGAAAAAATAAGTATAAATGTTTAAAACCAAATATATATATATAACTTCTTTTTTTAACAACTTTGTGTACCTACTTTAATCAATGTGCCTAATTGGCAGGTCCTTCTATTGTCTCACAGAATGACAATCCACTGATCATGTCAGCAAGTCTATGTATTTACAAGAAGTCACAAGGGATTCAAACAAAACATCATTTTCTATTTGACACTGTCTTTCAATAGACATTATAGAAGAAATTCCTACCATCAGTTGAAGGATTTCATCAATAATAAAAAATAAGGTTATACTTGAGACTGTCATGCATGCCTCACTCTTTGTCCCTGAAGATAGTTTGATAGTTATGATTTTCCAGGAAGATGGCATGGCAATTAATACCATTTTTTCACTGAATAAATTTCAGCTGCCATATCATTTAAGTAGGTATATCTGTGTTACCAGTCATCACCTCAGTGTTTTAATCTGTCAGAAGAAATGAAATAATGAAATTACTCTTTTCCTCTGCCTAATGCCCATTTTATGGTGCAAGAACAAAGAAATTTTTGACTGTTTTTAATTCACTAGCGTTCTTGCCATTCAGTTGTAGGATTCAGGTCAAATTAGACCCAGCAACAAGTGATTTCAATACTTTAACCAGATTTAAAATTAATTGTTATGTAGGTAATAAGAATATAAAAATAAATACAAAAAATAAATAATAGAGCAGTTATTGGAAATAAATACAATCTTCTGCTCCAAGCTTTAAAATATATTTCAAATAATAAATATTAGAAGAAGAAACTGCTACTTTTTCTTTAAAAAAAAAAAAAAAAAAAAAAAAAGGCACTAATAATGGACTAGTCAAGCCTCAAATCTAATTCTTCTTCCAAATGTTTTGCATTGCAGCCTGGGTCTCCACTTTTCATGGAATTTGTTATTATACCAAACCTGTCTTTCTCTAGGTTATATCAGTGTGTTAAACTATGGTGGTACTAAAGAAAGATGAACGTCAGTTTGGAAGGGACTTCTTGAGATCCAGTCCAACCTCCCTCCTCAAGCAGGGTCACCTATAGCAAGTTGTCCAGGACCATGTCCAGCCATGTTTTTAATATATCCTAGGGTCAAGAATCCACAGCCTCTTAGGGCAACTTGTCCCAGTGTTTGACCACCCTCACAGTCAAATACTGTTTTATTGTGTTCAGATGGAATTTCCTGTGTTTGAGGTTGTGCCCATTGCTTCTTGTCCTACCACTGAGCAGTGCTGAGAAGAGTCTGTTTCCCTTTTACATACTCTCCCATCAGGTATTTATGTAAATTTGTGGGTACCCCACTCCTTCCTCCCAAGCCTCCTCTGCTCAAGGTTGAACTGTCACAATTCTCTCAGCTTCTCCTCCCATTAGATGTTCCAATCCCTTAATCATTTATGTGGCTCTGTGTTGTACTCCCTCCAGCAAATTCATATCTTTCTTGTATGGGGAAACAGAACTGGACCCAGCACACCAGATGAGGCCTCACCAGTGCAGAGTAGAAAAGAAGGATAATGTCACTTGACCTGCTGAAAGCACTCATCCTAATGAAGCCAAAGATACTGTTGGCCTTTTTTGGGCCATAGGGGTGAATTGCTGAGTTTTTCTCTCAGTCTGTACTTATGTCTGGGATTGCCCTGACCCAGGTGCAACACCTTGCACTTGGACTTGCTGAACCTCAATAGGTTCACCTGGGCCCACTTGTAAAGCTTGCCCAGGTCCCTTTGGATGGCATCCTTTCTTTCTGTTGTATCAATTGCACCACTGAGCTTAGTGTCATCTGCAAATGTGCTGAAGATGCACTCAATCCCATTTTCTAACTGATAAAGATGTTAAACAGTACTGGCCCCAGGACAGACTCCTGAGGGACACCACTCGTCACTGGCCTCCACTTGGACATAGAGCCTATGACCACCACTCTCTAGGTGTAATCTTCAAGCCATTTCCTTATCCAGTGAATGGTTCACCCATCAAGTCCATATCTCTCCAATTTAGAGATTAGGATATCATGTGGGACCATGTCAAAGGCCTTACAGAATTTCAAGGTTGACATTTGTCGGTCTTCCCTTGTCAATTGATGCCATCACTTCATCATAGGCCACCAGCTTGGGTCAGGCAGAAATTGTGCTTGGTGAAGCCACACTGGCTGTCTTGGATCACCTCATTTGTCCTGCCTGTGCTTTGACATTGCTTCCAGGAGGATCTTTTCCATGATCTTCCCAGGAAAAGAGGTAAAGTTCACCATTCTGTAGGTCCTCCTTTCTACCCTTTTTAAAAATGGGATTGACGTTTCCTTTTTTCCAGTCACCATGGACTTCACCTGACTGACATGACTTTTCAAATGTGATGGAGAGAGGCTTGGCAACTACAGCAGCCAACTTTCAGCACCCTGAGATGCATGTCAGCAGCCAATTCTCAGCACCTAGGATACACATCATCCGACCCCATAGACTCGTACCTGTTTAGTCTCATCAGGTGGTCTCAGATCTGCTCCTTGTTTACAGTTGGAGGGACTTTGCTCTCCCAGCCCTCATCTACTTGTTCAGTGAAACAAATGATATAGCAAGCCTGACTGGCAGTGAAGACTGAGACAAAGAAGTTGTTGAGTACCTTAGCCTTCTCATTACCAGTTCTCACTTCTTGTTTATCAGAGGGGAGTATTATCACATTATCCTTGGTCTTTCTTTTCTGAGCAATGTACCAATAAAATTCCTTCTTTTTATTCTTTGCATCCCTTGCCAAGCTCATTTCCATTTGTGCCTTGGTTTTCCTGATCCCATCCTTGCACATCCGGGCAGCATCCCTGTACTCTTTCCAGGCCACATGCCCCTGCTTCCACTGCCTGTGCAGTTCCTTCTTAGACCTCAGTTTGATCAGCAGGTCCTTTTTTATCCATGCTGGTTTACTATTTTCCCTGCCTGACTTCTTACACATGGGGATGGAGAGTTCTTGTGCTCTAAGGAGAACATCCTTAAAGAGTTGTCAGCTCTGTTTCATCTCCTTTGTCCCTGAAGACAGCGTTCCATACATCTCATCTACTCAGTCTTTAAATAATTTGAAGTTTGTTCTTTGGAAGTTTGGGGTCCTGACTTTTCTCTTTGCCAGACCTATATTTCTCTAGATCACAAACTCAACCAGGGTGTGGCTGCTGCAGCCCAGACTACCTCCAGTCTTGACCTCTTTAATGAGTTCATCTGCATTGGTGAGCACCAGGTCAAGTAACTTAATCTCTGGTTGGTTTGTCTAATACCTGGACCTGGAAGTTATCCTCAATGCACTCTAGGAATCTCCAGGATTGCTTACAGCCTGCTGTGTAGCTTTTCCAGCAGACATCTGGGTGGTTGAAGTCCCCCATCAGAATGAGAGTATGCGAGTGTGATGATTATTGTAGTTGAAGTAAGAATGCCTCATCCACATGCTCCTCTTGATCAGGTGGCCTGTAGTAGACCCTGACTACAAGGTGTCCTTTATTGCTATGGTCTTAACTTTCACCCACAAGCTCTTAACCTGTCTGTGGCTGTTTCTCAGAGGTGGCTCTTGGCAATCAATCCCTTCTCAAATGTAGAAGGCAACAACACCCTTTCCTCCCACATTCCTTCCCTCCCCCCAGTCTACCTCTTCTGAAGAGCTTGTAGCCCTCTATTCCAGTGTTCCAGTTGTGCCACCACATTTCTGTGATATCAATCAGGTCATATTTGTCTAATTGCACCATGGTTTCCAACTCATTCTGCTTGTTTGCCATGCTTCATTTTTTTGTTTAGGGGCACTTCAGCTGGACTGTCAGTCACATCACATTTTCAGAACCCTTCCTGATTGCTTTGAGGTAGTTCATAAGTATTTCCCTGTTGTTTCTTTGAGTGACAATGTTTTCAAATTTTTTTTCCTTCCCTCAGAGATACATCCCTTTCCCCCACTGCATCTAGTTTAAAGCCCTCATGACAAGCTCAGCCAGCTTACTGCCCAGAACATTCTTGCACCACCTGCTCAGGTGTGCCCCACCTGTTGTCAGCATGCCCAGTTTCTCAAAGTGCATCCAAGATCTTAGAACACAAAACTTTGGGCATGGCACCAGCCTCACAGCCAATCCTTCAATTGGTCCATTCATCTCCTTCATCTTGAGTCCAAGTCACCAACTGGGAGGACAGATGAGAACACTACTTGTGCTCCCAATCCCTTCAACATGTTTCCAATGGCAATAAAGTCCCTTTTTATATTTCAGAGTCTCCTTGTTGCAGCGACATTTGATCCTACATGAAAAAGTAGGAAAGGGTGGCAGTCTTTGGAATCCATCAAACTTGGTAGCCTCTTTGTAATATCACAAATGTGGGCCCCAGGCAGGCAGCAAACATCTCTGGAGAGATATCTCAAAAGCCAATGGGTGTCTCAGTGCCTCTCAGAGAGGAGTCTCCAAAGACTAACACCCTTTGTGCCCTTTTTGCAGTACTGGTTCTGATGCGAGTGGGAGACTGAGACAGCTTTATATGATTGGCCTTTCTGAGGTCTTTACTAATGCTCTCTAAGTCACTCTCTCCTGCCTTAGAACCTTGTATCTATTGTGCAGGGGCACTTTAGGGGCAGGGGAGAGACTTCTCCTCCAGTTCCAAGCAGAGACAAAGGTCCACTCTCCCTTGTCCTGTCAGTCATTCAAATGTGTTAGTTCAGCTTGCTTAGTAAGCTTGTTTACCTTCTCCTTGCCAGGACTTAAAGCAGGGCTGTTGTTCAGACCATCAGCATATAATACCATATGTCAATCTTCTGCTCAGATCCCTGGATGCTACATAGCCTGATGAGCTCGTCTTGCAACAGATCCACCAGTTTGAAAAGTTCGTCCAGCTGGGCACGCTTGCACCCATGACACACACTTCTGCTTTCAGGCCCTAAGAGGACTTCCAAAGACTAGAGTTCCTTGGAACTTAGGGTCTGGGAAGTGTTTTCAGTCCTCTGGGGGTCTGTTTGGGAGTGGGCATCTTCCCGGGGAGGTTGCAGCCTACCTGTCTGGGTTTCAGTTGCAGACCGGCAGGCTTAGAGGGTGGACACTGTTTCTGTTGCAGTAGAAGACCCTTCTTCTGCTGCTCCCAGAATAAAAAATGACCCACCCTTTACCCACCCTGTCTGCACTGCCATGCAAACAGCAGCTCCAGGACCTGACTGATGCCCCACACCCTGTTTGCCCACCCTGTTTGCCAGCACCTGATTGCTTGCGCTCCCCAGGGGCTGCCTTTGTAGGACAGAGGAGGGGTGCTCCTGGCTCTGCCCAAGCCTAGTTAGTCACCCTTGCAAGGGCTGCTGGGTCCTGGTGGCTCTCTTGGATGCCTCGAGGGGCCTTGGTGTAGGGAACCCCCTGCATGCTGCAATCCCCTGCTCCACTGCAGTGCAAGTCTACTCAGGAGCCGATCACCTCCGTAATGATAAACTCTTCCAAATTGTGATGGTTTTACTCGAGTGGGCAGCCGAGCTCCACCACAATCGCTCTCTCACTCCTCCCCTCCTCAAAGAGGAAGGGGGAGAAAAAGACAACACAAAGAGCTCGAGGTTTGAGATGTGAATGATTTAATTAAAGGGAAAGGGGAATGGGGAGAAAAAGAAACAAAAGAAACAGAAGAAACAACAAGGCCGCACAGAAGCACAGAGAGAAAGGAAAACAAGTTATTCTCTACTTCTCATCAACGAGCAATGTTCGGCCACGTCCTGGGAAGCAGGGCCTCATAATGCGTACTGGTTGTTCAGGAGAACCCCTCCCCCACGAGAGTCCCCTTTTATTGTTGAGTGTGACATCAGGTGTTATGGAATATCCCTTTGGTCGGTTTAGGTCAGCTGCCCTGGTGATGTCCCCTCCCCATCAATTGCCCACCCCCAGCCTGCTGGCTCTTGGGGGCTTGGAGGGAGTCTTTATGCTGTGCCAGCACTATGCAGCAATAGACAAAACACTGGGGTGATACCAATGCTGTTCCAGCTACGAGTGCAGCAGAGCACAGCACTGTGTGGGCTGCTGCAGGGAAAGGTGACTTCATCCCAGACAGACCCAACACACAAATAAAAAGCTTTTTTCTCACTTCTGTTTGAATGATTCTCTTAATAAATGTACCTAACTGCAAACTGAAATAACTTCTCCATACATTTTTAAGAGCCATTAAGATGTTCAAACGTGATAACACACTGTAATTTGCACTTGCAAACAGCTTGGATTCTATAAGCAATTATATACATATTTCATTTATATATACACATAACCTCATTTGAAAACAGTTTGATTCTGAATGCAATAATACGCTTATTTAATTAGAGGAACTACTTAAATATGAAGCCAAGAAATGAGTAAGTGTATAATCCTAAAATTATAAATTGTGTTATTACTACCGTGAGACAGTATGAAAAAATAACCTAGTGTACTAGACTACAATGATATTTTGTCCACCTGGTTCAATAGGTAAGATACCAGACACATACAGAGAGACTGATAGGACTGTACAACTCTTCAGAATATGGCCTGCATATATGATATTTATATCATACAGCACTTCTGAGACTGGAAATGGCTTTAAAATGTAAAAATCATTCCTACACAAATGAAGCTGACTTCATCAATACATTGAATGTTCAGTTACTTGTATATCAAAGAGAGTTTTATTTTTCTAAATTGTAACATAATCAGAAGTTTAAATGCCTCCCTTTATGTTTACAAAAAAAAAAAAAAAAAAGTAATCTAAAGCAGTACACTTCCTCTTTAATTTATGTGTTCTACTCTCTTATCTAAGTCTTTCAATAATCTACACAACAAATAAAACAGCAACAGCAAGACACAGTGAGATGATTTAAGAATGGAATTTTGACACAAGCCTGAATTATTTTGTTTTTATGAGTTTAATTCTAACTTCTTTAGCTTTTGCAAATACTTTTGGGATGGTTTCACTTCCTTAATTTGTCAGATTCTGATTTCAATTATGGTGCTATCATTGGGTATAATTTCCCAGATGCTACAGGAGTTATTTCTGATTTATATTAATGTTACTTCAGTAAGAATTAGTGCCATGGCTATTCTGGAAGTGTATTCTAAAATACCTCATGTCTGTCAGTTAATTATGTTTTCAAAGTCATATATATATATATGTTATGTAATAGGCACTAAAGCATGTATTTACACATATTTACATATAAATATAATTGTCAAATTATTAAAGGTTATTCAGACACTTGCAGATTATTGACAGCTGCTATTCATCTTTTCTTTATTCCCTCAAAATTATTGAATGTATTTTAACAATAAATATTTATAATGATAAAAAGGAACATACTGTATGCTTTTCATTAAAATTATTTGCCTTGAGAGAGAAGATAGAAGAAAATAATGTGATGAGAAGAAATTCTCTAGTCACAAGAGAAAGACTCCATTGCCTTCTAGATACTATCCATCATTCCACTGATGATTAAAAACATAACATAAAATGCATAGTGAATTGAACTGTTTCTCTGGAGATTTATTAAATATATATATATATTAAAAACAAAGATTTAGAAATATCACCAGAGACAGAAAAATCAGGGTCTTGGCAACTTGTGGTATTCTCACAGTTTAAGACCAGTTTGTGTAAGATGTTCTACCCAGAAGACAAAGCTGTTCCTCTGAGATAGTAATCTACACACAAGAAAATAAAACAAAAGAAAACAAAACAAAACAAACCTCTTTTATAGCTTAAAATTTTAGTATTTTCACTGTTGGAAAATTGTCTTCAAAAAGCTGGATAAATTACCTCTTTTAAAGTACTTGTAAATGAAAACAGTAGAAATTCGCTGTCATTTCTTATGCATTCATGAGGAAAAAAAGGTTAGATTTTTCTCTCTCCCTCTTTTTTTTTTTTTTCCTGAATCCTGTTTACATCATTTAATATAACATAATTAACATAATTAAATATTTATGGAGGCAATAACCAGTAACTCCACACTTAGGAGACAATAGAAATTTAGGAAGGTTTAACCTGATCCTGCAACCAAGATCCCAGGTTTCACACAGGGATTCCCTTTTTCTTTCTCTTGTTCCATCTATGCAGTTAATTTGCTTCCACACAATCATAAACTACAGCTTCTCTAGGTTCATGATAAACTCTTCCAAAATTGCATGCAAGCAGTTGAATCTTTGGTATTTCCACTTTGACAAACATCTATACTATAGGAACAGCTTAATTTCCATGTTATTATTTGTCCTGGTATCTTTTTTAGAAATAATTCCTTAGCAGTTTGACAAAGCTGGCAGGACAGTGCTTGGCAACAATGATTTTCTTTTTCAGTCCCAATCATACTGAAATGTAATTGCCAAATTTCCAGTCATTTAATCAGGGTTATTTAAATGAGCCCATTGACCTAAGAAAGTGAATGTAATGACTACGGATTCATGTAGACTCAGCTGTCCTAAAATCAGAGTCCTAAAAAATTACCTATCTGAATCAGAAAAGCTGACTATGGAGAATTTTTATTTTTTAAACTACAGAAGTCAGAAAAATATTCAGAAACTTTTTTTTTTTTCTGGCAAAAAAAAAAAAAAATCTGTAAAAAGCAGTTGCTTTTTTAGTCAGAACTATGCAAGTTCATAAACATTTATCATCTTCTTGATTCCAACCACAAACAGGATAAAGAGAGGTTCTTGATAGTAATTGCTGAAGATGGCTGACTTATTAAATTTATTCTCCAGGCAAAAAATTAAGCTTTGCATCATCATAAAAAATTAATATAAATCCATAATAATAAACACAGGCAGGTTTATAAAAATATTTCACATATAAACTGAAATGATGCTTTGTGGTTTGTTTGTTTGTTTGCTTTCCCCCAGAAATATAGTCAAATTGTTTGAAAGCCCAGTTTCTCACCATCTATTGCATTATTCATCAAATAATTAGAGCAGAACTTCATTTTGAACACATATGAAACAATGCAACTTTTCTTTCAATTCTTACTTCAGCTTTTTTATCACTGTTGTCAGAATATCTAGTACTAAAGAGTTGCTAGCATGATCAGATGTTTTTTATAAATCTCTCTACATCAAATTAACCTAAATAATTAAATTATACAGATTAAAATTTAATGTGTATGCATTTGAATCATTTTATGTATGTGACAAAAACATGCTGATTTCAGTTAGCCAAGGAAACCTATTTAACATTTAAGAACCACATTTGAAAACTCCTGAGCACAATTATAACAACCATATAAAACACAAAATACACAGCTAGTAAAAAGTACTTGTATAGAAGGTTTTTTTTGTTTGTTTGTTTTTTTTTTTTTTTTTTTTTCTGTGAAAATGTGAAAAATCAACTGAAGAATCTCACAGATGGCCACCACTACCTATATATTTATGAATTTTCATATTTGGATCAGCTGTTAGGGCTCCAGGAATGCTGCAATATGAATGTTCAAAATAACAGCTTTATAGAGATTGCATGCTGAAGAAAACATTTAAATCATTGAGGTGGTTTTAAAAACCTTGATCAGAGTCTCTAAGGGATCTGTAACCAACTTGTGCTATGTTCTTTAAAGGGTTCTAAACTGAGCTTTAGGGGCTGACATTTGGAATCTTTTCTCCTTTCTTCTATACCAACCTGCCCTTTGGAATTGGCGTATATTACAGGGACTGCTGTCTAAGCATGAGACCTATGCTTTAGATTTAGCTGGATTCTTAGTTTTCTTCTTCCTCTGATGTGTCCAGTCACAACACAGAATCACAAGGAACAGTCATTTGTCACAGCTCTTGCTGTACTTGAGGCACTATCTCTAAGAATATCCTAGTGCTCCCCTATACAAGCAGTAATAACACCCTACACATTTTGGGGAATGTTGGCATTGGTGCTCCCTGGCTCCTAAACTCCACAACTCACATATGAGCACTACAACCAAGTGTCCTGGTATGCCAGCACCAGTCTCAGAGCTCGTGTTCATTCTCTGAAGCACGGTGCTCCCACTTCTGTCTCCCTTGTCTATGATTTAGTCATGTGGATCCAACTGCAGAACCACAAGTACCATATTACTTCCTTTTAATACATGACTTCTTCCACTACAAAATCACCATTTTTTTCACAGTCTTTGTGCAGAAAATATACTTTATCCACATAGACCCATGATCTGATTATTTTCAATATATATGTAGGAGTTTTATCCAGTTATCTCCAGTCTGTCTGGAAAGCATCAGTAAAAAGTTTGAATAGAATAGACTCTATCACTTATGAAATCAAGTTTCTTGCAACCCTCCATGGAAATGCTTTGGTGTCTATCTCTTAAAATAGCTGTCATATTATTTTGGGTTTTCTTCTGTGACTATTTTCCATAATTCTCTTTATTAAATTTAAAGTCAACGTAGCCATTTATTTTGAGATATTGAGATATTTACAGTTTTCCCAGAAGAAATGTCATGCAACTGGTGAAATATATTTCATGTTTATCACTAAATCCATGTTTGAAAATATCTTTTAGAATACCCTTTAAAGTTATCCATATGTTAGAAAATGGAAGTAGCTAATGAGCTTCATATACTTTTCTGATACTTCCCTGAAGTTTCCTCACTTTGACTAAGCAGTCTTCATAATCCACCAGTCAATCAGAAGTTGATCACTTTTTTCACTTTTGAATGCAATGCCAGCACCCAGAAATTACATTTCTAATCTGTTCTTAGTAACATAAATAATTTGCACCTCTGACATGACTTGATAGTGGCATTAGCAATTCACAATTGTGTAATTCCTTTTCAGTGCCATATTTTTGTGTGTGTGTGTAATTGTGTAATTCCTTTTCACTGCCAAAGTGACATGGCTAGTAGATGAGTGAAAGGCTGTGGATGTGCTCTACCTTGATTTCAGTAAGTCTTTTGACAAAGTTCCCCACAGCATTCTCCTCAAGAAACTGGCTGCTCGTGGCTTGGACTGGCGTATGCTTCATTGGGTTAAAAACTGGCTGGACAGCCGGGCCCAAAGAGATGTGGTGGATGGAGTCAAATCCAGTTGGAGGGCAGTCACTAGTGGCGTCCCCCAAGGCTCAGTACTAGGGCCAGTCCTCTTTAAAATCTTTATCGATGATCTGGATGATCAAGTGCACCCTCAGTAAGTTTTCAGATGACACCAAGTTACATGCGTGTGTCGATCTGTTCAAGGGTAGGAAGGCTCTGCAGGAGGATCTGGATAGGCTGGACTGACGGGCTGAGGCCAATTGCATGAAGTTCAACAAGGCCAAGTACCAGGTCCTGCATATGGGGCACAACTCCAAGCAGAGCTACAATCTGGGAGATGAGTGGCTGGAAAGCTGCCAGGCATAGAAGGACCTGGGAGTTTTGGTTGATAGTCGGCTGAATATGAGCCAGCAGTGTGCTCAGGTGGCCAAGAAGGCCAACAGCATCCTGGCTCGTATGAGAAGCAGTGTGACCAGCAGTTCCAGGGAAGTGATTATACTCGGCTCTGGTGAGGCCGCACCTCGAGTACTGTGTTCAGTTTTGGGCCCCTCACTACAAGAAGGACATTGAGGTTCTCGAACAAGTCCAGAGAAGGGTAATGAAGCTGGTGAGGGGTCTGGAGAACAAGTCTTACAAGAAGCGGCTGAGGGAGCTGGACTTGTTCAGCCTGGAGAAAAGGAGGCTCAGGGATGACCTTATTGCACTCTACAGGTACCTAAAAGGAGGCTGTAGCGAGGTGGGGGTTGGTCTATTCTCCCAAGTGTCTGGTGACAGGACGAGGGCAATGGTCTAAAGTTGTGTCAGGGGAGGTTTAGGTTGGATATTAGGAAAAACTTCTTTAACGAAAGGGTTGTTAAGCATGGGAATAGGCTGCCCAGGGAAGTGGTTGAGTAACCATTCCTGGAGGTCTTTAAAAGACATTTAGATGTAGAGCTTAGTGATATGGTTTAGTGGAGGACTTGTTAGTGTTAGGTCAGAGGTTGGACTCGGTGATCCTGGAGGTCTCTTCCAACGTAGAGGATTCTATGATTCTGTGAATTTCTCTTGCAAGAATTATATTGAGATGTTACATTAGCCTTGCATACAGAGATTATAAATTTTAACTTTGCATATCACTTGATTGTGGTATTTACTACTGTTTTCTTAATTAATTCATTAACATATTTATATAAGATTGAATACACAGTCTAATAAATTTCTATTTCATATATAGATATATTTTATCCACAAATATATTTTATTAATGATCACCAGGTTATCCAGATTTTATTCAGCACAGAATATCCCCTCTGCATTTTCAAACTATGGAATACTTCTCTTGATTGCTTGAAGTTTCTCACATTTCTCTTGAGTATTATTAAATAATTTGATATTCTTAATATTTGAATACTACTAAAGCAATGTGTTGTGGTTTAAACTGGCTGGCAGTTTAGCACCACACAGCTGTTTGCTCACTCTCCCCCCTCCCTCTCTGGGATGGGGGAGAGAAACGGGAAAGTGAAGCCTGTGGGTTGAGATAAAGACAGTTTATTAAGATAGGAAATAATAATAATAATAATAATAATAATAATAATAATAATAATAATTGTGTGTACAAAACAAGTGATGCACAATGCAAATGCTCACCACCAGCCGACTGATGTCCAGCCCAACCCTGAGCAGCCAGCCCCCCACCCTGGCTAGCCACCCCTATATATTGTTTAGCATGATGTCAGATGGTATGGAATACCCCTCTGGCCACTTTGGGTCAGCTGTCCTGGGTCTGTCCCCTCCCAGCTCTTGCTGCACCCCTAGCCGCTGGCAGGACAGAGCGAGGAGCTGAAAAGTCCTTGGCTTAGTGTAAGCATTGCTCTGCAACAATTAAAACATCAGCATGTTACCAACACTCTTCTCATCCTAATCCAAAACATAGCACCCTACCAGCTACTAGGAGGAAAAATAACTCTGTCCTAACTGAAACCAGGACACAATGTTTGGTTTAGGTTTAGTCATGTCTGTCTGTCCGCCCCCACCCCCCCCCCCAAAAAAAAAAAAAAAGCATAGATCTTACACAGACTTTTAAGTTACTTGTTTTTTGACACTTCTCTAAATATTTCTTCCTTTTTTTTTTTTTTTTTTTTTGTCAATGATGGCTTTAGGTTTTATTTATCTAAGAACTATAAGAACTATAACTTAAGTATTCTCTTGCACAGGAGTTGTTAATGTTTCCAAGGAGATAATTGGGACGGATTTACTGTGATTGTCATCACTCATTAAGCAATACCTGTTACCAGTTGGAAAGTATCCAGGTCAAAGACCTATGTTCAGATCAGACATTTTCAGACTCTTCTTCAATTTTAAAAGACATTTGAGAATTTAATGTGGGATTATTATAACTAACTATTCTCTGGTTAGCTACCTGTGTTAATACAGTCTTTTGTTTGTTTTTACATCTGAGAGCACCAGCTTTATTTTTTTTAACCTTTTCAATGTTTTCAGAGGTAAATAATGAGTCAGATTGTTTTTATTAATTTAGTCATAAGTAGATATTATTTTTCCATACCGTTATATACTTTCTATTTTTCCCTTCACCTTCATCTTCTTCATGTGGGAGATATCATCACTGACCAAGATGTTTTGGCGTTAATGTTAATACGACACAGGTAAGAAAAGCTTATGTTAAACAAATTGTTTTTAACTATAGGGCTGCAAGAGAAGGACACCTTAAGAGAGGGAAACTAAAGCAACTATAACTACCAAGTACTGAAGGAGGAAAGTCCTGTGCAACATAGACTTTCATTCCTTTTTTTTTATCTCTAAAGCAGAAAAAAATAATAATAAAAAAAAAAAAATGCTAAAAAGTATCTAAAAAAGTGCCTAAAGTATCCAAAGTATTGATGCCAGGAAAGGAAGGAACTTAGAAATCAGAATTTCATGGATTTTATGAAGAGAGAATTATCCAGGTGGTAGAAAGGATGAAATCGTACTTAAATAGTACTATGCTATTTACCCACACTGTGAAACAGAAAGTTACTTAGCAGTAAATACTCTAATCTTATTCTAGACAATTTAAATCAGATTCATAAGATCCATACATTTACAAATTAACATTCATAATCCTTTTTTTTTTTTACTATTATTAATTCTTTTCAAAATTTTTCAGTCTTGAAAATCTCCTTTTCAGAAACATTAGTCATTTAATAGCAGCTGCAGATTCTATTCATATTTTTACATCATTGAAGCAGGTAAACAATTTTTTTAATCCAACATTTTAAGAAGTAGGGTGCAGATAGATATTGCTTGAAATTATGAGAAATAAGGTTTGGCTTATAAGACCTACAGTTAAATTCATACTTCTCTGATTAAAGTAGACCCAATTTGTTCTGACAACAATCTGTTTGAAAATCCTTGAGTAGTAGACATGATCACTTACTTGACATTTCATATTTAGATCAAATGAAAACTGAGCTTTAGCTGTGCTTGAAACTCGTAATTTCTTCAGCTTATTAGTATTCCTATTTGAAAACTTTGAGCTTTGATAGTTGAAGAATCTTGCCCTCCTGTTGGAATGCATACTTCCAGGACTTACTAAATTTGAATGATTAAAGATGAATTACACATATAGAAAATAAATTAGAATTGATAGTTATATTAACATGTAATGGACTGTTTATGAAAACTAAGTCCTTCTTCATGAAGAAAGTGTTTATTTCTCATCATTCCTTTCTAGTCCGTTAATTTATTACAAAGAGGAATAGAAGACATAGGAAGAGAAAGTTAAAACAATGTTGCTACTTTCCTGTGTACAGTTCTTAAATCTTGCCAAAAGACCATGCAGAATTTCAAGACTTTCACAGAGGTACTCAACAGACGCTCATATAGGCCCATGAGTGTATGTCTAAGATATATGCTAATGAGTATTAAAAAGGTCACAAAGTCAGGCTCTACCTTGCAAAAATTCCTAAAGGAATTTTTGGAACCCAAGTATCTGTAAGCATTTCTTGCATAGTGGATGGTTAAAATGTTCACAGTCCATAATTTTCATAACATATGTTTGTGATCTTTTAAGAAGTTCCAACCTTTATTTATTTATTTTTGTATTCCCTTCAGTGTCTCTCCATTTCTTACATTTCTTACTCTGGATATTTCATAATATAATTTACTTTAATGAGAATGGAAGAACTGCGATACTGCATTAAATTAAAGTTCCACCCAACTTAGTGTCCCATGTCTGTTAATGTCAATTGGTGTATGCTTAGAGAAAACTACAAGAAATGAGGCAAGTAAAACATGATTTTCCCCTGCCAACCCTTCGGAATAGGATTATCTTTAGTACCAAGAGATCAGTAACAATATTGTAACACTCATACTCCAGTCCACCACCCCTGGCAGCCAAAGAGTTTTCTCATTGATTTTCTCATTCAGAAGAGCAGAAACAGACTTTAAAATTGAAGCCAGAACCTCATTAAAAACTCTAGAAGAAATATTTAGAAAAAAAAAAAAAATGCCATTCAGAAGTAATCTTTAATTTTCTTCTTTTATGTTTCACTATTCTAAAATATCTATTCAAGTAACTGATTATTTAACAATAAATCATCCAAAGATGAAGCAGCTACCCCTGAAAGAAAAAAAAAAAAAAAAAAAAAAAAGGCAATAAAATTTAATGAGAAAAAAAATAATAAAAAAAAAACAATAAGTGAGATAAAGTTAACATAGCTACTTGAATCCTGATTCTGTATTCACAGTCTCTAAATCTGTAGCTATTCCAGCAGTGGTTAGCTGAATGAAATACAAGAGTTTATCCATTTCAAATATACGCAACATCTATATTTCATGGCTTAATTTAATCCACATTCTATTTACTGAGACATAAATGAACTCTAATATAAAACAGATTTAAATTCAAATGCAGTGTTGCTCTCCATTTGGAATGAGTCTCTAATATCTTTTCAGCTATGAGTACTTTTAGATGCAGCAGTATGCAACTTTGATTTCATGAGATGACAGAATTATTTTGTTCCACTATACAATGAAACCTCAAAATATTAACGATCTCAGAAGCAAATACTGAAAACAAAGTACATTTCATATTGATTAAATATTGAATACAAAGTTGAAATATTTTGTTTCAGTTTTGAGTTTGTTTGTATATATATATATATATATATATATAATAGAAAATCAAAGCAACAAGTTAATGTGCTTCAGTCCATTTTGTACTGGGTCTGTCTGGGATGGAATTAATTTTCTTCATAGGAACTCATACAATGCTGTAGTTTATTTATTTTTTGTTATTTTTTTAACCAAAGCAATGCTGATAAACACATTAATGTTTTAGTTATTGCTGAATAGTGTGAACAGCATCAAAAACTTATGTTTCTCACTCTGCCCCACCAGAGAATAGACTGGTGGTGTCCAAGAGGTTGGGAGGAGACACAACTAGGCAGATCAACCGGACTAACAAAAGAGATATTCCATATGATATATCCATAAGAGATATTACATTATGCTCAGCAATAGAAATGGAGAGGAGGAGGTTTAGGGATGTTAGTCCTCTGCAGGACATGGTAAATTGCCTTTGCATCACCTGTTTTCTTTGTCTCTTCTTCCACTTCTCTTTTGCTTATTCCACAGTTTTTATTTTGACCCACAAGCTTTCTTGCGTTTACTCTGTTCCTCTATCCCATTGAAGGTGAGGGAGAGGAAGTGAGTGAGCACCTCTGTGCTGTTTAACTGCCTACCCAAAATACAGTTTTGTTAACCCAAAATACAGTTGAAAGAGGATATCTTCTCTTTTGTCTGTTTCACACTATATAATAGAAAACTATGCATTTAGAGCTTGACTTCTGATGATCTCTCTTCTCTTTTTTTTTTTTTTTTAACTCTCACTTTTCATTTGTATCTAAATACCACAAAGCTAGTCTAACATACTTTCCCACCTGTCTTGGAAGGAAAACATTACTGCAGTTGGTGACAAAATTAGTATTTGATTCTCTCAATTAAACTCCAGTATTCTTAGGCAAACACAAATACAGAATGGACTATTCTTTACCAGAATGTGGAAGGTAAACAGTCCGGGCTATTTGAATAAAGGTAGAAAGGAATAATAGAGAGCTAGAAAACAAGTCTGCAGTCTAAATGAACAAAAAAACATGTTAGGACAAGGTTTTAGTAAAAATTTTGATGAAAATACTAAAATCAAAGAAATAAATAGAAACATGAAAAATCACTATGAAGTGCCTTTTGTCAGCCCATGCTGAATATAAGTAACTCTCTTTCCTTGAAATAAAAATAAATCTTCTAGACAAAGAGAAAGGAATTAAGCTATTGGTTAGGAATGTTTCAAATCTGGCTAAAGATGTAAATATCTAATTAAGATTCTCAGTCAATGCTACCTTAATTGACTAATACATCATTCTGTTAATACTAATGGTAAATTAAATATGTTTGATCAATATTCAAACAATGAATTGTGGTTAATTGATGTTGATCTTAATGGGCATTACCTTAGAATATTAGCTGATGCACATCCACATCTGTAGGGATTACATATTACAAAATTAAATTTCAAGATATCATCTACAATAAAGCATTAGTAAGAATTAGTGACTTTTCCTTATATAAAAAGAGGAATTGCAGCCAGTCGTTCCAGAAAAGAAGATTAAATTACCCCCTTACAACTAATATATTATTTTTTCTCATTATATTTTTTCCTTTCTATTGAAGTGATGACTCTGAACAGTTAAATACTTCTAAGTCAAAATTTATGAACTTTGTTGAATTATGTTAACATGTAAAATGAATTAAATGAATTAATTAGGCAAAACAAATGACAAAAAATGACAAATACAGAAGAGGAAAAAAAAAAAAAAAAAAAAGTAGACTAAGAAATTGAGATCTGACATAAAAGGCTTTTAATGTCTGTGAAGTGAATGGAAGTTAGAGTCATTCAGAATGGGATTTCCAAAAGGGATTAGCAATGATAAATATGTCTGTTTTCCAGCTCCTTGAGAGGAGTCAGCTTCAAGAGAAGCAATATTCAAAAGATGATCCATAATGTTTGTCCTGGTTTCAGTTAGGACAGTTATTTTTCCTCCTAGAAGCTGGTAGGGTGCTATAGGATTAGGATTAGAAGAGTGTTGATAGCATACTGATGTTTTAATTGCTGCAGAGCAATGCTTACACTAAGCCAAGGACTTTTCAGCTTCTCACTCTGTCGTGCCAGCAGGCAGGCTAGGGGTGCAGCAAGAGCTGGGAGGGGACAGACCCAGGACAGCTGACCCAAATTGACCAAAGTGGTATTCCATACCCCTTTGGCGTCAGGCTGAACAATATATAGGTGTGGCTAGCTGGGGTGGGGGGCTGGCTGCTCGGGTTGGGCTGGGCATCAGTCGGCTGGTGGTGAGCAATTGCATTGTGCATCACTTGTTTGTACATATTATTATTATTATTTCCTATCTTAATAAACTGTCTTTATCTCAACCCACAGTCTTCACTTTCCCGTTTCTCTCCCCCCATCCCAGAGAGGGAGGGGGGAGGGTGAGCGAACGACTGTGTGGTGTTTAGCTGCCAGCTGGGTTAAATCACAACAGTCGTTTTTGAAATCCACAGCACTAGTCATGTCCTAGTTAAGAAAGGAAGGGGAAATATAAATCTCTTTTTTAAATTTTGGCCTTGATCTCTAAGGTACAGAGAGGTGTGATACTCGGGTCTTACTTCTGGATTTAGTATAAGTAGGGGGAGTTATGTATACCTGAAGTAGGTTCATCTCCATAATTTCACGTGTCCTATGGGTCCAATATAGATCTTGCATACCTTTTTTCCTCTATTCTTACAGAATTTTATGCCCTGCTTTGTTTTTTTAAACACTGTAAACCTGAGTTCATTTTATTTTGAGGTTTCTTGGGGAAGTAGCATTAATGATATATTGACCCTTGAGTTCTATTTGAGTAAAAACACTGATATTGTCACTGGGATACCGATAGGAAAAGGCCTAGGAACATTATGCTGTTTCACTGGGATAATCTTAAACCAGTAATCTAAGGACTCTGGGAATGAGAGCCTAAAGAAATTCATGGATGTGTAGATGACACTTCTTTGATAGATCTACAAAGACATTGATATACAAAGCTCTGAACACACTGGTATTCATCATATTTCAGAAGAGAATAAGTACATGCAAATACTTTCCACTGAAAACACAAGTAGGTGCATATCTGCATCCAAGTTAGAAGAGCTGCTGAGCTTTTCATGGACATCAATGATGCAAGAGAATTATCTAAGGTCTATAGGAGGGACACAACTCTGATGGCTGGCTCAGAAAATGCATCCTCAGCTTAGCTATTAAAGGAAGCACAAACCCTTAGGAGGAGTTGGGAATTCAATGAAACAACCACAGACAAGCACACACACACTCACGTGTGCACACACCCTGGTTTGTTGGGTTTGTGAGAATAAAAGATTACCAAAATGATGGGAGTTGCAAGTACATAAGACAGGTGATATTTCAGGACAGGTACAGTAACAATGATCTTTTAGTTTAAGACCATTCCCCTTTCTCCTGTAATTTGAGAATTGAGCAAAGAGTTGCTCTCCATCTTTTTTATAAGTCCCCTTTAAGTACTTAAAAGCCACAATGAGGTCACCCTCGAGCCTTCTCTTCTTTAGGCTGAACAGCCCCATCTCTCTCAGCCCTTCCTCATAGGACAGCTGATCTTGATCCTGCATAAGAAAGTGCAAGTAAGAAATCTCATCTGAGATCAGACATAAGTTTTATGCAGTAGCACATCATTCCCATGATTTTATGCAAAATAGTAGGGGAAAAAAGAAAAAAAAAAATAGTTTTACTCTCTGCCAGTAATTTGCACTGCATATCCTCAGTGCTCCCAACTGTTGTGTAAAACAAACAAACAAACAAACAAACATCACCTCTGTCCTTATCAACTAAATTAAATCTATATCATATCATAGTATAGAAAATGACTTTTTTAGCAGTCAAATTTCTGTTAATAAATATTTTCTGATAATAAGGGGCATTATCACTGCATGACATGCTTTACTCAGGAATGTGGAATAAAAAGCAAACGCAAATTGTTACATGACAACGGTAAAGGCCAAACAGATCTACATCTTTCTCTTACAGCAGGTACAATCATTTCTCTTTTTATCTATTGGCACTTTAAAATGTTATTGTTCTCCACGGTCATTATATCTATCTGTTAGATGATAACTTTTTATTAAAAACTATGTTTAGTCTGCTGTTCATAGACATAAATATTGTTTGGTTTTATTTCCTCCTCTTCCTCCCCTTCCCCCCCAATCCCATAATTTTAGAACAAAATAAGAGAATGTGGATACTAAGCAAAGATACCAGTTTTCTTCACCTTGCTTTTGAAGCAAGGCTGAATCACAGCTGAGTTCTGCAAAGAAGGAAAGAAAAAAAAAAAAAAGAAGAAAAAAAAAAAAAGTAATTTCAACTTTTCCTGCCTTTCATTGTTCTATTGCATAAGTGGTTTGCCAGCAGGGAAAGAGAAACAGGAAAGAAAAAGAATGGCCTCTACAATGGGAAAAGTGGGACAAGAGTAGAAAGAACAGGAAGGCAGAAAGCTTTGTGGTATGCAAAGAAACTTTATTAAAGGGATCTTAAGGTTTCAGAATTTAGTGCTCCAGTTTCAGGAAAAGAGAAAGTGAAGAAAATCTAAACTCTTAAATCAGTTTCCTTTTGCTTATTCTTTCTATGACAGGCTCTTTCATTACTTAATGCTGTACTATTTTTCAGAAACTGTGACTGTTCTTTCTTCTAATGTAAGAAATGTGTATCCCATACATTTTTATGGGTATACTTGCACTGTGGTCTGTATATAGATATTATTATTTGACACAATTTTATCTGAGACAAACTATTTGGGCTGGTTGTTATTTTATAGATTTCATAACGCTGGATCTTCTACAAAGTATATACAATGAAGAGAGTTAAATATATCTTTGTTTCCAGGAGTATTTTACTAAAACAGGATTAATTCAAATGAAAAGATCTTTGCCATGTCACAAGCCTTTTTTTTTAAAAAAAAAAAAAAAAAAAATCAAAACGAGATCATAACTTCTTTTCAGAGGCACAGTTCAAAAACATCTCTTACTGAAATGTTTACCATTTGGAATGGGCCTTAGCTTCAACATCTAAGGTTTAGTCAGCTCACCCAGGCTAAATATCTAAGCTATATCTGTAGTCATAAAGAGAAAAATAATTGTGTCTCCATTGGATGTGAGGAACTTTCTCTTGGACAGATGCATCTTTTTTCTGTTGAGTATAAAACAAGCTGAAACAACTGCTGAAGTTAAGGTACCTAACTAAAGTTAGAAGGAATGAATTTTGTGTGTGGCAGCTGTTTTATTGCATATCTGACTATTTTTCCAGCATTGTTTAGTAGTGCTTTCACACTACAGAAAAGGTTTTTTCCTATCCTACTTGTAGTGAGCAGCAGTATTCGGACACAGATAAATCCATGGGGAATAACCTTTCTTAACCTTTTATTAGTCAAGTGAGTATATAGTGAGTTTCATTTACTTATTTATCAAGCAAAATTTTAGAAACAGAAATACTGAACCAGGCCCAGATTTTTCCTTGAATCACTGACTTATTTTTCCTACTGTTAACATAATTCATCTTCCATGTGGTGAGATCTACTTTCAGTAATCAATCTGTTTCGTAAGAGAAAAAAAAAAAAAAAAAAAGAGAAATCTGCAGAAAAAAAATATTATTCTTTTCAAAAACATCTGTTTTTCCCCATTATATTTTGATGATTAAAACCATTGGTTAAAAAATAAGAAAAATCAACCTGTTAAGTATCCTGAAGTCCTAATAACTTTGAACTGAATGCAGAACACACACCTCACAAGCCAAGAATACAAAACAGAAATACATTTTTTCCTGCTCCTGTTATATAGGAGCAGGAAATATATTTTTCCTGCTCCTTCCTGCTACTGGTTATATAAGGTACACAGGTAATATAAGGTACTTGACTTGCACTTACAATGGAATATATCCTCCACCCTGTGTATTATGTATTATCCTCCATTATATGGAATATATCCTCCACCCTGCGTATTATGTATTGCCTGTACATAATTTTGCAAATATACAGTGTGTTTATCACCCTGAAATTCAAGTGCAAAGAAAACTACAAGAAGCACAGTCCCTAAAAAATGATATCAAAAAGGCAAAAAATACTAGCAACAACAAGAAAAATCTGAGAGAATTTAAAGACACCTCAACTCAGAAGTATCTAATTCACCTAATACCCTATATTAGTTGAAATGGAGTTAAATTAAGAAAAAAAATAATTCAGAAGGCCAAAAAGTTACTTATATCATAAGTAATATTTTTTTCATAAGTTGCTTATATCATAAGTTACTTATATCATAAGTAATATTTTTTTCCTGTCATCAGAGATAGACTTAACAGAGGAGAGAGAGAGAGCAAATGAGAGAAGTGAGGAAATTAGACTGGAATTTGGAGTTATTGAAAAGCGAATACATACAGCAAGGAAGCTCCACTTCAAAAAATTTGAGTTATCCTAGGAGCTCAGGATTCACTTATTCACAAACACTAAAGATATATGTTTTGTTTGGTTTGCTGCTTTCTTAGGAATTGATAACAGCTTTAGTTAATCAAAATGAGAACAACACCAAATCCAGCGCTTCAAACACGTTTGAACTTTTCAGACTCTTCAAATTCAGCTCCAAATGCTGTTTTCTGGCCTTATTGCAGATAATTTTTATTACCACTCATATTTATTATGGGATTAAACCTCAGAACTAGTACACAAGCATTGAGAAGCACATAAACACTCTCAAAAAAAAAAAATAAATAAATAAAAAGTTCACACTGAAGATGGAGGTATAAAACAAATATGAAAAGAAAAAATGAGTAGTTTTTGTGTTTGTTTGTTTTTTTTTTTAAAAAAAAAAAAATAGTACAGTGTAAAGTACATACAGAACTAAGGCTACATTGATCCTTCTTCCTCATTATTTTTTCAACAGATAAACTTGTTTTATTTTTTATAGTTAGGAAGCTACAGTGACTTGAAGGGTATAACTTGAATGGAAAATAATAACTCTGACACCAAAATAGGCACTCTACACTGAGTGCTGCTCCCAAATGAACAAGGCTGATTTCAGGAGGAAATCGTAGACTCAACTGTATTTGTGGATTAGGATTTGACCACAATTATAGTTATTGCTAGTGATTCTCACAAAAAAAAAAAAAAAAAAAAAAAAAATGTATGAGGATAATTTGCAGGCCCCAAAATGTTACTTAATAACTTCTAAGCCATCAGGCAGAGTACACAATGTGGAGTCAAGCCTCTGACAAAGACATGTTTAGCATCCATATATATATAAGATAAATAAAAATCTTGAAATTTAAATAGCATTAATATATTTCTCAACTAGAGCCTTAAGGCAATATAATATCAAAATGGATATTCCAGGTTTTCAAGACCAGCCTGAGCAAGTGATGTCATCCGTTCATTCTAGCGCAAGTTCATTCCAGAGAGTCTGACAGCAATGTCTGAAAATAGATAGTTATACAGGATTTGTTCTTTCTGCCTTTTTGACCTTTCAGTCATTTCACTTCAATTGCAAGCCATCACTCTCCAGCTTCCTAAAGTCCTTTCAGTATTGTGTCTCCTCTCATTTTTCTTTCCAGCTTGTATATTTCTTTCCCTAACAATTCCTTTGTTTCCCATTAAAAAATAAAATAAAATAAAATAAAACTTTTAATCACTGATTTAGCTGATGATTTCATTAGGTAATTATTGGAAATTAAAAAAGGTTATTACTTTTTTTTTCTCTTTCACTATCAAAGTTACCATTTAATTTAAATACCTATTTATGTGTGGTCAAATGCACTGGTTCAGAATGCTGTTTACAAGAAATATTCCTGATGTGATGGAGTCATCCCAGGCTGAGTTCTTTGCAAATTTCTTCATATGTGGGTCTGTGATGACTGAATTCAATTAAGTATATACTTGTGTACAGAGTATAAGATCACTATTTAAAGTATCCCTATGAAGGTAATTTGATATTGTCCATGACTGACCATGCAACTAGTATAGCTTGTCTTTATTTTCATCATCGGGAAGTATATTGAGGATAATGAGACAAAGACTTTCCAGTGGGTTTACCACCACTGAATTAGTGTGAATTGAGTAAATTACCTAGAAGTGATTTCAGCATTGACCACTCCTTGAATTTCTCCCTTTGATTATTTCTTGGAAGGGAACCAGAAAATAGAAACAGGCTGGTGTTGTGGACAAAGTAATTAAAAGGGAATTGCTATGCATGAAATAAAGGAAAACTGCACTTAAGGCAGTGCCAGAGACAGTATGTTTACCTAGTGTGGTAAAACCTGATTTGTCTGTACTGTTGTCCTGCTATATTAGCACTCAGATCTGTATTTCTCAAAGATAGTCAGAAAAGATCCGCTGGAAGCCTCTCTGCTGCTGCTTTGATTACACATAGCTTTTTTCTAAAATACAACACCTACTTTCCCCATACCCCTTCAAATCCACCTAAAAATGAAACATTCCAGTTCATCATTCCTCACAGAATGATTGGAATAGTCTTTTAAAGAGTCATGGTTGATTTTCTTCATAGTGCATCATGCAAATAATAATCTCTTCTGTCCTAATGTTAAATCACAAAAGGTATTAAAGTGCTTTCAGAGAAGTGTCAGAATGCTTCCCTCTTCTGCGACTGCTACATGTGGATAATTTCCTCTTTTGAAACTCCATCCTCATTTCTCCTACTTATTGTCTGGTCCAGCTTGAAGTTTGCTAGTGAATTACTGTCTCTCGCACATGTGCACACACTCACCAGATTTAAGGTGGATGGAAACACTTCACCTTCTAAGCATCTAGAACCAGGTATATGAGCTATAACCAACAGTCCTGTTCTAGCTGTTGTCACCGAACCTCTCACTCACTTTACTCACCTTGATCTTCTATCTAGCTGCATCTGGGAGGCCCATCTATCTCATTCCAGTAGCGTGAGATGAATCAGCCACTTGGTCCAACAGCTGAAACCAGAGGCCAGAGGCATCTATATTGCTTTTCTAGTATTAATTCCACTCACACCAGTCTCACCAGTTGCTAGTATCTAGTCCCTACAGCACTCACACACAAGACAGAAAGTAAGAATACACAGAAGAAAGCATTAGAAAAGGATTTAGTAAGAAGATAATGCAGACTGTGATGATCAGACACAGAAGGGCTTGCTCAAACTATTGTATTGACCAGCCTCAGTTTGCATGTAACCAGCCCCTTTTATACCCCTTTCTAATTGCTCCTTTGTTCCACCACATCCCCTCCCCCTAAATGTTCCTTCAGAAGTTTTACAACATCCCACAGGCCCTTCTCAAATACCCTAAATCTTCATGTTCCTCTTGTTTTCCCCTTTTTAGCAGTTACAAGGTCCGAGTGAGCCTCCTCCCTGCAGTTTCTTGATGGCCTGTCATTAAGCAACGGTTTCCTTATCTACTAGGAGCTCCCTGGGAGCCCCTTATACTAGGAGTATAAGGACAGTGTGTATAGTGCCAAAATAAGATCATTACTCTGACACATTACATACAGCTAAGTTTCTGTGGTGGTGTTCTTGTTTTTTAAGTGGATAAATGTCCCATGGTATACAATAATAAATAATTTAAAAGCACATGTAAGCAGTCATAGCTGAAACAAGTGGACTCTTCATTACAGAGCACATTTTTTCCCATATACTATGAGTTAAATATATATTAAATTTGCCTGTATGAATCACTTTCTAAAAATAATTTCATACTTAGAAGAAGAACAACTGAAGCAGTACAAACTTTAACTTAAGGGCCATATCAAATATAATTTACATCAGAGAGAGCAAAATTATCTTCATGAAAAAGCATCCTATTTGGATATTTTCTGGTACTACTTGTTATTTACATACATAAATGAGGGGGCAATGTGTGAATAAATAAATAAATAAATAAATAATCCCACAGACAAGACTCTTGCTGCACACAGAACAAATCTGTTCATTAAAGAGCAGAAAAGATTCAATTTAGTATTGAATCTAAACAATTAAATATACATGAGATATAAATACAATTAGAATTTCCTAATGTTTGTCCTTCACTTTTTATTGCAATACATACTAGTAATTATTTTTAAGAAGTGTTATTAAACTTCTGATAAGGGCTCGTGCTTGTCCTAAATCAACCTCATAATGTTTCTTCACTTAAACATGCACAACACTCAGTTTAGCATGTGTGAGGCCCAGATTTGCCATAAATAACATATTTGCATGATAAGAAATTTCAGATACAAGTAGAACTCCTCAGAAATATTTACAAGACAGGACAAGGACAACAGTAGCAGGTGGTCTGAGCTACATCATTGTGGTCTTCCATGAGTGGTCCTGGAAGTTTCAGCAGAGGCTTTAGGGCCTGTGCCTACCCTCTTACATTCAGGACAAACTCAGACATACGTGTTACAGAGTAAGCATCTATAATAAAAATAAATTCAGATTATTACATCAATACAAAGTGAACTTCAGAATGTACATGCCTGAAATGCAACTTCACTGTGTTTTTCCTCTCACACTGTTTTTGCTCTAAGTTGGGGATTTCTTTTGTTTAATAAGTATTATAAAAATATGTGCTATGATTTATTTGTCTACTGTGACTTCTTTCTTTTATGATCCCTTGACTTCAGCAACTTTCGAATGTTTCAAAGGGAAAAGAATCCTGCATTTTGGGTTGGCAGCCTGGGCACACTACATCCCTGGGACAGCAGAGGCAGAGTACACACAGTGTATGCAGAACAGATAAAATGTTTATCTCATGATGAGTTGGCCTGTGGACAACTATTTATATTGCAAAGAAAGACGTACATACTGCTTGTCATACGAAACAATTAAGTGGGTGTTTTAGGATGGGAAATGAGAACACAGAATTGTTGTAGAGGTCTACACGAAGTTCCCTGTAATGAAGAAAATGAAGTTATAAATGGAGACAAGAAAACAGCTATAGATAAACAACCCAAAGTATCATTTATCTGAAATCTAAACCAAACACTTCACAGCTAGCTATCATATAATAATTAATTTTCATATTACTATACTTCATGCCAAGTGAGACTGAAGATCTATGCTGTCTTGATATTATTTTTAGATTAAACAGCACTAATAGGAAAAGCACACTGAAAATTTCACCAAGAAATAGGTTTTCACTTGTTTTAGAGCCCAGTTTGTTAGGTTTAAATGTGAATGCAGTCATTCATGAGTTAGTATTTCAGGGACAGACCTTTCTGATGCAACCAGTACTGGACAAAACTGATAGCCAGTGCATGTAGTCATGAGAAATAGCAAATGCCAGTGCATGTAGTCATGAGAAATAGCAAATACCAGCTTGGAAAGAGTTTCAGGTTAGCATTTGTCCAGTGCTCCAGCAGTGGAGTAGCTCTATTTCTACTGTGTTGGGGATGTTATATAAAAAACTGGCTCACCAGTCACATGAAAATTTATCATAAACCCCATTTGATATATATTTTTTGTAACATATTCATAGATTGTTGCTGTTATTTGGTGGCTTTCCTCTTATTCCCTAATCCTGAAGTTGGATAACTTCATGAAAGTGTCAGCTTTCACAGTAATTATTGAACCATCTGCTTGCTCAAGAAGGTCCACAGAGGAAGATAAGAAGAAGCCAAACTCATTTTTTTTTGTTTAAGTTGCCTCCATAATTTTCAAGAAGGCATGTAAAAACATTTAAATGTCTAGCCAGATTTAGCAGTATTGCTTCTAGTCAAATTATCAAACTAATGATGGGTTCCAAAGTCAATTTCCTATGTTAAAGAGCAGATAGTTTTTCAGTTTGGTTTGGTTTGGTTGCCGAAAAAGGTTTACTTTTCACAAATTCTGGAATCATTCTTTTTATATAGCTGAATCTGTAGCAAAAATCTTAAGACCTGCTATTGACAAAGTTTATAATGAACTTAATGATATAGAAGGTCATTCTAGTCATTCTGATCATGAAATTCTGAATTATGCCCTCAGAGGACCCTTAGAGAACATAGATAGTTAAGGGAAAAAGTCACAAAGGATAAATCAAAGAGAAGTAAAAGGAAAAAAAAAATGAAGCTAAGGAAGCATGGAAAGGCTAAGCCTAGAGACAAATGAAAAAAGGGTGAGGTGAAGGGTAAGCAAAGTAAGCCTAGAGAAAAAAAAAAAAAAAATATAAAAAAAAAAAAGTAGGAAGTGAAGATGCAGAGGAGAAAGTATGGCATATTGCTGGGAGAGAGCACAAAGTGTATAATGATTTAGAATGCTCTTTTGTACTGCCTTGAAGCTTATGGTGAGACCTTTTAGGCTTCTCTTCTATAGAATCACCAGTTATGCATTTATAGGTAAAGCTGAATCCCACTTTGCACTGCAGTCAAGAAGTCAGCCTCCTTGATAAAGACAAAAACTCAGTACCATCTCCAAACTAATAACACATAGACTTTGAGAGGAACTGAATTTTCTTCTTTATGAACTAAGATGTAAAACACAGAAGTGAGAATGAAATCAACACTCTAATAGTATTTTATAAGTTGAGCTGGAAGGGGGAAATATGGGGGCAGGGTTGAATGTGTTTTTACACAATTTCATAGAACAGCCTAGCCTAGCCTAGCCTAGCCTAGCCTAGCTTAGCCTAGCCTAGAATAGTATAGAATAGAATAGAATAGAATAGAATAGAATAGAATAGAATAGAATAGAATAGAATAGTTCAATTGAAACTATGAGTTCATCAAGTCCAACTGTCTGACCACATCAGGATTAACCAGAAATGTTATTGAGGCATGTTATTGAGGGCATGATATTGAGGGCATTATCCAAATGCCTTTTAAGCTCTGAGAGGCATGGGGTAACAGCCATCTGTCTAGAAAGGTTGTTCCACTATTTTACTACCCTCAATGTAAAGAAATTAGATTTGTCCAGTATGAACCTCCCTTTGTGAAGCTTTGTGCCATTCCCTCACATCCTAACATCTGTTACCTGTGGGAAGAGAATGGCACTTCCCTCTCACTTCTCTTCTCCTGTTCAGGATGTTGTAGAGTGCAATAATGATGTTTGTCAATGTCCTCTTCTCCAAACAAGAGAAATCAAGTGTCCTCAGCCTCTCCTCATAGGACAGTGATGTTAATTAACCTTTTGCTTTGGACATTCATCTTCACTCTAAATGTAGCTTTAAATTTCCTCTAAATTTTAAATTCCCTGGATTTGTCATTATTGTCATTAGAATAATAATAATAGTAGTGATACTAGTGGTAGTAGTTGTAGTTCAGTAATATCTGCATATTATTATTATTTTTTTTTTTACAATCGAGATTCAAACCCAAGACAGTTTTTAACATCTTCCTATCTTCAAATATTTGTAAAATACCCACATTTAACAAATGGCAAAGAGAGTTTAAAAATATTCAAAGAGTTAGAAGTTATTCAATATACCACTGTGTTCCTTTTTTTTTTTTTTTTCAGTATTTACAGTTGGTTCTCTTTTTTATTTTGGCATCATAAAGAGTAAAAGATACAGTTTAGTAATGGAACCAAGTCTAAGCACTAAATAAAAACAAAAACAAAAGCAACAAAAAAACAAGTCTTAACACTGACTTAAAATGATAAGGCATTTAATTTTGCATTTCTCCTATATTTTTAGGTTTCTGCTCAAGAACTGTCATATTTAAGCCACAGAGAAAGACTGCACAGTCTTTTAGGTTACTGAAGAGAGATGAAAATTTCATGACAGAGTTCTTGTAGATTTAGGGGTTATATGAAAACATCAAAATTACTGAGAAAATTGGTAATATAGTAAATTGAACTGGCTCATCTCTGGGATAGCTAAAACATTTATTATTATTATTATTATTATTATTATTATTATTATTATTATTATGGTAGCTGTAATGTAAAGCTAGTTCTCTGTGGAAGGACTACAGAGAAGGACAGACACATGGCAGGATCTGCCTTTCTTGCCCTTCCTTCCTATTGAGCAGTACGATTACTGGTTACTACCTGCAAGAACAAGTTTTGTGAGCTAGACAGATAAGAATCATAACACATTCTTGTCATATAAACCAAAGCATTTATTTGACCTTCTCTGTGCTAAGGTACAGAGAAGGACCTGCTTCTACATCCTTTCTGATGATGGCAGCTCTTCTGCCTAATTGCCAGAGTTGGTGTTTCTGCCCTTTTTGCTGACTCCCTTCTCCTGAGCCCTCTGTCAACCCATACCTTGGCCACAGACTATGTCACACACACCTGTAATGCTGTTGCCTTGCAATACCTGTATCTTTCTCTGTTATTCTCTCTGTTCTGTTATTTTTATTCTTTAACTGATTTCCAGTATAGCTGAGTCAAGAGTTCTTTGCCATTTTTTCCTAATCATGTTTTATTCAATGCATGTCTATACACAAGACAGGTATAGTGTTGGCAAACATAAGTAATACATGTGAGTCATGCCAGGTCTTAATGTAGCTGTTTGTAATACTTGGAAGCAAATGATCTGAGTAGTTATTGTGGTAAGTATGTGTTCCTCTGAGTGTTTCTTGTGATGAGTATGTGTTCCTTTATAATTCTGCTTGGTAGCTGCAAAAAGAGACAGTGTACAGTGTCTCATATATAATCCTTGACAGCAACGAGCTGTAAACTTGAAAAGGAAAATTTTCTTCCTTATCAATAAAGTGCGCTAAGTCTTTTGGATTTTGCTTTTGCATTTCATTTGTTTTTTATAAACCAGTATTCAGGTATTTAGAGGCAGTTTAGTCTGAAAGCTGGCCTCATCATCAGAACTGGATAACTAGTTAGCATGCCCAGGGCTTGAAAGCCTGGAAGGCAGGTACATGAAATCAGTGATGCATGGGATCCTGGGTATGTCATCGCAAAGCCTAGCTGACAAGGAGATTCAAAAGATGAACTTTCAAGTGATAGACAGTCACATTGATGTACATTGCTACATTGATATCTCACAATAAAATAAAGGTAAATCCTAGGATGTTTCACATAATTGGAAACCTATGCTGAAATTACCAAAGAAAGAAAGATTCTGGTGACTTGTTGAATTGCAGACGTAGCTATCTGTCCTCAAAAGTCTCTATCACTTTAAAGTTTGGTTCACAAGAGGGAAATAAATAAATAAATATACAAATAAAATACAAGTCGAAGGGGGTGTGATATTGTTCAAAATATTAAAAAAAAAAAAAAAAAGTAAAAGAAAAAAAAGAAAGAGCATCTGAATGACATCTGGAGTGATAGAAGGGCTTCAGTTTAGGACTAGTAAAAGGATTTAGAATTGGAAATCTTTTTTTTTTTTTTTTTTTTTTTTTTTTGGTAATATCCACTGTTGTTTGACTCAATTAATAGGTGAGATGGAAATTGAAAGCTCAAGAGACCAGCATGAAAAATGGATAAAATGTCATATTGATCCAGCAATGCTTCTCATCAAGAAGAGTTTAATGCACTGACATACCCATAAGAAAAGAATATTGCAGTTTTTAAGCCTGCATTACACCCAATGGGATGACAATTTAAAAAACAGATAGCAGCAATGATTAACATCTTTCTAAGCCACATTTCACTGTCTGCTCCACATGAAATGGTGTGAATGAAATAGATTTTTATGAACTGTACAAAACTGTACAGAAATGTACAACTAATCTAATGACCACATGCTCAATAGATGGCAATTCCTATCTCAAGCATTCTTCTATTTCTGGTTTTAATTATTTCTCAAGAACAGAGAGGATGCAGGGGAATCAGTGAAGGTAGCATTTCTACTTATACTCAGACACTCTGTTTCTAAAAGAGAGACTAGAGACTAGACCAACAGAGACTTGAAAGCCATATCTAAGTCAAGGGAGAATAAAATGCCTCCTTTTTCATTATTTCTTCTAAAGTGAATTTCTTCTGAAGTAATGATGGAGTTGTTAGACTTAATTTTTTCATGCTGTAGAATAGCAGCTTTCCCATCAGCACTTATATCCTACTTAATTTTACTGCTACTATTAAGCTGAGAGGTGTGCAGGTTTCCTTCTCAAATGATATGAACAATTAATATGAGATGTTTTTCTAGGATGAAAGTCAAGTGGCATTCAGTGGTGAATTGATTTCTCTGAAGTGTAATGGGTTGTGTCAAAGCAGCGAAATGTACACTTTGACCAAATTATGCACTTTCATATGCTATTTAGATGAGAGCTGCTGGCCACCCATGAAGCACACTTACCTGTAGCTAGAATTGCCAAATATTCTTGTTGATCATGCATTTGCTTGCATTTGTAACTTGACATAAAAATCATACTGAATCCCAATGGTCAGGCACTTTATATATCACATGTGTGGGTATTCAAATGGCCAAACAAGACTGGGCTGGGCTGTTCCCAAGTCCTCAGAACTGCTCCTGCCCTGTATGTGAAGGATGGACAACACTTTTCACCACTATAGTCACTGGCTATGTAGAGATTCCTTTAGGATGAGGCAGCTGAAGTGTCAGTACTCCAAAAAGCTAACTATGGTGCCATAAACTTCAGTAACTGTACCTGCCAAATAGAAGAAGATGGTAAATGGGGATAACCTAAACAAGCATCCTGGGCTTTATGCTTCCTCCAGAAGACCAAAGCCTAAATGCAAACCAGAGGTTAATCATATGGGATAGCAGTAGGAAAATGCAAATAAGAAAAACAAGGCAAGGCTCTACCTCTCCAATACACACAAAAAGAGGAGTGTGTTGTATGAACCTGCTCACACTGAGATCTGAATGCTTTTACATGGTAAGTTCACCATTTATTACTTTTTGATGTGAAAACTCACAGCGTGACCTATAGAGTACTCATAGCAGACACGCAAGGCAGTGAAAAAGTTTTCAGTGAGTTTTTAGTGACTGTTAAATTGTTGTTTAAAAAACCTCAGTGAAGGCATTTCTAAACAAAATATACATATTATACATTTGGAAAACTACCTTCAAGTGCTTCTCTGTCCAAGTTCTTTCTTGTAAACAAAAGCACATACAAAAGCAGAAAGTTTCAGTGTCATTTTCATTTTGTCTGAAATGCTTCTCATGGGGACATCTTTACAAAACACTCTATCAATCTCTGTCAATTTCACAGAGCAGTTGTTAGTGAAATGTCACCTTCTCAATCTCTCACACTGGGAGTTTAGACACGTTCAGGTTTTGAAAACAAAAACTTAAGATAACATAATTAGTACACTTAGTTAAATTCACTTAAAGGTAAAATTATTATAGAAGAGAGACAAATAAATATTAATTAAATTATTGAAATTAAAACAACAACAAAAATTGAACAATTGAACAAGTTATATATTTTACTATTTCTCTTCTCTAACAGCTAACTTTAAACTTTTGCTGAATTTTAAATAAATAATCCCAGATTCTGTTGTATTTGATGTCTCTGCTCTCACTGTAAGGCATAGTTATGAAATTACCCAGGAGGGTGTAAGGTTCTTATGAAACCTTATGAAACCATCTTCAGCCTTCAGAAATAAAAGATTTTCCAATGAATAGGAAATGGGAATTTTTTAAGTGAGATGGTGCAGTATTCTGTTTCTCAGAGGGAGAGCAACATCAAGATAGTTTCTAGATAACTACCAATAAATACCAATAAATACCAATAAATAGCTACCAATTTGTAAAAATATAGAGAGAGTTCTGAGGCACTTGTCTCTCTTCTTCTTGAGACAAGAATACTCAGATTAAATGGATATTCTAACTAATTAGAGATGTGTAACTATTTCCATGCTCCTACATAGTCCTTGAATTCTGTACAGTCACACATATAAAAATGCAAAGTATTTCCAGCTCATCTAGCAAAATGTCCGATGGCTAAGGACTGCTTCAGACAGTGAAACCAGAGTGCTTTGAATTTCTGTATCTGGAGAAGGACCTGCAATATATTGAATCATCTTTCTAATATGTATCTGTCATCCTCTATCATATAAAAATCAGAAATACCACCTCACCATCACTTTTCTCTTAAGAAAATATATATATATCGCAAAGGTATTTATTCATTATGCTGGTGAGCAAAGTCCTGATCGGAAGTTAGGTACTAAATACAGTTGGTAGCTTGATGTTGTCAAAGCACTTTGGCACAGCTCTGCTGTGTTGCTGGAAAGACAAAGAACATATCTTGTAGATAAATGCCTGGGCAAGAACAGCTATTTATACATGTGTATGTATATCACAGACGTTTAAAGGAAAAGGGATGTGCCTACCATTAGAAGCTGCTTACATGGGGAGGAACAGTCTTAGGGGACTACTCTTTCAGGTCACAGCTTTACAGTTATGAATATAAAGGTCATTCTTTTTAGCTACCTATGTTCTGTGAATCTAACTGAGGTATCTGACTTCACTAATGGGACGTATCAGATGAAGATTAAAAGAACTCAGCTCTATTCAAGATGAAAATCTGTACTGCAATTAATCAGGCAATAATTTCAGTTCTAAACTTCCAGGTCTCTGATTTTATAGAACTGTATATATTCTGCATAACTGACCCTTCAAGAATTAACTTCTCACATTTCATAACATCTTATATTTTTACCTCTTCTGTTTCTTCTTAATCTGAAATTCTGAGGAAGCTGATTAAGCTGTCAACTTTGTCTGCCAGGCACTGGAATGTCTACTGTACAAAGAATTAATAGTAGATATGATGACACCTAGTGGTACTGGAAAATACATATATTTATTTTCAAAATAAAGACATAATGCATCACACCGCAAATCTCCCCATTAAAACAGCTGAAAAGGTTTATTATTTGTGGTTGTTTTTTATTCATCTAAATACACAGATGTGCAGGGGGCTAAAATTTCCATTCTGCATTTTTTATTTTATTGAAAAGAAAACATTAAATAAAATATTGTTTTCAGTACAGAAAATGAAATGCTTTTTTGAATTTAATGTTTGCTACCAGGCCACACTAACTTCACAGTGTTCTATAGAAAAATAATTATCATATATAGCTTTCCTTCACTAATAAGGTATCAAGACCTAACTGTCTGTCTTACTTAAGAAAGTTAGTTCCACTGTGATAAAGATTGTAGAATTTTCTCTTTTTTTTATACACTATATTACATGAGACAAAAAGGCTTAGCAAGTAAATCCATTTTTTTTTTTTTTTTTTTTTCTAGCAACTGCAATTTCTGCGATATTGTCTTTGAATGTGATCAGACTATTTGTTGCTTACAATGCCTACATGAACAGGTAACTAATATTCAACTTCCCCAGTCTGTCAAAAAATTAATATATTGTCAGATACAATCTGATATGACTTTTATTAGCCAATGATTTAAAATGAGGAAGCAATTACCTGGTGAATCAACACTTACACATATAGGATTTACAAATATCTCTCTATCATCTCTTAATATAGAATACAGGTAACTACATATAGCAGGTAGCAGCTGGATCATGCAAGGAAAATTTAATTATTTTAGCATTTCTGCCTCTGTTGCCAAAGGACTCTGCCTACTTTATACTACTGTGTTTTTGTTTTGTTTTATTTTGTTTTGTTTATTTGTTTGCTTGTTTTTCCATAAGTCTCTTGTGATTGAAAATGACCAAAAAGAAAGCCTCCCTTCCTCTTTGTTCTACCATTTGATGGTAGAATTAATACAGGTGAGAACCTGTGTTGGACAGTCTAAGTAAGACTCAGATGCCTTCCTTAACTGACTCATAGTTTCTCTTCCTATTTGCCCTATGATGTGATGTAGTCTCAGTATTTGTCATTTGTCAACAGGAAACTTACTGTAGCTTTTCAATACATAAAGAGGTCTTATAAAAAAATGGAGAGCAACTTTTTGCTCAGTCAGATAATGACAGGAGAGGGGGAATGGTTTCAAACTAAAATAGAGAAGATTTAGATTAGATGTTAGGAGGAAATTCTTCACTCAGAGGTGGTGAGGCACTGGAACACGTTTGCCTAGAGAGGTTGTGGATGCCCCATCCCTGGAGGTGTTCAAGACCAGGTTAGATGAGACCCTGCACAACCTTATCTAGTGGGTGGCATCCCTGCCTACGGCAGGGGATTTGAAACTAGATGATCTTTAAGGTCCCTTCCAAAACAAGCCGTTCTGATTCTATGATAAAAAAATGGAATAAAGAACTTGATATGAAATAGATAAGGGAGAGATAGTTAATTCCTGTTTATGGACACTTGCTGGATTTTATGTCCAGAAATCAGAAGGTGAGCACGTACATAGAAATAAATAATAACCTCTCCCCTTCACAAGCTATATTCCTCAGTAGACAGTGGATAATAAATGCGTTCATCTCCATCCTAATACCTGTAGAGAACAAATTTCTTTTAAAAAGTATGAAGGAAGATACCACATAACAATATCTTAGTGTACCAGTTCTGAGATGAATTTTGGAGTGTGACAAGAAGAACAGCACACTATTCACAGAAAGGTGCCACAGTTTCATACAGCCCAGGGAGAATGTGATTCTACTCTGTATTGCCATCATCTTGCCTTTTGTTGTTAACAGAGTACAAATCATTGGCTACAATTTTCTCCTGTAGATAAAGGTACTTTTACCCATGTCTTGAATTCTCCCATACATATCCATGATACAAAAGAGAGAAACAATGAAAGGTATAGAAATGAACTATATAAACACCTACAGATACCAAAAGTGACACTGTCAAGAGAGATAGATTTGGGCTTCTTTTTCCTCTAAGTTTGTATGACAATTGCATTTCTAACAAGAAGAATTAGAAGAACAGAACAATCTTAGATGTTCAGAAAAACTCTCAAGAAAAATTTCCAGGGGTCACTTTTTTCAGGATAAGTCTTTTACCCAGTAGTGAACACAAAACCAAGTTCTCTTCCTCCAGTCTCTGAATGTAGATTGTAGAGATAATGTATTTATGGAGGAATTTCTTTTCCACAAAAACTGAAAAGAAACAAGAGTTATCTGTTTTAAACACTGATAACAAAAGTTATCTGTTTAAAACACAGCATCATACAAGCTGCTATGGTGACAATTACCTCCATCCCAGTCAGAATCAATACCATACTAGCAGTAGGGTTTACTCTGGGAATACTGCAGTAGGTATCTGGAGCACTGCGCATAGACTGGCAGTGCATTGTGTCAGGAACACACACAACCAGCATAAAAGAATAGTTCCTTCCTTGCAATCTAAGCCTGAATAAGAAGGCCCAAATTCTAAGGTGGTGATTGTGTATCAGAACTAAAAATGAAAACCAGGTAACCTTCATATTATGAGGGAATAATATGATCTTAGCAGCTTGATAACAGGAAATGTCTGTTTATATATGAATACCTCACATAGATTTCCAAGTGAGATAAGTGCATGTAGTGACACTATGTTAAGCTCATTACAATCTTAATGTTAAATATTAATGGATGTATCACACTAGTTTCTGTGACCAGCAAGCTGGGAAAAAAAAAAAAAAAAAAAAAAAAAAAAAAAGTTAAATCTTTTAAGTGTATCTACCTATATATATTGACATAAATAAACATATAGAAACATATAGGTGTAGAATCATAAAAACATAGAATCATAGAATGGTTTGGGTTGGAAAGGACCTTTAAAGATCATCTATTTCCAACCCCTCTGCTGTGGGTAGGGGCATCTTCAGTAGACCAGGTAGCTCAAAACTCCACCCAGCCTGACACTGAATGCTTCCAGGAATGGGGCATTCACAGTTTCTCTGGGCAGCCTGTTCCAGTGCCTTGCCGCCTTTATAGTGAAGAATTTATTTCTTATGTGTAATCTAAATCTACCTTCTTTTAGTTTAAAATGGTTACTCGTCATCTTATCACTACAGGCCCTGGCAAAATTTCTCTGTCCAAACAGAGTCATTGTCTGGTTGTCCAAATTGTCTGGTTGTCAGATTGTACAAAATTTCTCTTTTCTTAAGTACTAGAACGCTGCTATAAAAGTGTACTCTGAACCTTCTCTTCTTCAGGCTAGGCAACCCCAACTCTCTCAGATTGTCTTCTTAGGAGACATGTTCCTGTTTTCTAAACATTTTTGTAACCTTCTTCTGGACCTTTCTATTCATGCCTTTTTTGTGCTGAGGTTAGACAGTTATAGAATAATTGCTTAAGGTGACTTGAAAATTAAACTGATGTTCACATTTTATAGAAAAGGTATGGCACTGAAGAAGCTTCCAGGGTGGAGTATAGCTGCACTACCTAAACATTCCCTCAGCCTCCAGCCTTAGATGTTAATGACACTGGGGGAACCTGCTGTGTTGACTCAAAGGAACAGTTATTCTTGTGCACAACAAGACTGGTAACCTGCACATTTGCTACCCTGAGCCAATGACCTGTCATGTTTTTGACAAAATGCTGTAGTGAACTTTTCTCATTATAAGATCATTATAATACCAAAACACACCTCCATCCCAAAAGCTACCTGCCGCCAAGGTGCGACCAACCCTCACTGAGCATGTGCTCTGAATTTCTCAGAGCCTATACTTTTAAACAAAAGCAAGATAATTTTGCACCAACCATAACCAAGATATGCTTGACTAGTCACACAAGTGCCACCTAAAAGATAGAAAATAATATAAATTTGTTTAAGAGAGTGGGGATGTTAGGGAAGATACCATCACAACTTCTGGGACTGATTTATGGACGGAATCTCTCTTCACCCCCTCCACCCCCCAGCCCCATTGGGACACCTCTGGGTAAGATTTGAACACTTGTTTACACCAAGTGCCTCCCCGGGAAACAGAAATCTCTATAGCGTCTTTGTGCCTTTTAACACATTTATAGCCAGCCTGTGTTACTCATGCTTTAGGTATTTGAGTGTGCTTTGCAGACACTGAATTTATCACTGACACTCCAAAGAACCTGTGTACCTGTTGCTTTAATAAATTTCACTAGATTGCATTGAACCTAGCCATGATAGTTCTCATTGAACGAGACCAAACTCTTTAAGTGTGTCCATGGTAGCTCATGGAATGCAACTAGAGCGAGAGTGTCCTACGTTATTTGTGATTCTGTAATTGTGATAGTTCAGAACCCTGATTGTGATCAGAATTTTAATGGCTAATTGGCAACACCCTTAACACAGCAACAGTTTTGATATAGGCTATTTAATTAAAGAAACAAACCATCTTTTCATCCCTATCACCCAATAACCTGCCCCCAAGATGAGTAAGAAAACTTCTCACTTCTAATTCTTTTAATGAACTACAGACAGTACTGACAGGCTGGACTTCTTCCACAAAGGATAGACTGAACTGATAGACATTTATTATGCTTAACTCATTACATGGAATGTAAAACCATGCTGCAGCATAAAAAAATAAATAAATAAATAAAGCCAAAACTTTGCATTTTGAAGAAGAAATCCCATGAACTGATTGGAATTTAGTTATCAAAGATCCAGGTTTAGAGGGTGCAGATTGTATGTTTAACTGTAATTTTTTGGATCTCTCCACTGAATTAAGTAAAGAATATTCTTTATTATGCTCAATCAAACCTGACATACTATAGTAAACCTAGAGAAGTAGAATATCTTAAGTCTTTTTAACAATAAACATACAAAACCTAAAGCATTTATTAACATATCAATGAATGACATTGCAAACAGAGGTTAATCAAGTAAATTATTTCATTATTATAAGTAATTTCCCAAGCCATCAATTAGGTAAGTTCTAATTACAGACTGTTTCAAAGTTTTAAGTTGAAACGTATTAAATAATACTGGCAAGATCCATGGATGTTGCAAGAAAAAAAAAATAATAATAATAATATCATACATGAGAGCAAATTTCATTTCAAAAAGTTAAACTGAAGACAGACATACTGTTTTTAAAGCTATTAATAACCATAATCTATGAATTACATTGGCTTTTGGATTGATAAACCCATATTCCAAGCCTATTTATTTCACTGAAAGAAATAAAGGCAGTCTTTTCAAAGACTTCAGATTATGAATACAAAATGTTTAGTTGGAAACTCATTTGTTTACACTCTTAGGTGCCAGCTTTTTCCCATTAACAAGTTGAAATCTTTTCAAATTATTTTTATTGGAAATTTCATTACTGTTTGTAAATATGTCATGTTTACAAGTGAGCAGGATGTGTGAATGTGAGCTTGTGCCCATTCTGCATTTTCCATTTCTCCCTGCCCATTCCTATCTATTTGTAGTGTTGCCCATTCTTTTGCACTTAGTCAGGCTAATCCCTTGTCCACTCACAGAATAGCTCCCAAGGGGTATTTTGACACCTTGATTCATATTTTCATGGTTTTTATGTCTCATCTCTACAAAACAATATTACAGTATGATGGAAGTTTTGAATTGGCCCAAGAAAAACAGAAATCCCAAAGATACAAATATCAGCTTAGAAACTACCATTTGTCACCGATCTACATCTCAAAAGAGCCATGTGCTTCACAAAAGCCGTGAGCAGTGTTTCTTTGATACATTGGATTGAAATTGAAAGAAGAAAATGAAGAAGATTCCTCATAGGATATCACTAGAGTAAAGTCACAGTTAGGATCTTGGAAATAAATATCTCAGAAAACTTTTTTGTTTGTTTTTATATATATATTTTTAACAGAAGCAGCAAATTCAACAAAGCACATATGATATAATTCTAAGAACTGTTTTTTACCCATAGATATTAATAATGGCACTCTTCCTCTTGTCATTGTTAGTAAGGGTACATTATGGAAACTTAGAATTTGTAAATCATATAATTGGATACTAGATAGATAATAATATACTATGGTGATTTTTGGAAACTTTTTTTTTTTTTAATGTTTAATTGATATTTGCTGGAAAGATAGCAAAACCAGAACACATATTTCACAGCACATCCTACCTTTTAATAGATCAATCAGTTTCTTATGTTTCATTTTTTATTAAAACAGTGTGCCATGAAATAACCCAGGGATATTTTTTTTTTGTTTCTCATTGCCTAAAACATACTGTTTGAATATTGCAGTTAAAATATTAGTGGAAATAGGATGTGGAGAAGGGTTTTTCTGAAAAAGTCAGTATGAGTTTCACTTGTAGGGTATATAAAATCAGTGTTTTGTAAATGTCACACTAGAAAGTCTGTCCTTTTTAAGGAGACATTAGAAATTGTGATGGAAATAATTCTGTCACAAATTTCTCAACCCACTCTTTGTGTTTCTGGACCAGGCTGCACAGAAGTGAAAGAATCAGAAGCAAGTGAACACAAATCCTTAATTTCTTCAAGACATAAAATGCATAAATGAAGCCAATGAAAAACACCTAGACTGCCACTGCTGCAGGTGTGGAAAAATAGGGGAAGAAAAGATGACATGATTTCCTTTCCCACAAATAATAGATGCCCAGTGTTGTACAACATCACAAACATTTGTGCTACAATTATTATTAGTTCTTCTTTTGCATATATTATTTGCATAGATTCAAATATCTTGCACTGAATTTATGAGAACTCTGTGCACAATAGGATGTTCAAGTGTTTGGTAAGACTAGTAGCAAACATAGCCCAAGTATGAGAACCAACATATAACAATTTTAAATCTACATGTATTCTCTTTTAAATCTAAAACTGTTTTTAACTTCAGGCCAAAAGCATCACAGATTATTCTTAAGTGATCTATAAGGAACTGAAACAAGCAAGCCTAGGCTTAAATTTAATATGCATACTCCTGGACTGCTACTGGAATGTGTTTCAATGTCCACAGATTAAGTGAAAGATTGAGAATGACAGGTCAGCTCAGGTTAAAATCACTAGTGTAAAACACAGGGTTGCAAAAAGGGATATAAAATGCTGTTCATATTACAAATGACAATTTCAAGGGCCTGATGCTTGATATTTACATGTACTTTTTGTACAGCACCAACCTGACTGCCTCATAATTAGTGACAACTCCCATGAGGTAGAAAGTAATTGCTCATTTGTAGATGAGGTACTTCTGGATCAAGAAGTGATTAAAATATTTATATTGCACAGCTTGTTCAATTCACTCATATTATCAGATTAATTTACTTTAATTCACCATGCATCAACATTTACATGATTTTCTTGGTACTTGAAATAGAATAACTTTTTATTACTTATTTTTCAGCTTATTAACATCACTATGTGGGATGGATATATGGCTACTGCTCCATTAGAATTCTAGATTTACTTTATAAGCATTATGTTGTATGCTTGACCTGAAAAATTTATAGGTACTTATGATGAAATATTTTTCAGGCGGGAATCTCCAGATAATATGGTTTAAATTAATAAGGATTTACTAGTGACAAGTATATATAATTTTGTTGGTCTTCAGGAAAAACAACAACAACAACAACAAAAGGTGAGACTTTGGTTTTGTTTTGTTTTTCCTTACTTTTCTTTTGTTTTTTCCTTACCTTTTCCAAAAGGTTTTGGTTTTCATTTTTCCTTAAATAAAAGGGCTTGTATCTGAAGTTTTCATAAAACCTGATATTTTAATCTGACTTTTATTTATAAACTCAAATCTCTGCATTGCTGTAATTTATGTTAGTGTCTCTCCCAAAGGACTTAAGCTGATAAATTAGCTGGGGTAAAAATCTAAAAATTTACTTGGTGTCTGAAAGTAATCTCAACCTGTGCCTTTATATACGTTATATAAATAACATGTATATACATGTTATTATATACACCTTACACCCATGGAAATAGAGTGTCATGTATTTATAGGTGGAAGAGCTACATTGTTTGATACGAAATCCCCAGATTCCAAAGATGTCATTTTCAAAATTGTCACTAAAGTACCTGACAAAAACTGCTATGGATCTATTTTTACTGAAGATTAGACAAATATGCCCCAACCCAAACACTTGTCTGGAGTTCATAGCTGGTTTTACAAAATTATGAAGAAGCTGGGTAATTTCTCAGATTTAAACTAACTAGTTTAAGCTAACTCAGATATGTTTATCCAGCATGCTGTTACATCAAGGTAGACATAACCCCTATAAGTATACGGGATAGCAGTACCAGAACTGAAAATCCCTAGCAGCCCTGGGAATCTTGTATCCTTAGCTAGTGTTCCAATATTACATTCTACATGGGCATATGTGGAAAGATAGAGCAAAAGACACTTTGAGCACATGAAACATAGTTTGTATTATGATGAAACCTATCCTTGTTCCTGTGGGATAAAGCACTGTCAATACATAGAGATTTATGTATTGACGTAACGACAACATGCATTTATGTTGTCGTTATAGGCCAGACTAGAATACTGAAGTTTAGACTTCCTCCTGATTCACTCTGTCTTTAAGGCTAACAAGTTAAGATTAATATCCAAAAATATCTACTGAGAATCAGCTTATGTTGAAATCAAATATCTCCAGTTAGCACTTATTTTTATTAATCACCAATCTTCAATCAGAAAGTAAAAAATCTAGTCTTTATCTTGCCTTTATCTTATTTACCATATTTACCTCCAATGTGGTCAATAGGGATGGCTGACAAGATACAACCCCAAAACAAACCAAAATATATGATTTACGTTTGGTTGTATCTCCTTTACATGCTGATTTCTCAAGTATTTCCTGACATGCATTTGGTTGAATCATATGACTCCAACATCTGCTAATAACTGTAAAAAGAAACTGAAATTGACCAAGTTAATGAAAAGTCTTTTTTATCATTTTGTGATCAACATGCAATCACTTTCTTGGGTATGATTATACTGAAAATCTAATAGTTATGCCAATATAAAGTTCTTTTTTGTGTGTGTGTGTTATATAATTCCTCAAGATTAAGAAATTCTCAATAGGGTGATCTTACTAATGAATCTTTATTATTTCAACTTCTATGTTCAGAAATCTTTTTGTCAGTTTAACAGTTTCGCAAGCATCTTGCCAAAATATCTGACTCACAAGTCAAAGATTGTAAATTGAATGGAAAAATATATATATATCCACCTATCATTTGTCTATAAAATGGTCTGTGCAGGATAACTCACCTTCAACCAAATCAGTAAGAGAGCAAATGTACTGGGGTACATTAAAACAGAAGCAAATTAGTTTTTCTCCTGTAGCCAACTGAAATGGAATTTGGACACATTGCCTGCACTTTAGAAAAGTAAACTTCAAAGCAAGAACAGTTTTGTAAAGCAATTTCTAAATAAAAGTAAAATGAATTATATGAGTTATTGTATTTATTTGCCTTCTATCTCAGTGCAGATGGACAACATTCTGTGGACTGTTTAGAGCAAGGAATCTGCAGTGAGCCTTGTTGCCCTCAGGAAAGGAAGAAAATATGGAGAAGAGCTGTCAGAACTCTGTACGTTCAGTTCTGTCAGACACAGGCTGCCTACAGTGTCTGCCAGCATAAAAGAAAATAAAACAGATGCTTGTCCAGTATCAGACTCAATGATACCTCCTAAGAGACTTTTCTGTGGTTTGTTAAACAATAAAGGAAAAAAAAAAAAAAAAAAAAAAAAAAAAAAAAAGAGAGAGAGAGAGAGAGAATTAGGTTCGTGGAATGTACTTGCCAAAACAAAAGCCTACAACTTCTCCCTGACCGGCAAAGAGCCTTTGCAGTTACCATGAATGTTTTCACCTCTAGGCATAGTTCTTAGTCTCCTGGCACAAAAATACCGGAAAAAGACACACAAACAAATGTGATGAGACCTCAGTCAGGAGCACTCTCTCTCTCTTAAAAGAATTGTAAGATATTGTAATTTTGAAACTACAAAACAGAACAGAATTAAATAAATTATTTTAGTATAAAGAGAGAGAGAGAAAGTTTTTGTATTGTTATACCACAACCTGACAGCATGATCAGGTACTAAATCTTTCTCATTACAGATAGCTGACACAGGAAAGAAAAAGAAGAAAACTATCTGCCACATTTTCAAACAAAGGCTGAAGTCAATTTTCTTAAAGTTTAGCTATTTTAGTATCCTTTCCCTGGGATGTTTGCTTTGTTACATAGTTAACTGTGACTTTGATCCTTAGTGTTGTTACCTCCTGCTTCTGATCCTTAAAAAAAATAACAGCAGAAAGTTGCTAATAGGAGACCCACCACAGGCCATAGTCCTTTTTCTCATATTTCACAAGAATGAAAAATAAACAAACAAAAAGATCTCTTCATAAATGTTTTCAGTCAATCATGTAATGCTTTTTTTAAAAGATACTTTTTTTTTCCTTCAAAGGTGAAAAAGGAAGTCAATCAAAGTTTGATTCTCAACCCCTGTGCACCTTACTGGACAAAATATGCACAAACATGTATTTCACATTTATGTATAGCATCTATATTGTTTTGGTCAGTAAACAAGATCTTCATAGGATCATGCAATCACAGAGAATTCAGGCTGGAAAGGAGGTCAGGAGCTCTCCAGTCCAACCTCCTGCTTACAGCAGAGCCATTTCTGAGGTCCAGTCTGGTTTTTCAGGGCTACGTCCAGGTGGGTCTTGAAAACCTCCAGGGCTGTAAACTACACAGTCTATTTTCTTTCTCTTCAAGGGGAAGTTTCTCCTTATATCCAGCCTGAACATCTGTTGTTTCAACTTAGGCTCATTCTCCCTCTTCCTCCCACCATGCACAGCTGTGAAAGGCCTGACCCCATCCCTCCGTGGCTGGTGTTAGGTACTCCTGAAGACACCCCAGTCTGAGGCTGGAGCTGGTCCCTCAGTCTCTCCCCACAGGTCAAGTGCTCCAGCTTCTCATCATCCTGGTGGTCTTCTGCTGAATTTATTCCAATTTCTTGATGTCTTTCTTGTATCAGGGGTCCACAACTAGACAAAGTATTGTGGATTTGGTCTAATGAGTGCTGAGTAGAAGAGGATAATCAGTCCCAGTAGCTGCTGGCCAAGCATCTGTTTATACAGATCAGGGAGGTGTTGGTCACCTTGGCTGGCTCAAGCTCAGCTTACTGCCCACCAGGCCCCACTGCCTTTCCTTTATGGATGCTCCCATGGAGTTGTTTCCAGCTTGCCCATCCACAGCCAGTTGCCTCTGCAGGGGCTCCTCCATCCCAACGGCAGCTCTTAGGATTTGTCCTTGCTCAGTTTCATAAGGTACCTATCAGCCCATTCCTCCAGCTTATCCAGGTCTCTCTGAACAGGACCCTGCCCTAAACCTTGTCAACTGATGTCCTACAGTTTGGCTTCACTTGATACATACGTGTTCTATTATATCCTCCAATTCAGTGATAAAGATGTTTACCAGGTCAGAATGCATTACAGCCCCTTTAAGTTTTCCTCTTCTTACAAAACTCCAAGTCAAGCATGACTCATTAACCATGACCTTCTGGATCTCACCATCCAACCACCTTTTTACCATTTAGAAGTCCAGCTATCTAGACCATAATGTCTCAGCTTTGATATAAGAATATTGTGGGTGACAGTGTCAAAAACCTTGTCAAAGCTGAAGTAAATGACATCCACTGATTTTATCATAGAAGGCAGTAAACTAAGTCAAGCATGTTTTACCCTCAGTTAATCCAAGCTGACCCTTCCCAGTCATTTTCTTCTCCTGCATGTGCCCATTGCTCTAGTTCCAATTTCCTCTGGAAATTGTTTCCAGAGGACTTAATTTGTGTCTTTCCTAGGAAGAAAAAAAAAAAAAAAAAAAAAGCAATTCTGAGCAATCTGTAGTTCCTTGAATCATCATTTTATGAATACAAGTATGTGGAATATTAGTCAGGCTTGTTGGTGTCAAAATACTGAGTGACCATAAGTCAGGAAAGAATTGCTGAGACCAGTCTTGAGCAGGAATGTGAATTAATTAATATGCAGGAAATGTATTAGTGGATTAATATGCAGGAATATGAGTCAAATGACATGCTTATCTTGCTCATCTGTCCAAAGTACAGGATAGATGTTGGAGGTTTGCAGTTGAACATTTGTCATGTGTGAGGCCCAGCAACCGTAGCAACTAAGCAACAACTCGGTTGAAACAGAAACCTCACAGACTGATGTTGTTTCAAGTGAAGCCAGGAAAGCAACCATGCCTCTGTACCAAAAATTAGTGTTACTGCCTCCCCTTCTTTTCTTCTTGACTGACAATGCAACAAGCCTTGCTAAGAGCAAATCAGCACACAATAAATGACTTAGTCCCACCTCACAAAAAGTATAAATTTGGCATTTAGAAATCTCCAATCTGAGGATGAGTACTCCAGTTATTGAACACGTCGAATGGCCTGGACCTCTCTTCTACCCAAGCAGGGATGCCTCTTTGGTAAGACTCTTGCCTGACTGTTGGACATTATCCAGGAAAATATGGATAAGTAAAGCACTAAACAATTAACTTGAGCTCGATTATTGCAGTAAATGAATTTACCAAGCAGCAATTCTGAATCTGTTATATCTGTCACCTTATAAACTACCTATCTTTTCAACTTTGAAAAACTCTGTGTGAAAGTCCTTGTTAGGGCTCTGAAATATTGACTCTGATAAACTGCTATACACACAATCCTTTAGAGATAAACTGCTGACCAAGTCTGGGACTAGGATTGGATCTAGCTGAACCTAGGCTCCTCTCTGGGGAATTTAGAAAGCAAGACAGTCCTTTCTGAACCTCATCACAGAATCACAGGATCACAGAATGTCTGAGGTTAGAAGGGACCTCTGAAGATCATCTAGTCCAACCTCCCTGCCAACCAGAATCACCTAAAGCACATTGCACAGGATGGCATCCAAGTGAGTTTTGAATATCTCTAGAGAAGGAGACTCCACAACTTCTCTGGGCGACCTGTTCCAGTGCTCTGTCACCCTCACAGCAAAGAAGTGCACTCTTATATTCAGATGGAACTTCCCATGCTTCAGTTTATGCCTGTTGCCTCTCATCCTCTCACTGGCCACAACTGAAATGAGTCTGGTTCCATCCTCTTGACACCCTTCCTTCAGATACTTATATGCATTGATAAAGACTCAGTGACTCAATGGGAGGATCTCCCTCAGCCACATATCCTTAAAGTGATAGAGTGCAATATGTGTTTTTCTCCAGTTGCTATAGACTTCTCTTGGTCTCAGCTATTATTACAGCATCATCACTCTGTTGTGGATCTCTCTTCTCCTTAAGCCTTGTTTCTAATCCTAGATGACTATGAAACCTAACCAGCAAAATCAGGCAAAGCAGCCACTGAGTACTTCAGCCTTTCTGTGGCCACTGTCATTAACCAATCACTCATTATAAACAGGCCCTCATTTTCCTTGTTCAGTCTTTTCCTTCTCCTGTAGCAATAGAAGCTCTACTCGTTGCTGTTGACATCCCTTGCAAATGTCAACTGTGGATTATTTTGATTACTTTTGCTGCAAATGGGGTGGCTATTGGTGCTGCAATGATATACCAAATCAACTTAAGCCCTTAGAGTCCACATAGCCCTCATGTTATAGTCAGGGTTTCCCAAGTTAGAAGTACATAATTTCCGTATCAGTTTGATGAAAAATTTAAGTATTTGCATATTATATTTTCTTGGTATAAGTATAAATAATCTGCCTCTTAGTTTTTGTGGTCAGCAACCTCTGCTTGTGCAGATACCATCATAGATGTATTTAATATCTGTGCATTTATTCAGTTATTAATGGACAGGAATTACTTTGTGATTAGGTTTTCTCCCACACTTTCCAATACTGCTGCAAGCTGTTTAGGAAGGACAGGCTAGGAGCAGAGCATGTTGACCATTTTGAGAGAGAGCAGGTGGAATACATGCAGCTCTGCCTGGGGATGGCAGAAGAGCCAACTGAGTGTTTATGGATTAGGATAAAAGGGATGACAGGGACAGGGGGAATGTTTCAGTGGGGGTTGTGCTAGCCACCCTGAAAGGCAAGCCCTAGAATTTCTGAGACTAAACTGTGGCCTCTTCAAGGATCTGCTTGAAAGAGTCTTGTGGTAAAGGGCCCTGGAGGGAAAAGAGCCCAAGAAAACTTGTTAATATTCAAGGATCACTTCTTCCAAGCTTAAAACAAGGTCCATCTCAATTAATAGGAAGTCAGGCAAAAATGATAGAAATGTAAATGTAAAAAAAAAAAAAAAAAAAAAAAAAAAAAAATCACATTGACATCTGCAAACTATCTTTAATAGAAATGTTTACAAGGTATTCTTCCATAGATGACAGAACAGGACAAAGAGAAATAGGAAGACTGAGAGTAAACATAATATTAATCTTCAGGCAGTAAAATGTGTTAGGAATATTTTTTTCTTATCATCAAGAAATAATTAACTTGATTTGCCATACAAATGATTACTTTCAGAAACTGAGGGGAAAATCTTGCAAGGATAACTAACCAATAGAACAGATTGCCTCCAGAAATCACAGAGATTTTAAAAGACAGTACATGGTCAACCATTACAACTAGGCTGCATGGACAAGAACAGAGGAATGGTTGTCTTACTTTGTAAGGTATCCTCAAACCTTATGCATATACAGTTTCTATAAATAGTCCATTCATTAATATGAATCTTAATTTAATCACCAGTTTAAATGAGAAATTAATCTAAGTGCAATTAGAAGTGTCCTTTGTATGCCAGTAAGGTACATACAGCAGCTATGTATCATTATCTTCCTTTAATGGATGAGAAATTGAAGCAAAGGATAAATGACCTGTAATCAATATCTTCAAGACAGTAAGATACGGTTTTCCAGAACTCAGAATTTAGTCACTTTACTTCTACATGTAAGTGGGTTTCTCCTTAACAATGGGACTCAAGAAACTTTTTGCTATAACCATAGATTTTACTATAGATTCTCTTAACCATAGAGAAGGTTAAAAGATATGAAGATAACAATAGCACCGGTGTCATTAAACCACTGGTCTGGTCTGAGGGTTTTTGGAAGCCCCAGCTGATAACAACTGAAGATTGGATAGCAACTTTTTAATCAGGCAGATAGTGATTGGACAAGGGGGAATGTCTTTAAACTAAAAGAAGGAAGATTTAGATTAGAGGTTAGGAGGAAATTATTTACTCTGAGAGCGGTGACAGCGGTGATATTGGAACAGGTTGCCCAGAGAAGTTGTGGGTGCCCCATCCCTGGGGGTGTTCATGGCCAGGCTGGATGAAGCCCTGGCCAACCTCAACTAGTGGGAGTTGTACCACTACCTGCCCCGTGGAAGGGCAGGTATAACTATATGTCTTTAAGCTCCCTTCCAACCCAAGCTGTTCTATTATTCTATGATTTTATTACAGTAATGTGTTTTAAAGGAATAATATGAAAAATGACTTCCAGTGTATGCAGCACAAGTCCATATTTTTAAAAACTGTTGGGTATGTAAAGGAACAGGTTGTGGTCTCTTGTCCACATTTGAAAGTGCAAATGTAAAATATACTGCTTTGCCAAAAATAGTGTTAAGTGGAAAAAAAAAAAAAAAAAAATGCTTCCCACTTGGAAAACTGACGACTTGACTGAAATAACAAGATACACAAATAATGCCTCCACAATTTACACCTCTTTGTCTTGTTTTGATGAATGTAAAATAATGCAGGTTAAGAATTACAAGGTGTAATGCAGGAATGTATATGTTCATGCACTCTATTTTCCTTATTCTTCCTGCCTACATCACTTTTTAAAATCAGATTTATCAAGAAGATTTCTTTTTATTTTTTTGAAAAAAAAAAAAAAAAAACTGACAGGAGAGTTCACAGATTCTCTCACTCCAATAATTATTCGTCACTGTAAATTCTTTAGCCATCCTTCCTTCATTTTACTCCTTTAAATTACTTGTTAAAAATACCACTTCCTCAGTGTGACTGCAAAGAACAAAATACTCTGTTTTGTCTCTACTGAAGAGCTAATAATGAGAAAATATTATGTCTGTCTTTAGCAACCAGAAGTCCCTAGAGGAATCTGAAAAGCTGTTACCAGAAACGTCTCATTACTGGTGGGAAACTTCAACATTTTTAACATAATCTACAGCTTTTATTTCTTTTGTGTATGTTTGTATGTGTGTGTATAGCTTTACGTTTTAAAGGCCAAATTAAGTTTGAAGCATTAGTTTTTAAGTATAGCACCAAAGAAAGGCCCAGTGTTAGGACCTCCACCAGAAACCAACAACCTGTATCTTCATGTGGTGGTTTAACACCTCTGGGCATTGAAGAACCACAACACTCACTTCCCATCTTCAGAAGGACAAAAGGAAAAATTAAAAAAAAAAAATCATAGATTGAGATAAGGACAAGGAGATCACTTACCATCATGGGCAAAACAGACTCTGAATCAAGGAGATTAATGTAATTTGCTGGCTATTGATAACAGATTAGCGCCATGATATCTAAAAGCAAAAAAAAAAAAAAAAAAAACACCTTCCCCACATCCACCATCATCTATGTCCTCCCCCCAGAGTGGTTCAGGGGAATGGGAAATGGGGGTTGCATTTAATCCATAACAATTCATCTCTGCTGCTACCTCCTCCTCACTCTCTTTACCTGACCCAGCATGGGGTCCTTCTCATTCGATACAGTCCTTGCAAAGTGATCCTATGTGGGCTTCCAACAGACGGCAGTTCTTCAAGAACTGCTCCAATATGGATCCATACCACAGAGTCCATTCTCTTCATCTTGTTCTGTCATCTATGGAAGAATACCTTGTAAACATTTCTATTAAAGATAGTTTGCAGATGTTGATGTGATTTTTTAATTATTATTATTTTTTATGCCACACAACTACTTAATATTAAAAATATATTACTTCTCTTAAGTATGGTACTGGTTAGATCCCAGATTATGTCTGCCTTATCTACAACAATATCTTTTTGGCTCAAATAAAGTACATGAACAGTTAAAATCCCTCAGATCAATTATTCCTCTCTCCTAGCAGGATTTTTCTCCCTATTTTAAATTTGTGTATATGCTGGGGGCAAGAAGGCAGGTTGCCTTCAAAAATAGTGCTTGTCCTTTTTTCATGTTAATTTCAGGCTATATCATCATTTATAACATTCATTCTTAATTTAAAGTTTATCCTTCTGGAGCATTTGGGTCTTCCTCTACTACATATAAGAAGATATTTTATTCCATCACATTTAATATAAATTCTGTGTAGTTCCAGGTCCAAGAGAGAGTAATCTCTGTCTTGGAGAAGGTTTTCATTGAAACACAGGGAAGTTTTATGCTAGTTAACAGAGATCTGTTGAAGCTAAGGAATCACTGGCTGGATTTCTGATGGATAGTCATAATAGGCCCTGTATATGCAAAATGCACAGTTTTGCAGCAGACTTGTGAGAGATGAGAATCTCTGATGAGAGATTTCAGACAATAAAGATGGAAAACCAACTGAAGACTATTCTTTTAATCTAAATCCTCAGTGGTTACCACACTAGCTATATGTAGCCTGTTGTTAAGACAATTTCTGAAATACAACAAGCATTCAAAGAGATTAGATAAGAAGAAAGAAAAGAAAGCTCATTGTCTCACTAATGTGAGAAAGAAGAGAGGGCTTTAGCAGTTTGGATGTGTGTGCCAGATGAAGTATTTTCCTTTTGATAGAAACTATGCTCTTTGGCCTGATAGATGGCTACATAATAAAAATCTAGCTGTGCAGATGATAGGAAGACAATATAGCAAATATTTGTGGCTGACATCTAGCAATGCTCTATCTGGAAACAAGCAGAACAAAGGACAGAATGCAACATGATGCCTACTATGGTCTACTGCAATAAAATAAATAACTGAATTTCATGAGCCCTGGTCATTGGCAACAGAAAAGTTAGTAGTGGGAATTTAAAATGAGAGTATGCTGTACACCAGTTTGAAAAGGTAATATCGGAATGGGAGACGGACCCGGAGTAACAACTCAACCTCGATGAAAATATAATCATTCTCCTTTATTGCGTGTTCTAACAAAGTATTTATAGGCTACTCCCTACAGCACATGCCGACAACAACTTGTGATTGGTCTAGCTTCTCTATGCACACGTCTCTAGCTCTAATATGATTGGCACAACAGTGTTGTCTCTTCTCCTGAACACAGTTCCACATAGTCTAGTTGTAACATCACTCAAGGTTATCAGCCCTGGGCCTACATTATCTTCACGGTCCTTCAGAACCTCAGTTGCTCATTGTAATTAAATCATGCCCCTTCTCACTTAACCATGACTCCACAAGGTAATAATTTAAATTTTAAGTAAAATAAAAAATAAATTGATACAGGACAATATACTAGCTTTTGTACCAGTGAGTACTTTTATGTGTAATTTTATTTTTATTTTTCTTTGAAAATAATAGAATTACCCGTGGAAAGTAACAAAAAAAATGCAGGTTTGGGTTTTCTGAGATGTGTAGCACAGGAAAGTTCTTCTCTTTTGTAAAACAATAAAATCTAACTAATCATAAACAGCTCCTTTTCTCTGTTTTGGTAATTACTTTTACTGTATTTGATAGGAAAAAAAAAATAGAGTGATGTGTAAGATGCAGGGGAACATGTGGCTTTACCCTACTCAACAGATGAACTCCACAAATGTTCTCTCACTCCCCCTCCTCAAAGTACAATAGGGAGAACATATAGCATAATGGGCTCAAGGGCTGAGATAAGGACAGGGAGATCGCTCATCAGTTATCGTCATGGGCAAAATAGACACAACTTAGGGAGATTATTACAGTTTATTGCTTATGACTACTACAGTGTAACAGTGAGAAACTTAAAAGCAAACTAAAACTACCTTCCCCCCATCCACCCTCTTCTTCCTCCTCCCCCCAAAGTGGCACAAAGGAACAATAAATGGGGACTGTAGTCAGTCAGTAACACTGCGTTTCTCCTTCACAATCACTCTCTTTCCATGGCCTAGCTTCCCACGGGATGCCATCCTTCCCGAACTGATCCTGCGGAGTCCTCCCACAGGCAGCAACACTTCAAGAACTGCTCCCACATGGCTCTGTACCTGCGGGTCCATCCATCAGGAGCGAACTGCTCCAGCACGGGTCCCCCACGGGCAGCAGGTCCCCCCAGGCCCCCTGCTCCCGAGTGGGCTCCTCTCCATGGGCTGCAGCTCCAGTCTGGGACCAGCTCCTGCGGGGGCTCTCCATGGGCTGCAGCCTCCTCCAGGCCACATCCACCTGCTCCACCAGGGGTTCCTCCATGGGCTGCAGTGTGGAGATCTGCTCTATGTGGGACCCACGGGCTGCAGGGGGACAGCCTGCTCTACCAAGGGCCTCTCCACAGGCTGCAGGGAAACTGCTGCTCCTTGCCTGGAGCACCTCCTGCATTCCTTCTGCACTGACCTTGGGGGCTGAAGGGCTGTTTCTCTCACATTTTCTCACCCATCTCTCTCCCAGATGCTATTGCACAGTGGGTTATTCCCTTTCTTAAACCTTTTCTCACAGAGGCATATCCAGCGTTTCTCACTGGCTCAGTTCTGGCCAAAGGCAGGTCCCTTTTGGAGCCAGTTGGAGATGGCCCTGGTCTTACATGTGGCAGTTGCTGGGCTCTGCTCACAGAAGTCACCCCTACAGCTCCCCACTACAAAACTTTGTCACGTAAAACCAATACACATGTATGCAAAGAACATTCAGACAGATAACCTTTAAGACTCTATTATCAGGAACATTGTGTATTCTAGCATCAAGTTTTATCCAATTTTCTTACAATTCCTTTAGTTTCTTACCTGATCAATCAGAGGTATGTTTGGGAGGCTTCTGTCATAGAACTTAATCTGTTTATGCCTCATGCCAAGTATCCTCAGTGAAACTGTAATTAGAAAACTAATTTAGCAGGCCAAAGTCCAAGTCCACAAAGGTATTTAGGCATGTAAGTTCTCATTTAAAGGCTTAATTCCCCTTGAGAAGCACTCAGATATGATTGCTGTCACAATAAGCCTTGCCTCTATCATTTTCAATTAATACATGATATATATATATATCTATAGTGCAATGGTGTCTGACGTAAATATTTCTAGGGAAAGTCTAGCTATCTAAGTCTAGCCATCTAAGGAGAGCACAGCTAAAGCCAATTACTTCACACAAACCACTTTCCCAACACAGCTTTTCATTTCCCAAGGTAGTCTGGTCCCTGCTAGCTTAGGTCCCTGCTAGCTGTAGCACATATCATACATTAGAGAAAATCCAGATAGAGCAAGCTAAGAAAAGAATAGAAAGCAGAATAAGTATAAACTACATACTTCAAATATTCTGAATAACTAAATGAGTGTACTTATGTATTGTTTGATAGAAATAAGAAAATACTGTTTTATTTAGAAAATAATAAAAAAAAATCATGACTTATAAAAGCACAAATAGTTACCTGTGAAATGCAGCTCTGAATTATTTCTGATTCAAAAGAACAGTGAATAATTAGATGTTGGATGAATGGATGTGGTGGTTTGACCGTATTAGGCAACTGAACACCACAACCGCTCTCTCACTCCCCCTCCTCAGATGAGGAGGGGAAGAAGTAAAGGGAAAAAAACAACTCACGGGTTGAGATAAGGATAATTTTAATAAAGAGAGAAATATATTATATTAATATTATATTAAGGAAATATTATATTAATTAAACAATTATTAACAATATTATTATTATTAACAATATTATTATTAATTAAACAATTCAACTAAAGGGAGGAAAGGGAAAAGGGGAAGAGGAAGGGGGAAAGGGAATAACAAAACAAGTAAAGGCTATGTGGAAATGCAGAGGGGAAAAAAAAAATTACTCTCTACTTCCCACAAATAAGCGATGCTTGACCACGTCCTTGAAGCAGGGCCTCAATGCACGTAGCCGGTGTTCGGAGAGGAGGAC